>JACVVK020000102.1:1107500-1115000 GCA_018292915.2 Batillaria attramentaria | reverse complement strand
TTTCTGTGTGTGTGTGTGTGTGTGTGTGGTGTGTGTGTGTGTGTGTGTGTGTGTGTGTGTGTGTGTGTGTGTGTGTGTGTGTGTGTGTATGTGTGTCTGCGTGCTGCGCGCGCTTGCCCGCAAGTTTTCAAAAAGCAATCCCCCCACCAAAAAAAGTCTCTGATGTCGCTCATACAGGTAGTTTGTATTGTGAACACTTATTATTTATTTTTTAAACCAACAAGCTTGTTTTAGATAGCTAACAGACTGCTAGCTACAAAGGCAAGAAACGGCACCACTTGTTGGCCCTGACACCCGTTTGCTACAGACTTTTGAAAGGTCCATGTCATGACCGTGTGGCTAAAGATGAAGGACGTTCTCCAGCTTACTCACTTCCATGCGAACGTGCATGATTTTCCCTTCTGATTCTCGCAAAAGGTCAAGATCAAGCTCTCGTCCCTCCATCTTCGTTTCGCTGGCTTGCTGAATACCGATGTGTACGCCACAGGGGGGCTCCTAGGCTGTAGAGGTTTGCCCACAGGGTTTTGAGGTGATTACCACAGCCGCATTTTACTTCTTTGCCCAAGGAGTAATTAGCGACTTTCTATAGAGCTGTGACAGCAGGATTTGTCAGGCAGGGCGAAATTTCCGTCTTTCTTCAAGTCGACTTTTTGTGTGTGGCGAGTTTGGAGATACGGTAGTTTTACCCAATTTGAGGGTGCGCTGTCGATTGTAACTGTGATGTCTGATTTGGGAAACGGTTGAACCATCCACATTCAGATCCAGAAGGATATTTTAACGTTTCTACATCTAACCTACACACGTGTGCAAAAAAAAGAAGTATGCACGTTATCATACGGAGAACCGCGGAATGAAAAACAATTACACACACTGCAATGCAGAAAAAGAAAGAACAACAACAAATAAGTGGTGCTGTACTATAGCAGGCCCTCCCCCTACCTCTCCGAGGGAGCAGACCGAATTTCCCTTACGTAGGTAAAAGACTGTCAGATGTACCAGTAAGACCAGCCAATCACTCCTCCAAAATTAAGGGTGGGGGTGGGTATTTGGGAGTTTAACGTCCTTATCCACCATGTAAGGGTAATATCAAAGACGGGACAACGAGAGAGAGAGAGAGAGAGAGGCCAGCACAAAATATTTGGCCCCAGCAGGGATTCGAGCTCACGACCCGAGCATAGGAGTCCAACGCTCTACCATTCGGCTATCCCGGCTCCCCCCTCCAAAATGAAGATAAACGACAAACTGCACAAGTGCTTTTATATCTAGTATTAATCTTTGACCAGAGGGCTAGTGTATGATTGGTGTACGCGTAAGTTCTAAATTCTTCCTGTATTGTCTACAGGAGGCAAAATACCTTATCTTATCTCATATTGCTTGAATTTTTTTTTTTAAATGTAGAAATGACGCGCGTGGTATTTTCTTGCCGGAAAAATCCGCTTATAAGTTTAAAGCTTATCACAGGATGGTATGTTTTTGTGTGACAGACGGACGGAGTGAAATGCTGCTTGATGGATGTTTTTCATCATACTCGTTGTCGGGAGGAGGAGAGAGAGAGAGAGAGAGAGAGAGAGAGAGAGAGAGAGAGAGAGAGAGAGAGAGAGTGAGAGAGAGGAGAGAGGAGAGGAGAGAGAGAGAGAGAGAGAGAGAGAACGATGAACTTAATTTATCAACGGTAAAAGTTTTGACAAAAATTCGCCAGTTTGCAAACTTGCCGTTGCTAATACTACAGAGACTATCTACTAGGGAAAAAAGGAGAAAAAATATAAAAGAAAAAAAAATTCAACACAGAAAATCATGCAGTAAACTACAAGATAGAAAACCATAGAGAAAACCAGAGAGAGAGAGAGAGAGAGAGAGAGAGAGAGAGAGAGAGAGAGAGAGAGAGAGTTTGCAAAAGGTCAAGAAAAATCCGAGACAGACCTCCTACGCAGATAAACTGATCAGGAGCTGTGTAAGATTACTGCCGATCTGAGCTTTTCCCTTATTTAATTTCATTCGCTCAGGGTTTCTAATTTCTAATCATCATCTTTTGGTTGTTGTTGTTTTACGTCGTAAAGCTTCGTATGAAATGCGTCAAAGGGGCACATATCAAAAGTGCTTTGAACGCAAAGGTAATCATCTTTGAAGCTCCAGCTTCCTTTACATCGTTCTGAGCTCTTTTGGTAGATGCTTTCTTAGACACTTACACAGTGACAGACCCTCAAACACTGGCACAGGGCCAGCAAAAGGCTTTGCCCGAATATCAAGGAGTCAGCCAGTGTTACGTAACGGCACGGGTGGGTGGGTGTTTGGGAGTTTAACGTCTTTTTTCACCACGTAAGGGTGATATCAAAAACGGGACAACGAGAAAAAAGGCCAACACAATATTTGGTCCCAGCCGGGATTCGAACTTACGACCGGAGCATTGAAAGTCCAACGCTCTACCATTCAGCTATCCCGGACCCCGCCGATCGCTGAGAAGGACGGTCTGAACTTTGGCCGGCTCGCACAGCCTGCAGACGGCAGTGAATTGCATTCCGAGCTCCACCACTCCTTCAGACAGACAATTTCGAGCGTACAGACGCGCCGGCCACAAGCGCAAGTATTTCAAAATAATAATAGTAATAATGATAATAAGAAGAATGATAATAATAATGAGGATTTGTCTGGCGCCCAACCTCCTGCTGGAGCTCTGGGCGCCTCACAAAAGCAGAGTGGCATTACATACATACACATTAAATACATGTCAAATTACATTCCCATTAAATACACGTCACATACACGTTACACAGAGGCTGGCTTCAAGAAGCCTGGTAATCCTGAAATCTGAGCGTTTATGAAAGTACTTGAGTATAGTCTACAGGGCCCGCATGTAAAACTCGAGGTTAATTTAACCCACGGCTACGGGCCTAACCCAGACTAGGACAAAATAAACCCAGAAACAAAATTAAATTAAACAAGGAAGCAAAGAAAGGAAGAAAAAATTCCTTCTATAACGGTTTAGGTACCATAGTGGAATGGACACGCTTCCTGATTAAACAAAAACAAACATAAACAACAAACAAAGTAACACTAGAGCTAGTTTAGTTCGAGTTTGGACTTTAACCCGGTGCTAAAATCCCTAACCTCGAGTTTTACATACGGGCCCAGAAAGCGAACTACCTTTTGGCCAATGACCCCGCTGCCTTCAGCATGTGCACGTGTAGCCCAGCATGCTTCTTCCTGTAAGTCACGTGCAGTACCAGAAGCACACAGAGACAAGAGTAGTTAACGCGCCTCTAGCTAGATTGTCAGTGTCGTTATATAAGCAGGATGGCTTCATTGGTTTTAATGTTTCGATGACATCTGTCCGTTTCTTGTTTACCGGTGGAACCTTTTTTTAACAGAGCTGATTGCAGACTCTCGGTATTACTTTTTTTTTTAAAATCTGGTTTTGTTTTGTTGTTGACCGGGGGAGGGGCGGGAAAGGGGGGGGGGAGTCGGTGGAGGGGAGGGGGGATCAAAGAAAGCTGACAGCAAGGGACATCATTTGGCATTGTACTTCCTCTATCCCATGTCTGTTTCAGATTGGCAACACACACACACACACACACACACACACACACACACACACACACACACACACACACACACACACACACCGTAGAATTGTGAACGAGCTGCTGTATTCTGTACACTTACCTTATGCAGGGCGGCATTAACATGCTCTTGTCACTTATTCTGCTCCTCAATGTACAAAACCGTTAATGCGAAGAGGTTCCACCCACACCCCCTAGTCGTGCATAAGATCTAATCCTGATAGATCACACCCACAGGTCAGGGCTTTAATTAATGGACGAAGGGGGTCGTGTTTATAGTGCTTGTGCCAGTGGGTAAGTTGTTACACGGGCCATTAACTGTAGGAGCTGATGGTCGAGGCTGACTCAACCAGATTGCAGCCTTCCAACTGTGGCCGTTCTATATTGCCTCTGCATTGCCTCCTCCTCGCGGACGACCTAGCGCTCCTGTCTCACAGCCACAGCCAGATGCAGGACAAGACTACGTGCCTGGAAGCCACATCAGCCGGAACAGGGCTCAAGATCAACAGGAAGAAAACCGAGCTGATGAAGATCAACACCACTGCCAACACACCAGTCACAGTCGGTGGAGAGCCCATCAGGGAGGTAGAGTCCTTTGTCTACCTGGGAAGTGTGGTTGATGGACAGGGAGGCACAGACCGAGACGTCACAGCCAGAATCGGCAAGGCAAGGGCAGCGATGGTCATGCTGAAGAACGTCTGGGCATCCAAAGTTGTCAGCATAAGAACCAAACTTCGCATCTTCAACTCCAACGTGAAGTCGGTTCTGCTCTACGGATGCGAAACATGGAGGACAACGAAGACCATGCAGCAGAAGATCCAGACATTTCTCAACACCTGTCTGAGGCGCATCTTCAACATCCGATGGCCAGAGAAGATCCGGAATGAAGAGCTGTGGGAGCGAGCGGGGCAGGAACCAGTGGCCAAGCAGATCCTGCGGAGGAAGTGGGGCTGGATTGGACACACCCTCAGGAAGCCAGCATCCAGCACCACACGCCAAGCCCTGACATGGAACCCACAGGGGAAAAGGAAGAGAGGCCGGCCTCGCAACAGCTGGAGGCGGGACACTGAGGCAGAGCTATGTAAGCAGGGTACCAACTGGACTGGAGTGGCAAGACTAGCCCAGAACAGAGTGCGATGGCGAAGGGTTGTCGATGGCCTATGCTCCACGTGGAGCCAAGGGCCTAAGTAAGTAAGTATTGCCTCCTCCATCAGTCTAGCACGCAACGCTAAGTGGCCGCCTCTAAAAAAAGTTGAGAAGGTCACTGTCGCAAAGTTGTTATATACGTATATAAACACAATAACAAACACACTGATACACAATTTCAATCATAAACTAGCCATTCATACTATGCTTATCGAATCAAAGTGCGAACATGTGCCATACACACACACACACACACATACTCGAAAAGGATAGGTTCTGAAATCATCGGAAGGTTTTGTTGGCCAAAGAACACAAATGCACGAGGTCTCAAAATGCCTATATAATCCCTATTAGCCTCAGGCATCATAGTCACCGCTGAAAATGCTTCAATCTACAAACAAAAATTACCATGCACAGCCCGTTCAAGGCCACACACCTACCAGGAGTTTTAAAAAAAATGAATGTCTCCTTTCCGCTCAGGCCTCACTGGAGTAATGCTAGTTTACTTTCTGTTTAAGGCCAGAAAGCCGCTTCATCCAACTCCGCTCGCGTCGCTTTTTCCGCTCTCCAGCGCAAAAAGTCCCAGCTTCACTGGCAGCTTGACTCTTGCTGCGGCCCCCTGGCATACACCTCGGCGCTGCAAAGTACAAAACTCACGAAAATCACGCTTTTTCATGACAAAAACCATTACAAACTCGCCAAACAGGGTTCCCCAAATGAACACTGCACGTGACCCCGCGGTCAGTTTGTGTCCTTACGCCTGTTGCGTACACAATTATTAAACGCGCCTATTTCCAGATTTTCTGGATTTTAACAGAAGAGTTGGAACAGTTGAGCTTGTGAATGTGCCTATATATAGACACAACGGTGGGGTTCGATCGGAAGAAAGTGTGTGATGTCCTCTGCTTCAAATTTCTCTCGTCTTTCTGTCTATGGTTTCATCCACCATCTCGGAATACGTCGTCTTCTCTGTTTTTGATCAGTTGCTGTCAACATCACGGTTTCTTTTTCGTCGCTGTGTGAATCCACTGTTGTGTCTGTCGCCCGACAGGTACGCAAAGACTGAAATTACAGGTGTTGGAAATCCGGCGAGACAACGAAAGGGGACGAAAGAGTTTGAAATTGGAGAAAATTTTCAAAATTTTCTCAAATTTCTTCAAATTTTCTCAATTTCAAACTCTCAAATTTTCACCGCAAGGTCGTAAATCAACGCTTGGAGCACCCGCTCTTAAACAATTTTTCAACAGTAAGATGCATTCTTTTTCAATTTTGCTTTGTTGCTCCTTGCTGAACTTGGATGCGCCACGGACAGAAGATTTCCGAGCGTGCTTTCTCTGTAATGTACGAACTAGTCTATAGAGTTTGTAGTATACGAACTAGCGGACATCTTGCTTTTCCCTTTTGCTTTGAGCCTACTGCTGGTAAGGCCGACAGCCAATACAGCTAGTGCACGCGATCTACAATCCGAAAATGCAAATCGTCCTATGGATCAAGCATAAGAGTCTTTGGGGATGGGGTGAGTGACGAGAGTTGTTAAACATGACACCACTTTCGTCGCGCATAACACTGAATTTACGAGGACGACCCTTTCAACCCGGCCAGCCGTAGGGTCGTCTGATTTGCTGGATTACCTAGCGCTACATATCGAAATACTCAGTGGCCTTGGTCTTTTAACATTGTGCTCGTCGAAAGGAACTGATGACATTTATTACAGTACAGATATTAGGCTTATGTTTGAACAGTATCACGAGTAGGGTGTATTATCATCTAGAAATAGCGTTGTACATGTAATTCACAGGATAAAAACGCAAAGTACGGAAGGAAATCAAAGTGCTGGGGGTATGGGGGGGGGGGGGGGGGTGCGGGGGGGGGAGGAGAGGGTAGTTGGCAACTAACAACAAACCAATCAAAATATCAAAAAACAACAACCACGACACCAGCAGCAGCAGCAGAGCAACAACAGCAGCAACAATAAGGTATCCGGAACTTCTCTCCAAACTAATGGCAGTAACAGGACTCCTCCCCCACATGTAGCGATAGGTTATTTGCCAGAGGCGGCTCAGAACAATTTTTTAACCGAGCAATGTCCACAAACCATTATATCAACGCAGGAAATTACACAATTACGAACAAGCGGACACCGTGCACGGTCTTGAAGAAAATCAAAGCCTTTGTCCACAGATTTTGGTAAAGAGAAGATGACAGATTCAGGAAATCGGTTTCTTCACATTGCCGCTCCAGAGTTCACTGAAAACTGTTCCATAGCACACAAAATGAAAAACAAGAAATGTTTCGGCGGAAGCCTTCTTCGAGGGACAAGAATAGAAAAGGAAACGAAGAAGGGACACAACCCTAATAAATATCGAAAGGAAGAAAACAAATATTACAGAAATTTTTAGGTCTTTGTGTCTCTTATCAAAAGGTTTCCGTAGAAGCTGTCGGATCCTTTTTTCTTTTCTTCTTTCGTTTAAAGTGGGCCATCGAATTTCCCGTGCTACTTTTTTACGAGCCTACCTGTTTGCAGAGGTCATTGCTTCGTGCCATTGTCGTAAAAGTGAAACTCTAAGTCCGGTTCAGTTACAGAGTCCGGTCAACTGCGACCTTTCAAAACTTGATGAGGGGCCTGGCTTCATGGAGCTGAAAGAACATTGTACTTGTAGCATGAACCACCGCTGAAGAGGGCTGAGGCTGAGTCTCACCACCCTCCCCCCCCCCCCGCCCCGCCCCCCCCCCCCCCCCCCCCCCCCCCCCCCCCCCCCTTTTCCATTTTTTTCCCTTTCTATTCTTGCAACATACA
>JACVVK020000102.1:1045000-1102500 GCA_018292915.2 Batillaria attramentaria | reverse complement strand
CCCCGGCACATCAAAGACAGCGTCCAGCACAATAACACATCCTGTCTCCACTCCATGGACATCCACACGTTTCCTTGCCTCTACTTGACCTGTTTGCTTGGAGTCATGTTCTTCACCTAACTGAAGGACTTTGACTTAGCAAGGGAGTCACACTCACAGTTTTAGGAGTCGTCATCGGCTTGACGGATTGTGACACTTCACGGATCTATTTTGAAGGGTGGTCGTTTGATTTCACGTTAGATCTGGGAATTTCTAGTATGCTACTCAGCACTGACAAAAAACCCACTCCATTCAGTCAGTCGAGTCACTCACTCACTTCTTACGTCGGTCAGTTGACTTTCTGGCTACCTATCTTAAATCTTTTCCTCGCGTTCAAATACTTTCACTTTTTTTTTCTTTTTTAAGTTGTTTCTCTAGATAGAGAAACAACTTTATGAGACGGGGCAGATTTTGCTACGCGCAGCAGCAAGTTTCAGTGATACAAAACAAGACTGTGACGTTTCTCCACACAATACTTACTTTCACGCACACAGTGACGTAACGAAATCTGGCGGGAGTTGACGTGTGTGTGGACGGATGTAATGATGGCTATCTGCTAAACCACCTCGCCGGACGGCTTTTTACTTTGAGATAAAATGGGCAGTCATATTCTCCAGAGGTATTTTTCACGATTTTTAGCCTGCCGCATTTTGAGAACAGTTAACGCCGATTTGAAAAAAATCGGTCATGTCACGAATTTTTTCGAAAAAAATGCTCAAATGGCTTCATTTTCTGAAATTGGGAAGATCATCCAATTATACTGCCTGTTTTCGTAGCACAGCTCTGTAGCTCTGACAGGTTTTGTGTAAGAAAAATATTTCCGAGGTAGGGGTGGTTTGCATATAAGGCCAAATATCTATGAAACGACTGCTTCAAATTACTCATCATTCCGGTATTTTTGTCACTTGTGCCAACTGCACATATGACATGAACTACTGCACTATTATAGCTTTAGTATTAAGAATAGCAGAGCTTTTAGATAAACAAATTTTTCGCGTTTCTGCGAGAAGCGCCGGTCAAAAAAGTTCCAATTTTGCAATTTCATAAGTACAATCCAAGGCACTTAAGTCCACGTTTCATCAGCTCTCTAGATCTTCCAGATTTTATGTCAAAATTAATTCAGTCACGGAAGTCACAAAAGCAACAATGAAATCACAAGATATGTAGAAGTATCATCTGTCGGACGAGCAGCGTGAGACTGACGTCAAATGTTTGGTTCACAGACAAAATCTGCAAGTATCGTCACTGCTTCCGACATTTCATCAGCCCTCTACATCTTCCAGATTTCATGTGAAAAATAATTCAGTCGGAGAAGTCACAAAGCCAACAGGGAAATCACAAGACATGAACAAGCATCCTCAGACGATCTCAGTGCTAGAGGCTGACGTCAAAAGTTTACTTCGCGGAATTGACGTCATCTCTCTCTCTCTGTATGACGACCTGCCTGAGGCTGACGTCAAATGTTTAGTTCACGGAACTGACGTCTCTCTCTCTCTCTCTCTCTCTCTCTCTCTCTCTGGGGAGCCAGGGTGGCCGAATGGTAGAGCGTTGGACTTTCAATGCTTGGGCCGAGAGTTCGAATCCCGGCCGCTTGGGTCAAATATTTGTGCTGGCCTTTTTCTCGTTGCCCCGTCTTTGATATCACCCTTATGTGGGGGAAAAGGACGTTAAACTCCTAAACACCCACCCACCCACCCTCTCTCTCTGCCTCTCTCTCTCTCTCCCCCTTCTTCCCCCACCCGGCCCCACCCCCAGTCACGTGGCTAATCGGTCGAGGTCGTAGAGGATCTAGTGTCATTGGTAGAACTTGGAGAGGGGAGAACCGGCAACAATAACAACAAAACAGACAAAATAAAATGAAGTTTGGAGAAACAACTTTGTAGGACGGGGCCGTTCCTCCTTGTTTTTACATAATACAGGATAGACATGACACGTTTTCAGATTTTAGATCTAATCATACACGAGTGTGTAACTGTACAATCCTGCGCTTACTTATCTGCATGTGACCAACGGAACGTGTAATCACGTCAGGTTCACTTGACTATAGTCCTGGGGATCAGTTGCGAAGACCATGATCAATGCTTCGCAATACAGCTCATTGGCCAACTCGGCCAACTCTACCAACCAAAGCCTCTCAATCACATCCTGTACAGTTCCGACCTTGACCTGCAGCCTCGTTCCAAAGTTGCTAATTTGCATGCACTCTCTGCACCGCCCTCGCTTGAGTTCTTCCGGAAACGGGCGTGATTATCTTGTCCGCAAGAGAACGGAGCAAAAGACCTGTCTAAAGTGAATGCCATCCGGTTACAGCAGCTTCCAATCTGTCAAGCAGAAATATTGAAATGTCTGAGAGTCCCCTGAACTCAAGGTTTGACGGAAAAAAGAGTACAAGAAATGAGTCATTTTTATGTGCTTGTTATGTTTGGATACATGGAAAACTAATCTGAATCAGGTGCGCACACACGTGCACAAACATTCACACACGCTCTCGCGTAGAGAGAGAAAGAGAGAGAGAGGCTCCACTCCACACACACACACACACACACACACGGCACACGCACACACACACACACACACCCCGATGGTCTCAGTTTTCGGTTCATACTTCGTCTGACAGAAGCTCCAATGACATGTATGAACGGAGAAAAAATAGGTCACGCTATTACCGAAACGCACCGATACCACTGTTCAATCTGCATATCTTCTTTTATAGCGTGGAGCTAATTTGAATCTCAGCGCCGGCCTATGCTATTGCAGTAACCTCCGGTACGATATGGCATTCTCTCATACCGACAAATCAGCGAAAGTGACGGGGGAAAAAAATCAATGAAGGAGGAGAGGATGTTGATCCTACATGCACGTGCAGCGCTGGTCTGTGTCCCACCTACTAGTGCACTACGAAGCTTTAACAGTTTAACTCTGTGGTGTGTGTGTGTGTGTGTGTGTGTGTGTGTGTGTGTGTGTGTGTGTGTTGGCAGTGTGTGTGTGTGTGTGTGTGTTTGACAGTGTGTGTTTGACAGTGTGTGTGTGTGTGTGTTTGACAGTGTGTGTGTGTGTGTGTGTGTGTGTGTGAGAGAGAGAGAGAGGGGGGGTGGTGGTGGTGGGGGAGATTCTAGTTAGTCACGTCCCGAGGTGCCGACTACCTGGATGTACAGTGAAGAGTTACGTAGTTACTTTAACCGGCATAGACACATGTGTATTTGATATTATAGTAAATTATACACACAAATACTGCATTAGTCTAAAATTGCACCCGCATTGCCTCCAGCATCCGATTTCCGTTCGCGTTTTAAACTGTTTCTCGAACTTGTTACCCACCAACTCCAAAGTAGTCACACTTGGCGGAGAACCGGGATAGCCGAATGGTAGAGCGTTGGACTCTCAATGCTCGGGTCGTGATTTCGATTCCCGGCTGGGGCCAAATACTTGTGCTGGCCTTTTTCTCGTTGCCCCGTCTTTCATACCCCCCCCCCCCCCTTACGTGGTGTTAAAGGACGTTAAATTCCTAAACACTTGACATTCTAGGCGGATGGGTTTCACGAGCGATGGCCACGGCTTTCTGGTACATCTACATGTTATCATAAAACTGCTTCAGCACAACCTCTTTGAGAGCTGTGAAAGAGGATTGGAAGAGAGAGAGAGAGAGAGAGGGGGGGGGGGGGCTGCAGGCGAGACAGGCACAGAGAGGAAGAGTCTAACTTTTCACTAGTTTTTCTAAGCCCTGTGTCATTCTATCCAAATTGTTTCTGATATGTCCATCACACCACCTTGATCTCATCATGGAAAACACGATCAAGTGTGTGCCAACTGTCGCGAGATCTCTTCAGCTGTGCCTTGCCCATGGCGACTTTCGCGTGAGGGCAATACAGAGCCAACACTCGGGCTGACTTCAGTTACAGCCCCATCGGGTGAAATACCTCTTTGAGGACATCTGTTTTGATTGAAAGCATTAAATCCTTTTTTGTGGTTGTGAGAATCTGCTGTTGTTAAAGTCACGTGTGAAGCCACTTCAGTGTGGGGAGAGAGAGAGAGAGAGAGACGGTGAATTGTGCGGCCTTTCAGTCACTCTGACGTTTCGGCGTTTGGTCATTATTCTGCAAGCGAACGAAGGACATAAAGAATATGAAAGTTAGCGAGGGTGAGGGTGGGTGTTTGGTGGTTTAACGTCGAAAGTAAGCGTTTGTTGTAAACGTGTGTGTGTGTGTGTGTGTGTGTGTGTGTGTGTGTGTGTGTGTGTGTGTGAGAGAGAGAGAGAGTGTGTGTGTGTGTGTGCGCGCGCCGGAAACTTTGCACAGAGAGAGAGAGAGGAGAGAGAGAGAGGAGAGAGAGAGAGAGGGGGGGGGGGAGAGAATCTTACCATGTGGAAACTGAAACTGCGCCCTATCAATCAACAGAACGTAGGCGGTTACACTGTGCGTAAAAGCATTTTGCCGACTGCTTCTTGTTCGTATATTTTTGGGGGAAACGACAGAGACATATCATCATACCATGATCTAGACTCTTAAAACTGTTACAAGTATATGCGAGTGGGAACGTGGGAGTGAATTATGCGTGAAACCACTTAACATTACTGCATCTGTGAAACAGACGTATATCGGTTATGGTGCATGGGCATTTATGACAAAAGTGTTGTTTATAGTTTGTAGTTTATCGCGAGTGATTTTTTTTATTTTTTTTTTACGGCTTAACGCCACACAAGCACCGAAGACTAAAGTTCGTCGTGAAATATGACCAAGGTTTACACTTTTTTTGTAAACGATAACAGCTATAGCTTGTTTGTAAACGATCGACCATTATACTTACTGTCGCGTGGATCCCCCCACACACACACAAAGTGTACGTCTGTGCATTATATAGCTTGATCCCGAGGTCTTATACGAGCGTAAAGGCAATAATTATACTCAATTTTTCATTGACACTTCACACACGCGCGCACACACGCGCGCGCACACGCACGCGCACACACACCCCACACGCGCACACACACCCCACACGCGCACACACACGCCCACACACACGCCCACACACACACCACACACCACACACACACACACACAAATTGGCACAGACCTAGGCTGACAGTCTCAGTATAACGATCCCCCGGATGAACGCTTCCCTGTCACGAACCCATCACTTGATCTTTTATATGTTTGTGTTGATGTCTGGCTTGTACTGTACTGTCCAGCGTGTTCCCCTATGGACAGACGGCCATAAAGCTTGGTCGGTCACTCGGTCTGATCATTGGAGTGGACTGGACGATGTCTGCTTGTTGTCAGTTTAGATCTCTTTTTTTATTTTTATTTTCTTCTTTTTGGTTGGGCACATGGCTGCACAGCATCACATTATACGACTATACGACTGCACCAATATAGGCAAATTTATCTACTCTTAATATATGGATACATGTATATATTTACACTGGCACCTGTAAGGACACAGACAAATGTATACCTATCTATATGCATACATACAGCACATACGCATACACACACATCTATACATTCACATACATACACAGACGTGCATACACAGACATTTATGTCTAGCATAAGTGGTCTAATTCTCTGTTCTATTTATACTTCTTTTTTTTCTTTTTCTTTTTTTAAGTATTGTTTCAAAGAAACATGCCAGTATAGTAGGTCCAGTTGGTTAAAAAATCTCATATACTCCATTTTCATATTTGCGCTCATTTTTTCAACTTCATACCTCTCTTTCAATGCTTTTTTAAACAATGCAATATTAAGATCTCGTTTCTGTGTTTTACATTTGAAAATGAAGGATTTTGCCAGAAGTATAATAAGGTCCAATACCTGATCAGTTTTAAAATTGGCATCACATCCAAACAGTACAATGTTTTCATTAAAAGTAAAAGCTTGTACATGTCCACATTTCTCATGGATTATATTTTCTAATTCTTTCCAAAAGGCGTTTGTCCTATGACAGTACCAGAATATGTGTTCAATTGTTTCTCTATGTTTGTTACAAAATGTACACATTTCACTATTTTCTATTCCCATCCTTTTCAATACAATATTTCTTCCTAAAATACGATGGACAATTCTTAACTGGAGCCATTTTAACTTAATATCTTGAATTTTTTGTACTTTTCGTTAAAATTACTATCCAGTCTAGTTGGGAGTTGAGTTTTTGTCTGCCATTTGGTGCAAAACTTTGGGATTTTGTGGTCTTCCATAAATGTTTCATAGTACAGCTTTGATCCTTTGCGTACAGAGTAAATTTCTTTTCAAAGATTTTGGTATATCTGTAACAATATTGTTTTCAATATTTACATTTAGTGAGTGTATGTATTTTCTAACTGCATATATACATCCTGTGTATGTCAAAAAGTCTGTACTAAGTGAGTATTTTGTTTTGAAATGCGCACAAGACAAAAAACTTCCACCCTCCTCAAGTAAATGTCCAATCTTCCACACACCTTTCTCCATCCAGTTAGCATAGAAAATACATTTCCCTCCAACTTGGATATTCTCATTCAGAAACAATGGTTCTGCTAGCAGTTCCTCTTGTGTATCTAACACTATTTTTGCCTGAATTCTTTGTATGCGCACATAGTGTCCCTCCAAAATAGATTATCCCAATGGCTGCTTTTATATAGGTTTGGACCCAATTTGTTTAGGTTTTTTAACCTAGGATATACAAACATTACAATGTCTTTCCACTTGTGGTTGGAGGTGCCAAGCTTTCTAATCCAAGAGATCTTTAATGATTTAATGAAGTGCTTAATGTCTGGTATGCCCAGTCCACCGTTCTGGACCTGTTTAGTTGCTAGCTTACGACTAATACGATCTGGTTTCTTATTCCAAACAAATCTGAAACACAACTTTTGTAGATCTAATATATACTGGTCTGGGGGGTTTGGGAGCAGCATCCAGAGGTAACTTAACTTTGACAGTATCAATGATTTTAATACTGCCACTCTACCTAGTGGTGTTATAGGTCTTTTAAGCCAAATTTTCATCAAAGTTTTGATTTCAATGTATTTTTGTGTATAGTTAAAGTGGTGCATGTTCTGTAGGTCATTAGTGAACCAAATTCCCAGGATTTTAATTTTTTCTGGGTTCCAATTTAACTTGAGGTATTGTAGGTATTTAATTTTAGAGCTTTTTTTGCTGCCTAACCATAGTACATCTGTCTTGTCATAGTTTAGGTATAGTCCTGATTTCTTGCCAAATGTTTCT
The DNA here is from genome assembly GCA_018292915.2 of Batillaria attramentaria. Lineage (NCBI taxonomy): Eukaryota > Metazoa > Mollusca > Gastropoda > Batillariidae > Batillaria > Batillaria attramentaria. Next base: position 1,095,262 of record JACVVK020000102.1, on the reverse strand, counting down.
ATTGTTTTCATTACATGTTCAAAAGAGCTCTTATCCCCTTTTAATAAAACCTGAGTATCATCAGCAAACTGTGCTATTTTATGTTCTGTGTCACCAATAGTTATTCCTTTAATTTCCTTATTTTCTTTTACCATTAAGGCCAGGATTTCTGCACACAATACAAAGAGATACGGTGAGACGGGGTCGCCCTGTCGACAACCGCGCTGAATACTAAACCACTCTGACACAGTCCCATTTACTAGAATAGTTGACTTAATATTTTTATAGAAAACATCAATCCAATGACAGATGTCGTGGCCAAATCCAAAACTTTTTAATACTTTCCGCATAAAGTTTCAATTAATGGAATCGAACGCCTTCTCAAAATCAAGGCTAAGCAAAAGGCCAGGAAGGTTCTTATGATTCAAATGTGCCACTATATCATATATCAGTCTAATATTATCCCCAATGTATCTTTCTGGTACAAAGCCAGTCTGATCTAGACTAATAAGTAATGGTAGAACTGTTTTGATCCTATTAGCAATGCAAGTGGACCCTATTTTATAAACAACATTCAAAAGTGAGATAGGACGCCAATTCTTTATGTACTCTCTTGGTTTGTCCCCTTTTGGCAGACATACAATAAGGCCTTCTTTTTGTGGAGATGACAGTTCTCCAGAGTCAAATGAACAATTCAAGGCCCTTACTACAGTTTAGATCTCGAATCAGTTGCTCTGCAACGCAGACGTATACATCTGTCTGTAGAGGTCTGGAAGTCGATTTCACGTGTACGTGTATGTATGTGTGCGCGTGTGTGTGTGTTCCATATTGAATGCGGGAGTATCCGCATTGAGTCACTTTGAGAATGTTGCGCTATACAAGTAAGATTCATATTGGTTTCACGTGCGCGCGCGTGTATGTGTGTGCGTATATGTGTGAGCGTGCGTGTGACGGTGAGACTGTGTGCGTGTGACAGTGTGCGTGTGACGGTGTGAGACTGTGTGCGTGTGACAGTGTGCGCGTGTGTGTGAGACGGTGTGAGACTGTGTGCGTGTGACAGTGTGCGTGTGACGGTGTGAGACTGTGTGCGTGTGACAGTGTGCGTGTGGCGGTGTGAGACTGTGTTCGTGTGACAGTGTGCGTGTGACGGTGTGAGACTGCGTGCGTGTGACGGTGTGAGACTGCGTGCGTGTGACGGTGTGAGACTGCGTGCGTGCGTGCGTGTGTGCGTGTGTGTGTGTGTGTGCGCGCGCGCGCGCGTTTCAGTTGGTATTTTTCTTTTAAATGTGTCCCTATACAGTTTACATTACGCTGTATCAAAAATACCCTTGTGTTAATATTTTCACCAAAACCGCCATAACAAGTTCTTCTTCCGCCTATTGTTAATCTTAGTTTGCAATTATAACGACAATCATGAATGGAAGTCATCGGGTGACGGTAAATCCAAGGACTATGCGATGTTCAACCTGGTAGACTGGAATAATGACTTCATAGTCAACCGAAATATTCATCTCACATTAGCATTATAGATAAACTGCAAATTGATAATAGACTTCAACTGAACCCAAACTGTCTACTTTACTAACGAGCAAAATTGAAACAATTTTGAAGGGGGGAAATCAGGAATTTTTTTAAAGCTTTGGAATCTAGGATTAACTGCATTGCCGGTCACTAATTCTGATTTCCAGGTGACGACTTTGTGAACGCGATGCCACGGTTGGATGGGTGATGACAGGGAGTGGACAGACGCGGTTGGATGGCTGAGGATGCCGGAGCGGGTGCTGCTGCAGTGGTTCCTGGTCATGATCTGCTTGCTGCCGTGTCTCCACTCTTCAGGTACGTCTCCATCGTCACGCTTCATTGAATTCTGTTTTTCTTTTAACAAATCAAATTTGAATTGTTTTTGTCTTGCAAGAAAAGAGGAGCGCGGTTTAATGCTAGTATGCGCTGTTTTCTGTTTTGGGTTATGTATTTTACGTACAGTTTCTTTGTGAAGATCAGGAGATATTCAGAAATTTTGCATGTCGCTTGATAACTTTCATGCATTACTCTTTTCTGTGATTTTATATCGTACCATTAAAGACGTTCTCTTGGCTGGTATAAGACTGGTAAGTACAGTGACTTCAGAGGCATTTTTTATCAGCATCCTCTTATCATTCATCATAAAGACAGCTTTGCCATTTATCCTTTCTTGCTCGCATTGTGCCTTATTACAAACACCATGTGTTTCTGTATCCCTATATGAGCAATCTCCACCGTGAGGACACAATGTATGATTTCAAATCTTTTCAACGGACGCTCTACACTCTTGTCACTTACTTCTATGGGACGGCATATCTGACACCATGGAGTTTTGCAACGAAGTATTTGCTGTCAGTGATACTGTATCCGTACGAGTAATCTCCACCGTGAGGACACAATGTACGACTTTAAGTCCTTTCAACGGATGCTCTACACTATTGTCACCGACTTACGTCGTCTATGGGGTGGCGTTTGTGACACCAGGGAGTTTTGCAACGATGTTTTGGCTGATGGACAAGAAACATGAAACTGAATATCAAGAAAGCCAAAGAAAACACCTGAACAGCTTTTGTCCCGGTCCGCTCTGGTTGCCGAAATGATGAATACTAAGAAGACGCAATCGTCGCTTGCATTTTACCATGGGCTTTTATTTGTGAACTGGAAAAATGGAATCGGTGGTGCTGAGTGACAAGACACAAGAACCTGAGCTCCAACTGAGAACGTCAGAGTGGTTGCAAATTACCTGGATAGATTTATTTTGGATCTATTTTGAATAGATGGATAAAGAAGAAAGGAGCAGAGGAAGAAGAAGAGGATGAGCATGAGTGAGTGTTTAGGGGTTTAACGTCCTTTTCCACCACATAGGGTGATATCAAAGACTGGGCAACGATGAAAAAGCCAGCACAATATTTGGCCCCAGCCGGGATCGAACTCACGACCCGAGCATTAGAAGTCCAACGCTCTACCATTCGACCACCCCGGCTCCCCGGGATGAGCATGAAGTTTCTTCGTGGGTTGTAAGTGGACATTCGATGGGGGGGGGGGGGGGGGGGGGGGGGGGGAAGGAGGATGACGAGTACGAGAAAGGGGAGAAGAAGATGGTGTTGACAAAGAGGGAAAACTCCAGAAAAGACCGACGATCATGACGTCACGAGGTAGCGCAGACAACCCATTTACGTAAGAAAAGGAAAAGTTTCGTCTGGACTAGTGACGACTGTCACGTCGAGGGACTCCTCGTTTCCTCGCATCACCACCAGCCCCCACTTTTCGTCCGTGAGCTCGTTTCAGCCTCTGCTCACTCGCTTACCAACCATCCGCTTGCATGTATGGCATGCTAATTAGAGAGGCTCCAGACAGATACAGTGGGAGAAACTTGGAATCAGTGCTGAGAGGAATTAGTTAGGACGCGTGGTCAGAGCTGTTTAGGGTTTGGCAACTTGTGGCTGTCGAAACTGGGTTAAATGCGTAGTCCTGAGTGAACTTGATGTCGCTAGCTACTCTTCAGAGGTGTGGAGAGAGAGAGAGAGAGAGAGAGAGAGAGAGAGATGCAGATATGAGCACTTGTCCGTCCAAAAATCACCTTGACGATCCTCTGAGGTCTCTGCATGCAATTCTCGGTTGCGATAAAGCGTTGCTTATTCGGGCGTGAACCCGGTGGAGCGATAAAGGAAAGCATCAAGTGATCGTATGCGAGAGTGAAATTCCGGAGAAGTTATGAACATGATAAACCCCTGGATTGTTTTGACTAGAGAGCCAATAAACGTGATAAACTCTTGATTATTTAGACTTGAGGGCCAGAAGTTCCAATCACACACTGCAACCTTATTTTTGCAGCATCAGCATGGTAGGTACTGTGGTTCATGATAAACATTCGACTGCGTTCTTTTGACTTTGTCTCTGACAAAGGGGTGGGGTGGGTGTTTGGGAGTTTACGTCCTTTTACACCACGTATTGTCTCTGACAAAGACTGCAGCGACACTTGACGAGAATCAGAAATATTTGTAAGAATAACGTCCACGTTTGTCCCTTTAATTTGTCCACGACCAATATGTATCTATAATTAACATGGCCGCATCCTCGATAATAATTATGGTTTATCAGTGTCTGGCTCAAAGTAATACATGACAGTCTAGATCCTAGAAGTAAAAATGCACACGTACTTCGATTACGTTCCGGGAAACGGATTCTGTTAGCAGCCACGTCTGTGAGATAACGATTTCCACGAAAAGTAAGAAGCTACCGTTGATCTGTAAGCCTTGGGGCACGCGTATGTTTGCCACTCCCAGACATACACCTCCTGTCTCCGATATACCAAACAGATCTTTTGGCTGGGTTCACGAATCAGTATGTGCTGTATACTCTGGTTATTGGTCACAATAACTTTATCCGAGGCACGCGTGATGTGTGCGCCGTTGCCATCCATCGTTGGTGTGAGAATGATTATCATCTAGTATAGAGTATGGACACGTCTCGTCGTAAGCCATAGTAGGCTAGATAACCATGGAAATAAGCTATAGCACAGTTTTGGGCAGCCTATTACTCGATCGTATCAACCGCAACAGAAGCATTGCGAGTGAGTGTTTTTAGGGCTGAACGCCGCGCAAGCCACAAAGACTAATTCGCGGCGGAGTGTGCCTGCACTACTTGAAAAAAACAAAAATGTAATAAGTTCGACAAATAATGCAAACTGGTCTACGGGGCAATATAAACCTAGGACATGCAGGAAACGCTGCACTTGCATGCCAATTTATCGAACTCCCGGTTACAAAAAAGCGTAGAAAACAAATAGTAATTACAACTAGGTAAAACAAAAGCTGATGGGTAGGATGTGTATACTGCATGCATTGACAAACTGATGGCGCAGTATGAGACTTACATGCGTTTCTATATGTTCGTTCTATATGTTCGTTGCTGCGTAGTGATGTGCATGTGTCACGACAGACTCTGACTGCATTTGTTAAATTGATCCGTGTTTCTCTCTTTGCAATTCGCTTCTCTGTAGATGAGCAACTTTACTGGATGGGGTAAGTTTGGGTGAACTCAGCATGTTTTAGTGGGTGCGTGGGTGGGTGTTTGGGAGTTTAACGTGCTTTTCCACAGCAAGTTTCAGTGAAAAACAACAACAGCAACAAAACGAGATTGATGTTTCTTCAAACAATACATCCATTTACACACACAGTGAAGTAACGGAGTCTCCAAGTCTTTTATTTGTATAACCAGCTTACAAAACCCACCAGGGCAATTTTCTCCTCCTGAAATAATACGAAGCAAGAGTTTCACGGCTGAAATCAGCTAGCACACAAGTCAGCAGTATTATGATTCAATGATTTTTTTTCGAGGTTGATTCCTCTAGATCCGTTGTGTTTAGCCTGACTGGCATTTATCATCATTTCAATCGATTGTTTATCCGTTTCACCGATTGCTTAATGTGCCAGTCAGTTACCAGGGCCACCACGAGGAGGATGTGAGATTCGCGTAGGAATCATCACACACAACGGTCTTGGAAACAAGCTGTCAATAAGCGTCTGCAATATCATCGGAAAACTGCAAAGTGTTGTTGTTGTTTGTTTCTTAACTCTACAATTTTGCTTAGTGCACAGCCAACTCTGCCACATGTGTTTTTCCGCGTTTTACCAAAATCTTAAACGCCATAGCACGCGAAAGACACTTGGGGTTTTCTGCTGTCGGTCAGAACGATTGAAAGGGACCGTTCACCAACCAGAAACCGGCGTATACATGACAATCTAAAGACGTGTATATGCTCATGTTTCAACCTTTACAGCACGAGGCTTTGGACTACACACAAACCCCGAAGTGGGTCCTCCAGGGCCCATACTTTTCAAAGAGCGATATCAATGGATATACCTATCCCAACGATGTGGGTCCGCCAGGACCCATACATTTTGTGATGCGTGGGTCCGCCAAGACCCATACATTTTGTGAAGGGTAAAGAGCTACAGCATCATATTTAAAATAACGGCTTTAGCTGAAAAGCAATCTTCGTCATAGCAACGGAAAGAAGTCGCCTGTTTTGATTACCCTATGTACACCAAACATGAGTTTGCAGTGAATCAGTCTGGGTCTTGGTAATTCAGCGAAAACACATAGCTATGGCGCCTGGCGCGTGTTGCCTACTGCGCGAAAAGACTTGCTGCGGTCATTTCTCTCGCTCAGGTGTCCACCAAACGCACACTGAGGTGACGTCAGACTCCGGCGTTTATAGGGATTTCAGAGACGCTAGTAACTCAGTGACGGTGACAGAGTTGACCGTGTTACTGCGCAGAGTTTTTTTTTTTTTTTTGTTTTTTTTTTTTTTTTGGGGGGGGAGGGGGGGTGTCTGACAGGGCGGGGGGGGGGATGTGGAGGGTTAATATATATACACTGTTTGCGGCTATTTGTTGATATGCAGACTTTTAAAGGAGCAAGATCACTTTGTGTAAGACAGCTTGTTTCCCTGAGACTAATGCCTCTCGGCCCCACCTGAAAACAGACAGACAAAAAAGACAGCGGACCGCTGTATAGTTTCCTTCCCCAATACTGGATTTGTTTTTCCTGCAGGGATGCAATCGAAAGTCAATAACAAAACCGCATTTTCCTGCTAAAACAGACATTAAACAAAATCGTACACACTTACCTCAATCGCCGAAAGACGTGGGCGGAAGCCAGAAACTCGTGCGCCAAAAATTGCGCATTTCGCCCAGGGAAAAGTGAAAAAGAAATGCAAGTACCTATACCGGCTTATCATCTTTCTGCGAAATATGCGGTAAAGATCGGATGCGGTATGCAGAAGTAATATGTGTGTGTGTGTGTGAGTGTGAGTGAGAGTGAGAGTGCGTGAGAGAGAGAGAGAGAGAGAGTGTGTGTGTGTGTGTGTGTGTGTGTGTGTGTGTGTGTGTGTGTGTGTGTGTGAGTGAGTGAGTGAGTGAGTGAGTGAGTGAGTGAGTGAGTGAGAGAGAGAATGTGTGTGTGAACCACTGGAAGCAGTCGAAGTCGTTTGTGTAAACTAAGCGTCGAAAAATGCGGAGTCTATAAACAACAACAACTACAACAACCACCACCGAAAATGAAACGAAAATATTGCTTCGTCGAGACGCGGAAACACGTTGCATTCTGGCACTTAGCGAAAACGGCTGTTTCATCGAAGATGACACACATTCTATCACTAGCAATGTTAATACAACAGTACATTCAAACCCAACAAGCAACGAACTTGGCAAGTAAGCAATATATCTGCGGCAGCATCAAATCCATCATTCTAGTGTGTGTGTGTGTGTGTGTGTGTGTGTGTGTGTGTGTGTGTGTGTTGTGTGGTGTGCGCTTGCGGCACCAATGGACTTAATCATACCAACATTTCTACCTACAGTAGGAGCAGAACTGTTTAATCCTTCCTCTGACACCTAATTAAACAAAATACCGAGAGACGTAGACAAAAGTGACTGCCACAGCCAGTCGAGTAAATGCAACCTTCTATGTTATTCCAAGAAATACGCTGTGACAACTTGTCCCAACCCATAACAAAACCTGCAGTTCTCCAAACTCATTTTTGAATACTTGGGTTTATGATTCAGGCTATTTTAATTACATTTACTACGGACGCAGGAGGAACATCTTAACGAGTCAAGACATGTCAAGACAAATACAGGGAGACAAAAACAGGCAGACAGCCGGACAAAACAACAACAGCAGCAACACCACCACCACCACCACCCCCCATCACCACCAACAAATACAGACTTTGAGACAAAACAGACAAATAATATAGCAAATGTCAATGGCCGACAAACTGAAGTCATACGTGGGATGTACCAATGTCCTGTCACAGGTACTGTAAAATGGAAACCGACGACGCAATTTTCTCTTCCGAAGTTATTCATCCGTGCCCTTGAGGTGCCATCTTCACAGTTACAAAATAAATGAACACATTTACTGCGGAATATGATGCTGTCTCAAAGTCGTGCTGTACATGCAACCGGCTGTGTCTAAGAAGATGGAATCTGATAATTTCTGCATAGTCAATGCTACAGACATGCCTGCTGGAACAGGAAATCCGTGTCTCGGCGTGTCATTTCTGCAGCCCGCCCACATTTCTCTTCCAAACTTCCACGTGCTCTCAAGGTGCATCTCTCGCTGATCACACAAATGTCCAGTCTCCTTATCCGTGCCTATCTGGTAGCCCAAACTTATAGTGCTGATAGGTGTATGAACTGAAGTTTTCCAAAGTCCACATATCTATATACACTTCCGAATATTGTGCCCTGCAGTGTCAACTAATTCCTTTATTTGGGTAATACCCAATGGTTACTAGGTGCTCTTTTTTCGCTCAAGGGTTCTGACCAACCATACATTGACTAGAATTAAGGTTAGGGTTAGGTTTAGTGCTAGGTTTTAGGGTTAGGTTTAGTATTAGGTTTAGGATTATGTTTAGGGCTAGGCTTAGGGCTCGGCTTAGGGTTGGGGTTGGGGTTGGGGTATATTAAGGGTTGGGGTTGGAGTATATTTAGGGCTAGATTTAGGGTTAGTGAGCAGGGCGGTGTTAGTGTTTGTAAAATGGACAGAACCCTTGCGTGAAGAAGAGCATCTTGTAATCACTGGATCTTTCCTAAATAAACGAATTACTTGACACTGCAAGGCACACTTCGGAAGTGTAGAAATATCTGGACTTCTTGAAAATATTTCATAAATCTGTCGACGATATAACTTAGGACGTGGATAAGAAGACTGGACGCTCGCGGGGTCAGTGAAAGATGAACCTCTCGGGCACGTAGAAGTTTGAAAGAGAAATGCGGGCGGGCTGCAGAAAGGACACTGCGGGACACGGATTTCCTGTTACAGAAGGCATGATTGTAGCACTGACTATGCAGAAACTGCCTGGTTCCATCTTCGTAGACGAAGCCGGTTATGTGTACAGCCTTACTTTGCGATAACATCAAATTCCGAAGTAAATGTATTTTTCATTTTGTAGCTAAACCGTAAACCATGGCTAAATTTTGCCGGTTGTTTAAATGCTGTTGAAATATCCTTTGCGGGACCACATTAATGTCAGGACCTTTGGTGCACCCCTCATACGCACACTACTGATCAGACTACCCGTTCATGCATGGACAAAGACATTGTTGCGTATTGGCATGCAAATGATGTGCATGTCGATGTAGTTGATTATTTATCTGTATGGTTAGGACTATCTAGTGCGTGCCATGCGCTCTGACAATTTCTGCACTAGTGTATGATGCAAATGGTACTATATCATTCAGTGTAAGTAGTGCAGTATGTAACTAGCAAGAGACCATCACAGGCAATTCATTCAGCACACAAGCCATGCATGCAATCGCAGAACAGGGGTGGGTACTGTCGATAGGTCCCCGTCAAACACAGGGGACCTTCGACTTCCAAGAGGAATTCAAACTGTTCTCTAAACTACTGTGAATGTCACTTCGATACAAATTTTATGGAACCACCACAAGACTGTCTTAAGTTGTAGTGGCGAGGCATTCAGTGGTAATGTCAAATGCTCAGACTCTTTCAGTGATACATTTTCAGAAGTTTCGCATTAAACTTGCCGAGCCAATTAAGTTGCAAAACTTCAGAAGGGCCAGTGGTGTGGATCCGAACAATCACTGAAGCTCTCAATGAAACGTTTCATAATTCTAAACGTACGAGATTTTTTTGTGTCCAATCATTCTCTTGGCAGAGTGGAATGTGCATCATTATCATAATCAGCCGCTCTCTTTACCGAAAATCAATACAACAAAATGATATATTTTTCAAATAGGGCAATTGCTGTTTGAAGAATTGAGCTAGTTTTTGGAATGTTTTGCTTTCCTTCCGTTAGGACTTGTAACCCGCCCCTGGCCTGCAAACACCTCGGCTGGACAGTTTGTCGACCGAATACAGCTTAGTCCACAAGCAGCCGCCAAATTCAACATTTCAGTTCTGAGGGAGGTTTTTCGTTAAAAAATTTGCTCTGGCCAATGAATGCACTTGCAGTAAATGTCATTTTGTGCAAATGTATTCGATATTGCATTTAACTCTTTACTTCATTCCCAAATGGTGTTCTTGTAGAGGTGCATGCTATGCGTGGGTTTTGAAAGACGGTTCTTATTGCGAGGATGAATAATTTGTTGCCTAGAAAAAAGGCGCTCTGAAAGCATTGAGTGCGTGCCGAAGGTCACCCAATACCAGTTGGGTGGGAGCCCTAGGTGGGAGCCCACTTTTTAAGTAGTGGAAAAGGGCGTTAAACACAAAGACACCGCCCACCCTCATCCAAACCAAGACACAGCTGACCAATGAAGGTTTCAGCAACACGCAAGTATGAATTTAAGGGTTCTGGTTGCGCTTGACTCAAAATGGGAAGAAAAAATTAAATTTCACGTTGCTCATGGACTAAGTTGTACTGACAGAGAAAAACTGCTGACCTCTTCTGTCCCCTGGTCGATGTCGTCGCTGATCATCTGTGCCTGGCGGGAAAAGGACGCTCGCAACGTCCGCCTATTTTAGAGAGTCTGTCGGTCGGATAAACAGTACCTATCCAGCACAGTTCGCGATTCACACCGTGCGACACATCGCGAACATCGCACATGTGGCGTGACGGTAACGCGTCGCGAGTGACTCTCGTGACATTGTGTCAACAGTTCGGACCCCCTAACTACCTCATCTGGCACGGTGTGAAGTCCAAATGGCATCGGCCCAAGCGATTTGCTGGGCAACACAGAACACCACAAGACACTGGAACACTCAACACAATACTACTACTAATAATGATGGATATTTATATAGGGCTTATCCTCAGGAAGCTCTAAGCGGTTTCAAAGTTAGAAAAGCTAGGTAATCTTGAAGAATAGTATACGAAATGCTGACGTTGTGCCCATGTGATCAGCAATCAAAATGGCGCATTGGATTTGCATGCATATCCCTACTCGTGAAATGAAATAAATTTGCACCCACTTGTGGGGAAGGAGAGGTCAAAGTGAGCAGGTGAGGGTGTCTTACGTCTCTTTGCATCGAGCAGAACCGAAAGCTCCCAGAATTTCGTATACTATTTTTCAAGATTACCGAAAAGCTAAAACTGAAATAAAATGGCATGAATAAGATGCAAATTCAACACAACACAGAAAAGTCACTAACGTCATCTCTCCAGCGAAGCTTGCAGATGTAAACTTGTGCAGTAATTCTCAGAAGAAGCCATCATGATAGGGGTTGAGGCTGCAGGACTCGATCGCTTGGTCTTGCAGCAAAATGCGGCTTGTTTACAGACTTAAAACAAAATAGTAAACATTCCAAAACACAAGGCCAGATGGAGTAGTGGTCGGTGAGGGGTTTTCCGCAAGGTATGGGTGATATAAAGTACCGTCGAGGCAACGAGCAAATGGCCAGCACACATATTTGTTCCCAGCCGGGCTTCAAACTCAGGACCCGAACATTGAAAGTCCAACGGTCTACCGTTTGGCTATCCCAGCCCCAACAAAGCCAGACATAAGCAGTCTATGAACAGGAGTGCACAGTATGATAGGCTCTGCGGTCGAAGAAGAAACGCCGGTACTCCATTAATCTTTGTCGTTCACTTTGGGCTACACGTGGTAAAACAAGACACTCATTACAAGTCACTCATTACGCGGCATTTCACGGTCACAACAGGTAATTATAAATTCTATGAAAAACCCGAACTCACCCATCTAGTGGGTTCTAATCATACTGGACCACGTCTGTTGTCTGCAAAGCGTGTGCTTTTGTGCGTAAAATGTCCGTTACATGAAACGTATCTTCCCCTGCCTCGTGTACTGCGTGCAGGTCAACACAGTATCTGATTGGGTATTGACAACTGAAGTGATTAAAACGGCGCTTTGTCCGTGTTCCGAGGCCCCGAGAAAACTAACTCGGGCCAGTGAACATGTATAGTGCCGATTTACCGTGTTTTTGTTTTGGTTTTTTTAATCGTGATCGTGCAATTCGTGATTATCGGCGATTTTCTTGGTTAGCGTGCATGTATTTCGTACGCCAGCCAACTAATGCGAAGCGAAGGGCCAGCCCTTTCTTCACTGACCTAGAAACCATTTATGACTTCGCAAGGGTGACTTTCTGGCAGACACAACTGGGCACAGAAAGAGAGAGCGAGTTTGGAGGGGGTCGGGGAGGCAAACTGTCCAAGTATTAGTAACTATGACGCAAAAAAGGATTGTTCGTTAATCTTCATTACACTAAGACTATTTCTGCACTCCCGCACATTGAAACTTGATTTATGCAGATCGGCAGTGGCGTACGCGACTCTAGCCACGCAAATAATGCTTCCGGGGCGCGGGTGGATGGGTGGGTGTTTGGGGGTTTAACGTCCTTTTCCACCACATACGGGGCGCGTTTTCAAATAAAAAAATTACACATCAGGATTAAATTTGTTTTCTCTGTTTTTTTCCAGTTTTTGTCACGTTGGCAGAATTTCCTGGTTTGTCATTTTTTAATATCTATTTTCTTTTTTGATTGACGTCATCTGCTTACAACAAATCAACGAAACTTGGTAACATCATTTTTACAACTGGCACAAGCCCTGAAAGCAAACATGTCTTGACTCTTTCATGTATATTCCATTTGCGACAGCAAAATATTCTTTGTTGATTGCGCTAAAGTTTACTCACACCATTCATTCGCTTGTCCATTTGGGACGTGGCTTGGCGCTGCTTCCTCACCTTGACGATTTTCAGGTCCAAAAATTCGATACTCATCAAAACGGCAACGTTTTCTGTCTTCTGATGCTCTGCTGTCAAAAAATCTCCGCCCTGGTCGAGCAAGTGACTGAAGGTCGTCTGCTTGTCAGGAGATTTCTTCCAAATCGAACACGTGACAAAAACTCGTCTGCTTGTTCAGTGAAATTAAAAGTGCTTCGCACCTGCGTGACCCCGACGCCGTGCCTACAGCAGACAGACGGTGATACGCCGTGCAGTGGCGATACGCAAGAAAATACCCAATAGCTTGCTATTTTGGTTTGTATCTGACAAAAATTTAAGTCTCTGTTGCATATTTTCAGCAACTACTGTCGGTTTTATTCTCCACTAATAGGAACCATGTAAATTTCTCTATTTACAGGTGAGTCATTAGCCAATCGGCTGTCGGAATTTCTCTGAATTTATATTATCATTATAATTATTATGGGTCAGAATTTCTCTGAATTTATATTATCATTATAATTATTATGGGTCCCACACCGGATAAATCAAAGAAATGAACAATTTCCCCTCCGAATTCCACTTAAGCGTGTTCGACTTTATTTACCGGCGTGTCACCACTGCACCGCGTATCACCGTCTATCCACCCTGGCCGGTGCTGATGGCATCCCGGGAAGGGGTGGGGGTGGGGTGTACACGTGAAGGGGGGGAGGTGCTCAGGCTACACACCACAGATACGGATTTCAAAGAAAACGCTATATATTCCTAATAAACATAACGCAGCGTATGACACCCTAGAAATGCTTTGAAAATTCACACAAACTGACACCCACCCACCCACCCACACACCCACACACACACACACACTTCCGATCTCTACCGTCATCGCCTTCAGTGCCTTCGGACACTTTCATCCCTTGCAGTACTGTATTGTATGGTAGGTTTATTTTCGCTTCCTTTGATATTTTTGTAGACATGGTCACTACTCGCCCCCACATGGAGCGGCGCGCACAGCCTAAGGGGGCACCATCCCTTGTGTGCGAACGAAGGTACTTAACCCCTGGCAACTGTATTGACCCGTCTCGCCGGAAAGACTTATCTCCCGTGGAGCATTCCCACATTTCCAGCTTGAGCTCATAAGAAAGCGCTCTCTCTCTCTCTCTCTCTCTGTGTCGGGGAGGTTGTACGAATCGTAGTTGCTTTGTTTTGTTTCAAGGTGTGTGTGTGTGTGTGTGTGTGTGTGTGTGTGTGTGTGTGTGTGTGTGTGCGTGCGCGCGCGATCTAAAAATCGCCGTTATTGTTATTATTATTATTATTTCAGCGACTTCCAAAAAAGAAAACTGACATCATCAACAACAACAGAACAACAACAACAAAACAACAACGACAACCAAAAAAAAAAAAAAACTGAACCCGTAAAAGTTACAACACTGGCAAAAAAAACCCCCCCCCCCCCCCCAAGAACAACAACAAAAACAACAATAAATGAACTGTTGAAATCTGTCCACGCAGTACACTGTAGTAGCCAACGGTTGTTGTTGCTCCAACAGTCGTTGTTATTGTTGTCAATCAGTTATATGTTTGTTGTTGTTGTTTCTGTTCTCCTTCATGTTTCGTGTCCTTGACTGATCAGAGCACAATTTCACTTGGAGTGGCGGTATCCTAGCGCCATCTGCTGATGTAATAAATGACTGTACTCGCATAGGAAACCCGTCTGCGGTCTATCTCGTTGAGCAGAGTGATTGCATCATTTATTATCATGGCCCGCGTGTTGGGCTCACCCCCTTCTTTTGACCTGAACCTGGCTGGTCTGGCTTCAGTCGCACAGTCCAGTGGAGCCGTGTGGCCGAGCTGGTAAGGCATTGGACATCCGTTCAGTGCTCGGGTCATGAGTTCGACTGATTCCCGGCCGGTAGAACACATATTCTGCTAGCTTTTCCATCGTTGTTTCCGTGTTTGATATACTATAACTGCTACTAATTTAATGTGTAAAGCGCTTATTCAGATATAATATTACTGCCGGTGACCCTTTTCAGTGTAGAGGACGTGGAGGCCACGAACGCGCATAGGTAGCCCAGAGTAGTATGATATATGCGCATGCAGTGTCACGGTGAACAACAACCAAGCATTCACACTCAGTTCCTGTAGTAATATACGGTGAAACAAGGCTTTTATTTGCCGTAGCAGCCTTACTATGATAAAGCATACGAGTTTTTCTTATCAGTGTTTGGCCATACTGGAAACACCCTAACGTAGAGCCTAGAAGTCAAAAATGTACACGAAAACGGTTTCTGGAAATTGACTCTGTTAACAGTCACAGTGAAAGTTGAACGATTAACACGAAAATTAAGACGCTGTCATTGACCTATAAGCCTCAGGACACGCGTGCATTTGCTTCCAGGCATATATACCTCTCTCTCTCTCTCTAGATTTGTTTGCATTGCTCACCTATCACATCCTTTGTTCCCCCCCCCCTTTTTTTTTCTTCTTTTTTTTCTTTTCTTAGTATTGCTTGATTTATGTATGTAGTAGCATGGTCGTGTGTGTGTGTGTGTGTGTGTGTGTGTGTGTGTGTGTGTGTGTGTGTGTGTGTGTGTGTGTATGTGTATGCTCTACCTAGTTAGAGCTTACTTTGCTTACTTTGTATATATATATATATCAGTAGCCTAGCAAGGACAAGATGTAAGACACGTCTGCGTACCTAATCTTTTATCCTTGTAAAATAAAGTTTCGTTCGTTCGTTTGTTCGCTCTCTCTCTCTCTCTCTCTCTCTGGCAGAGATCGTCTCACACCAGCGGGACCTGGATGTTTCTCCCCGTTTTAAAATCGATGAAATCCTTTCAATAACTCAGGACGACTTGTCGGGGAAGACGTCGCTTATCGCCCGTTACTAGAGCCATATGTCTCCCACCTACCCTTCATGCCCCTCTTTAAGAAGACTAGCCCGGACAGCTGGACGACCTCGGAAGCTTAGGGGTAGTAGCGGGAACGTGCGGAAGACTCGTGAAGGTGCCTGATTAGGTATTACTGTGCAACTTCCGTGATCGTGATCGGTCGTAGCCTCGGTGACCCTGTGGATTCAAGTTCCTCACTCTGGGCCATGAAGCCAGACTGCTATTTTACGGATGCCAGCAGCCGTGCACGAGTGTCTAGCAAAGTCCGTTTAGACTCAGACATGCCCTTGACAATCTATGTGCACGAAAATTTCACACACGCGCACGCACGCACGCTGGCACACACACACACACACACACACACACACACACACACACACACACACACACACACACACACACACACACACGGCACACACATACGCACGCACACACACACCGAGACACACACACACACACACACACACACACACACGCACACACACACACCGCTTGTGAAAGGTAAGCACGGCATCCCCTTCCCAGCTCCTGCTTTTGCTGTTACGTTGTAATGCTACACGACAGTCCATAAAGAACTCGACTATATTATCATTTGTAACAATTTGAGTGAATTACGTACACCTTTTAAACGGCAGCGTATATATCTCGCCTCAGTGCAACCGGAAATCGATTCTTATGTATTTAGTTCTTAACTCTTTGACGACGGAGCACAATTTCTAACACGCGATTTCCTATAGGAAATCGCGTGTTAGAAATTGTGCTCCGTCGTCAAAGAGTTAAGGTATGTGATGTGCTGATGATTTTTACACATACATGTGTGTGTGTGGGGGGGGGGGAGGGTAGGGGGGGGGCATCCTATTTGTATTTAGTCGTTGAGGTCTGTGATGTGTGTTTAGTGCCGCTGTTTAATAACAAACTGCCCAAATTGGGATAATAAATAATTAAATGAAATGAATGAAATGTAAAACTCTCATGGCTGCACAGGAGCTTTAATGGCCGCGCAGACAGAGGTCTGGGCTGCTTGGGCACTGAGTTCAAATCCGTGATGCGAGCAAATGCATTGTGCTGACTTTGATATTACCCTTTAGTGATGAAAAAGGCGCTGACTCCCCCACGTGAACTCCCCAGCCACTCACCCACCCACCCAACTTATGGTTTCACCTTTTCTGGTCTATCCGGACACGCTAACTTGTCCACATTTATCTTGAGTACCAATCTGAAATCAGACAAGCCGTAGAGCTGCGGGTGAAAACCCCTTGCGAATACTATATACTTTGGGACCAAGAAGCTCTGTGCCTTTGCACCAAACTCTCTGACACAGACAGGTCCCTGGACACTGACCGGGAGATGGGAGAAGGTGAGATCCGAATTTCATCAGACGCCCATCACACTGCTTCCTCGTCTGTCAGTCCTCCTCGTTGTCCTGACGGTCACTGCTCTGTTCACTGGTGGGGGGGGGGGGGCATTGCGGCCGCTGGGCAGCCGTTGATCCACTATGTGACTGGACTGCCATCAACAGGATCGTTCTTACAAATACACATCTCTGTCATCAACAGGATCGTTCTTACAAATACACATAATTACAATAACGATATCAATATGTAGATGCTTCATCACACTGGTTGTCTCAAAACCACAAAAAGGTCCAAATATAATCGCCTTTCTGGCATCAAGTTAAACATCGCTTAAACGCGCTATTTCCCTGTTTACGAAGTCGACTTATAATTCTGTTTTGCTTGTGAGTGCGACTGTACGCTCGAAATACTCTGCCTTGGTGGTTATTATAAGAGCTCTTACTGCGCAACAATGTTGCTTTACACAATTGCCCGGGCGGTCGCGCATTCAAATTCTACAACTGAACGCGGCTGGTGTTTCTGTGTAACAACACTGACTCACACTCCGTGTGTTAGCTGCGCCATAACGTAAGCTTCTGCTGGCTCAGTGCCAGCATTTGAGATGCTGTCACTGTGCAGGTGTCAGTCTAAGTGGTGTTATGCCAGACACCACGAAAACTACTCAGAAAGATCTGTGCGCATAAAAATCATGAAGCTTAGGCCTTTGAATTTCCAAGAGGCGGTACAATCTGCATAACATAAAATTAATACGGGAATATCTACTTCCTGATGAAATTCTACTTTGAAAAAAAAAAAAAGTTACTTCCGAATTCTATCAGTGTCCGGACTTGCATCGCCCTCTGCGTCAACGATAATGGGTGGGTGTTTGGGAGTTTAACGTCCTTTTCCACTACGTAAGGGTGATATCAAAGACGGGGCAACGAGAAAAAGGCCAGCACAATGTTTGGCCCCAGCCGGGATTCGAACTCACGACCGAGCATTGAAAGTCCAACGCTCTACCATTCGGCTATCCCGGGTCCCCTCAACGATAATGTGGAGGTGGTGAGAATGATAGACAGCAGTCAGTTTGTGAAATAGGGAGGTGGACGGAGAGGAGCCGAAGCGATAACAGTTTTTATGTGTCTAGCAGTCAAGGCGGCTGAGGAAACTTTCCCCCGGAGTTCTTCATTTCCAGATTCAGTTTGTTTTGGGGCAGCGGCAGGTGATTGGCCTCAGAGCTCGTGCGAAGTTTCTCCGGGAGCTGGTTAGGGTGAGGCACGGAATTCCCCTGACTGACTGCTTAATCCTGTTTTCGGGGGTGAAACTGTGGCCACCCTTAATCTGCCTGACGGAAGAGGATTCAATGGGATGGAGGGGGCGTGGCTCGCTACCTAGACTCAACACTTCCCAAAGACCGGCTGGGGTGGCGGCTTGACGATGGAAGAACCCGCACGTGGGTGGGTTTGACTGGCTAATGTCCCCTTCGTTGCGGTCGGCCATGTGATTTGAGTCGGCAATTACCTCAGTCGTTCGGGTTCTTTCGTTCGTGTCTTGCTGAAGAGTACGGGACTTCGTGTGGCTTAAACAAACCTCCAACACTACCCCCAGCTTTTTGTTTTTCTTTTTTTTTTTTTTTTTGAAGTCTGAAAGGTCGACTTTTAGTACGGCGTTAAGAAGACGTTAACCAGATAACGGCCCTGGGATCTCTCTTCCGTCCGGCGAGTATCAGTAGTCATGCGACTGTCTTTTACATCACTTTCAGGCGACCCCGAGAGGAAAACGCCAACACTCTAACCGCAAACACCAGGACTAGCAGCTGGATAAATAGTTCAAGATGGCATCTCTGCGCTCGGAAAACCCATACTGATGCGCTCCACTCTATCTCAGTATTAGTAATCTCCCGTGTCCAGTTTTGTCCTTTCAGATTCGATCGTGGGCCACTGGCCCTTTGCACACATCTGTTCTCCAGGCGGCCTATGGAATAATGATCGGGGTTTTGCTCATCTATAGGACAACAGAAACCCAAAAGCAAAATTAAATTTTAAAAAAGGAAGCGAAGAAAGGAAGAAAAAATTCCTTCTATAACGGTTTAGGCACCTTGCTGGAATGGGCCCGCTTCTTGATTTAAAACAAAAAACAACAGAAAATTTAACCCTAGAGCTAGTTTAGTTCGAGGTTAGACTCTAACCCAGGGCTAAAAGCCCTAACCTCGACTATTACATACGGGCCCAGGTCGTCACCAGGCACTCCAGCTCGTGTGATACGCGTCAGACATCGTCCCAGGGTGATCTTTGAAGAATTAGCCGAACCTGTGACGTGTTAGATACAATCAGGGAAGAGAATGATTCGCGGCCCGCCGTGCAGACCCTTCGAAAGTCTGTACAGTGAGACGCCATCTGTCGTTGTTCAAAAGGTCAGAGTAGCATGGGGGACATCACCAGGAAATGTCACCTGACTGAGCAGAGATTAGAATCGTGAGTCTGTTATAGGGAAGACGTGAGAACATGCACGCTTGAAAGGATGACGTGTTGTGTTTTTTGTTGTTGTTGGTGGTGGTGTTGTTTTTATTTAATGCGTGTGGAAAGACGTCTTTGTGTTACTTTCAGGTGCAAACTGGATACCGATTTTTTTTTTCGGAAGGAATCGCGTGCTGTTTTTGAAGCCGGGTTGTGCAATATCTTTTGATATTTACTCTAAGTCTCAGGGGTCCCCCCCCCCCTCCCCCCCCCCGCTGTGTAGCCCGATTTGAGATTCTGCACGTCAAGAACAAGAGTGAGAGATACCGCACAGACTTTCCATTCAGGTCACCACGCAATGGCAAATGAGGCTTAGAAGGTTATTAACTGAAAAGCAAGTCAGTTCTTGTGGGGCGGCATGGGGACACTCCTCGACTGTAGTTCAATACTGGGGACAACATCTAAGAGTTTTTTTCGCCAAGAACGCCGGACACCCTTGTCACGCCTTCAACAACATCTCCGCTAAACCTTTAGCTTCACAGGGAGTGGCATCGAGGGATGAAATCCTGTCGGGGAGTTTCAGGTTCACGGTGCACCGTGGGTTATCGCGGTCAGCGGAGGGAGGACAAACGAACAGCCGATCCTAGCATCGTCCACTGCACGTCAAGGAGAAGGGCATTAGTAGTTCATCCAGCCAGGGCATTAGCGGCCACGTGCCCGGGGTTCTTTGAAGGTTGGGCGGGACAATGGACGAGCGAGGAGCTAAAACGCAGCTGGCCTCTGTGCGAAGTGTTTTGTTTTGGAGACAATAGCAAACTTTAGAAGCATCACTAACTTCATTTCGTTCTCGTTTTCAATGTTTTGAATTGTGTTTTTGACAGCCACGCAAAAAGTGTTCGCCAACTAATAAGAATCACTACTGGCAAAACAAACAACAACAACATATCCAATTTGCGAAACCTAAAATATCCGTGCCACTTCAGTTTTTGCTCATCTACTCCACCCCAACTGACCCCTCTACTGACGAAGGACCGCTTTGAAGGCGCTCCGTGCGGCAAGATTTCCAGGCCCACAAAGCAGCTGGAGCTGTTTAGATGATGTTAAGCATCATACCACGTAGGCTGACGAATCAGTTGACAGTAGTCTTTACGAATGCCATGATCACAGAGAAGTGGAAACGCGCAGCTCCTTGTACGCACGTTTGTGGACAGTGGTTTCGGTGCCGCTTCGCCGACGGTCAGTAAACGTCAATATGCTGCATCGGTTTAGAGCCGGCATAACGTAGACTGTTTTGAGTATACATGCATACATCTCACGAGCACATCAGTTCAAAACAAAGTTGTTTTCTACGAAGCCTACTGAGTCATCTCTCATAAAGTACTTTTCGACGTCAAACCGTTTGACGTCAAAAGTAATTCATGCAGAGAGAGAGAGAGAGAGAGAGAGAGAGAAAGAACCGCGACGGTTGGTGCTATTTCTTCCCTGCCTCCCTCCCTCCCTCCCAATCGACAGTTCTCGACGTCAGACGGGTGAAGCTTTCCCCTCCCCCTCCACCCCCCTCACTGAGACTCCCCCGTCCCTCCCACTCGACAGTTATGCATTTGCTGTGAATATTCTGCTGTATACCACATTCACCACGCCGGCAGACACCAGACCTGATCCCTTGCCGGGATGAATAACACAAGGGGGTCGGTTACGAGATGCGCCGATTATTCATGGCGCTCGTTACAACGGTAATCTGTCAGCAGCACCTATCAGGACATCTCTCGACCCCCCGCCCCGCCCGACACCCCTTCCTGACAGACGCAAAACGCCGGCGCAACAGGGGTCCACGTTACGTGCGAGCTGCAGACAGATCGAAGATATGACCTCTTCGCCAGAAGTCGAACGGTCAGTTAGGAATTGGTGGCGGGCCGGTGGTGCTGAAGGGTTTTCGCCAAGCAGACAATTTAAGGGTCCTGGCATTTTTTCCTATTGACAGCTAGGGAGCCCAGATAGGCGAGCTGCTCACACTGGGATGGACATCGTTGATCAGTTCTTAATGTGGTGGAAAAGGACGTCAAACTCTCAAACACCCCACCCCACCCTCGTTGATCAGTTCATGCAACTCCACAGCTATGAATGATGCCATGGTAGTTTGTGTTTGTGGGTGATCAGTTCATGCAACTCCACTGACAGCTATGAATGATGCCATTGTAGTGTGTGTGTGTGTGTGTGTGTGTGTGTGTGTGTGTGTGTGTGTGTGTGTGTGTGTGTGTGGTGTTGTTATCTAAACACTCTATAATATGCTGATTTAGTTATGTCAGTATGCTTTGATCGTAATCTGGATGTCATGTCTGTGCTGGGGCCGCGCCGTGGTAACCTGATTGTGTCCAAAGTAAAGTGTTCTCATTTGCACGGCATTGTGTGACAAAAAGTCCTGTGTGTGTGTGTGTGTGTGTGTGTGTGTGTGTGTGTGTGTGTGTGTGTCTTTACCATGGTGAATTCTTAGTTGAAAATTTAGGAATAAACGTGTTTTGACTGTTCAAAGTGTCAACTCAGCGTGTTTTGAACTTTAAGTCTTGGCATTCTGTTGAGATTCGTTTGACGACGCGCTGACAGGCCTTTTAGGTCGATAGGTTCATGTCTGTCAGGCGTAACATTAAGCTTTCTCAGTTGATGAATCCAGTCAACAATCGTCTCTCGGGATCGCTCCTTTCAAGACTAGTGGTCTCTTTTGCCGCGCGTACACAAGGGGCCTACTGAAATGCGCTGTCAGTCACAGTCCAGGCTGTAGATGCCAAGTATTGTCAGCAGCTTCTCTACGGACGTTTCGTATTTCATCTCTTGATAACTGCCTCATACCGGCCGGCATTTAACTACCACGAGAAAACCACCTATCGATAGGAAGGCGGGGGATGGTGGGGGAGGGGGGGATACGTGTGAAAAACTGTGCATCAGAATCCCTTAGGTCACACTGTAGCATATGAAACCATCAGATTGTGGTGAGTCTGGCCGGCGTATAATGTATCCTAGAAGTGTACCGCGTACTGAGCAGACCGGGCGTTATTTAGTTGCGGACTGAGGACCAGATATACAGCGTACTGAGCAGACCGGGCGTTATTTAGTTGCGGACTGAGGACCAGATATACAGCGCTGATTGGTGGCTGTTTTTAGAAGGTTTTTCGAGTCCCAGTCCCAGTCGACTGTTGAGGAATGGACCGTAGGCTTAAAGACAGTCGTATATCTCTAATGAATATAAACCTCAACTGAAGTCCCGAAAACCGGCAGTCGGAACTGATGGCCAAATGTAACGTCCTCTATCTGGTACACAGCCGTGGAGCTTTGAACGGTGCCACATACGAGAAGGAAAAATTCTTCGCCCCGATTGGGACTCGAACCCCTGACCTCTCGCATTGGTGACAAGTCTCTTAACCACTAGACCACCGGCCGACTTATCACTTAATTATGTATCGGTGTGGTGGCCGCTGCAGATGCTGGCGTCAGTGATAAGGGATACACGCCGAGTCTTACACTATTAGCTTCCAAACTCTTGCTTCATCAAATGAAGCATGGTGTATTGCTCATTAACGCAGAACAACTCACGGCGCATGCCGAGCTGACGCACCGGATGCCCTCAGCTGGCATTCAGAAACTGCTTGACCACTGTTTCAACTGTTTCAGCAGTTTTCAGACTGATGCATTTTCTTCTTCCAAACCATCTTTTTCTTATTTCACAGAATGAGTGACCAAAGTCATTTTTTTCCGTTTTGTTGTTGTTTGTTTTTTTATTTTTTTTTCTTCTTTTCCTAGTAAACTGAACCATAAATACATTTGTATTGTATTCCAGACATATTAATTTCTTGTTATTTGAACGATACCGTTAATTAGGAACAAAAGATGAATGTACAAGGCTTTGGGTGTAACGACTTTTTCTCGAAAAACCACGGACAACTAATAAGTGGTCAACCCTTTATGTGGGCAGTCCATAACTGCCTACTGATCTATATATAAGTTGGAGCCATTTTGTTCGGTTTATGCTCTCTCTCTCTCTCTCTCTCTCTCTGTATTAGTGTAGCAAGGTCAGATAGTAACAGAGACCTGTGCGTCTATTATCCCATCCTTGAAAAATAAAGTTTCAATCAGTCAGTCAGTCAGTAACTCTCTCTCTCTCTCTCTCTCTGTATGCATGTATGTTTATTAGTGTAGCAAGGACAGATAGTAAGAGAGACCTGTGCGTCTATTTTCTCATCCTTGAAAAATAAAGTTTCACCGAGTCTCTCTCTCTCTCTCTCTCTCTTCGCACAATTTCCAAACTACGTGGACTCTTTTCGCACGGACTCTTTCACATTACAAGTGTACTCTGTATTCAAACATCCCAAGTACTACTGAAATTATCGGGGACTTTTGGTTTGCGCCAAATGGGAACGAAGCCGGTGTGTGAACTGGTGTTTATTAGAACTGATCAAGCACACTAGTACGCTGTTTCCTTACCGATTGCATGACAGATCACGAGGCGTGCAAAAGAAATGCGATCTGCCTGTCGACATCTAATTTCCTGCTGCTATCGATGTTTGCTAAATTAATTTCAGTAGCAAAGGCTTACATTACTTCTGTACCGGCGGTAGGGGGCAGTGGCCGGGAACCGACGCCCGGCAAGGGAAACAAATCTATGAGAACTTTAACTTGAAATACATGCCAGTGTTTTGTCTGATTCTCTGCCCCTAGCGGAGGCATTTGGATTATATCAAGCTCGCCCTTCAGTCTACTAATTTATGTGTATACGCCGTATGAGCAATGGGAACGTTATGGTAAGACGCCGGGAGAAACAAATCTCAGTTAAAGCAGGAGAAACAAATCTATTTGGAAATGTATGCCAATGTTTTGTCAGTTTCAGTGATTCTCTGCAGCTGAGCTGAAGCATGATATGGGTCAGATCAAGCTTGATCCTGAGCCTACTAAGTATATATACGCGACAGGCCTATCGTTACTGAAGTCACAGCGGGCGTCCTATGAGAGAGAGATGATGATGAAACTTTATTTCTCAACGGTAAAAAGTTTTGACAGAAAAAGTTACGTCAGTTTGCAACTGAACTTGCCGTTGCTAATACTACAAAAGATTAGAGAAAAGCAAATAATAAGAATAAAAGAGACATAAAAAGAACAACAACATTGAACAACAAAAAAAAGAAAATCTGGAACCAGAGAACAGAGTCATGCAAACTTGATTCAGACACCCGCTCGCGCGCAGGCCGGCACACCCATTCACTCGCACGTATTACAAACACACCCGCTCGCGCGCAGTCACACCCATTCACTCGCCGCACGTATTACAAACACACCCGCTCGCGCGCAGGCACACCCATTCACTCGCCGCACGTATTACAAACACACCCGCTCGCGCGCAGGCACACCCATTCACTCGCACGTATTACAAACACACCCGCAGCTCACACCACGGCACACACACATACACACACACACACTGACACGCACACGCGCGCACACACACACACAGAGGGTGGGTGTTGGGGGTTTGGGGGTTTAACGTCCTTTTCCACCACATAGCACACAGACAGAGAGAGAGAGAGAGAGAACAACAACTCCGTTTGAATTCCGCCAATCGCTGTGCGAAACTGTATAATTATCACGTGGCCGTGAACTTCACCTGGCCTCAACCCAGGGCACAAAACACCGCAAGCAGTGCTCCAGGTTCCCGTTGCCTGCACCTGTCCGACGATGATGTGAATGTCATCATGCAGGCGTGTACAATAACCGTGAGCAGTTCACACCTGCACATGTGTGCTTTCATTCCGAGCGTTAATGGCATTGGCGGAAAGGTCATATAGACGCTGTGGCCCGGACCACATGCAGGAACAGTAAATTGTTTCTTGAATCAGTAATGGCCCGGCGGGGTGGATGGTGGCGGCGGGGTCGCGGTTTGTGTGTGTGTGTGTGGGGGGGGGGGGGGGTGGTCGAATGGTAGAGCGTTGTACTTTTAATGCTCGGGCCGTGAATTCGATTCCGGCTGGGGCCAAATATTGTGCTGGCTTTATCATCGTTGCCCCGTCTTTGATATCACCCTATGTGGTGGAAAAGGACGTTAAACCCTTAAACACCCACCCACCCTTGTGTGTGCGTGTGTGTGTGTGTCTCTCTCTCTCTCTCTCTGGAGGAGTGGGGGGGGGGAGGGTGAGGGCGGGGGGGCATCGAATTTGGTTTGGTCTCCTTCCAAGACCTACCGAGTTTAGGTTCAGGTCAGCCCCGATGGTCCAGTGGGTCCGCTCTAATGCTGAAGGGAATGACTAGCCTCTCATTTTCTCATGGTACCAGTTCCGGGTTACCTTGACACCAGCTGAACAGCATCTGGCTGAGGTGAAAATGGGCTGTATACAGCTTCTTCGTTTGAAAAAGGGTTCAACTTGCTTAGTCACCAACCTCCCTCACCTCTCCCGGTACCCCATAATAATAATACTTTGAAAATCGAATACCGCCAGTGTTGCCCAGCTAAGACAGTCATGGGTAAATGAAAATAACTACGAAATATATACGCCATACGTATCTGTATTACGCCGGATGCGAGTTTTTTTTTCTTCTTTGTTGTTGTTTTTTTGTTTGTTTGTTTGTTGGTTTTTTTTGTTTTTTTTTTGGGGGGGGGGTATTTATTTCAGTTTTTTTTAAATTTCATTTTGATTTTTTTTCTATTTTAGGGGGTGGGGGTGTGGGGGTGGGTGGGTGTTACAGCATTTTTATCTGTCTTTACGAAAAAAAGTAAAATATGGTTAGTAGTCGAATTGATAAAAGAACCTGATGGGCCTGGAAAACTGTAATAGGCTCCCTTTTTACTTTCTATTTATTTATTTATATTTACTAAAAAGAACATCATGTATTTCGTCGTTTATTTAGTATTTCACAAACGTTGCCTGGTAATAGTGGCACCTACCTTGTGCACTGTATACAACTGCAGCACTGATGTATTTTGAGGTCAGCACGAGGTGGAGAGTGGAGTAACTTTTCCTACTGCTGTTCACTGTTCGGGAAACGAGGCCATGTCACCTTTGTCATTTTACAAAATTTTGTTTTAAACTTAAGCTTGATGAAATAATGCACAGCTATTTCACAGTTGTTGCCGATCGATGTGGAAATGTCTCAGTCAGTAGCAGTTTTAACACAGTTGACTCCGGCGTTTTGTTGTTGTTGTTGTTGTTGTTTTTAGCGGCAAAGAACAGTGCATCAGAATAGTAATAGCACAAACACATAATTCATTGACCTTGGCTTCCCCTGTTAGCATGGCTATTGGCAGTGCAGTTTCTAATCAGCGATCTTTCGCGTATCCGTAATGGCTTTTCGTTGAAGAGACTTGAAATCGATGCGTGAGTAATCGAGTGTTTTTTTTTTTTTTTTTTTTTTTTTGGGGGGGGGGGGGGGGTTGCTGTGCATGAAAAAAAAAAAAAAAAAGGATGTGAAAAGACTGAAGCGTGTATGCTGAAGTTCTACTTGTCATACCGATCAGTTTTACCGGCCGCCTAGAGGTACTAATCAGTGTCCTCCATTTCTTCTTTCAACACAATGACTGAATGAGACTCCGTCTTGCTATGAGAACTGTGTCAATTCTTCTGCGTCCTCCTCATTGTGGAAAAATGGGTTAACGATTAGCTTCCGGCGGGAAATATTGAAAAATATCGTTGGTGTACGTGACTTCTTCTTTTCTTTCTTCTTCTCTCTCTCTCTCTTTCTCTCTCTCTCTCTCTGGTACGGGGATCAGCGGCTGCCAAAAATGGCACACAACAAGAGAAAACGAACTGTGATTGAGACACGCGGAAGGCAAGACGAGGTATAAATTAGACAAAGGGACAATCGAGGGATAAAACTAGACATGAAATACACCAAAGTCTCAAATCATATACTGAAGGACGTCTATTGACCCAAAAGCCTACAAACCAAGAAACACACGCACGCACGCACACACACGTACGCACGCACGCACACCCCCTCCCCTAATCCCCCACCCCCTCGGCATTTTAGCGTTTAAATTGTTGGTGAAAACAGACACGTACCTACATGTCTCTGGCCAAAAGAAGGATCTACATACATGTGCTTTGTTGATTAAAACCAAGGCATTTCTATGCCTTCTACTCCGGTGTTCGGCATCGTGTTGTTTTTGTGTGTGCTACCTTACTCTGCCAATTGTTTTACTAATTTTGCTCGCAGAATCCCGATTCTACAGTGTGAAAGATTCTTCTCTACCCCCCCCCCCCCCCCCTCACACCCCACTAACACATCCCTACCCACCACAGCACACACTATTTTGTGCAAACACGTAAATTCAATGGAGCGTAAACGTTCAATCCTTTCGCTTCGTACGTGCGTCATCTTACCACGCTTGAGTGCCCTCAGGGTTCATTACTGTCATATGGCTGCGGCTGAGAAAAGCCTAGACCATTCTCACGCTGCCGGGAGGCAAAAAGAAATCTGAAAAAAAAAGAAAATCTAATAGAGAGCAGAGGTGAGCGTAAAAAAACGGCCTCGCCTCTTCAACATGTCAACTGAATATTGGAGAAAGGGAGATGAAGGCGTGAAAAACCGGGTATCGGGGAAACCGGTGAACTGATGTCATTCAGTGCGACAGGATATTGAAAAAGCATTTCGGGCTGTCTGAATTGTAATGCTTTGTTTGTTTGTTTGTTTGTTGTTTTTTAAACTTTCAATTAATTATTTGGTTTGTTCTTTGTGTGTCAATGTTTGTTTCTGACCAAAACCTTCTCCCATTTCCTGAAATTCCAACAAACGTGGCTTGCTGGCTGGTTATGCGCTGTGTGATTAGGCGTTAGATTAATATTGCAATACGATACGATACGAAACGATACGATACATGGGTATACGATACGATACGATACGATACGCAAAATACGATACGATATGATACAACATGACACCATACCATACCATACCATACCATACCATACCATGCAATGCAATAATTCTTGTCTCTGATGCAGACATTTGCCCTTATGAGTATTGGTGTTCGTTCACAATTACAGCACGGCCACGTATACACTACAACACGACTGGCAACTAAGGTTGCATGTAAATAATGTGTGTGTGTGTGTGTGTGTGTGTGTGTGTGTGTGTGTGTGTGTGTGTGTGTTGTTTCGCTCTTCGTTGCTTTGCCCCAGTTCTGGTGTAAGTTTCTGGTTTACAACTGAAAAAAAAATCGAACCGTCTCACATCTGTAACAGTGCATATCAAATCTGTAATAGTGCTTAGCAAAACTGTAATACTAAGAGTGCATCTCACATCATTTTGTAACAGTGCTTATCCAGTCTGTAATACTGACAGTGCATCTCACATCATTTTGTAACAGTGCTTATCCAGTCTGTAATACTGACAGTGCATCTCACATCATTTTGTAACAGTGCTTATCCAGTCTGTAATACTGACAGTGCATCTCACATCATTTTCTAACAGTGCTTATCCAGTCTACAATACTAATAGTGCATCTCACATCATTTTGTAACAGTGCTTATCCAGTCTGTAATACTGACAGTGCATCTCACATCATTTTGTAACAGTGCTTATCCAGTCTGTAATACTGACAGTGCATCTCACATCATTTTGTAACAGTGCTTATCCAGTCTGTAATACTGACAGTGCATCTCACATCATTTTGTAACAGTGCTTATTCAGTCTGTAATACTGACAGTGCATCTCACATCATTTTGTAACAGTGCTTATCCAGTCTGTAATACTGACAGTGCATCTCACATCATTTTGTAACAGTGCTTATCCAGTCTGTAATACTGACAGTGCATCTCACATCATTTTGTAACAGTGCTTATCCAGTCTGTAATACTGACAGTGCATCTCACATCATTTTGTAACAGTGCTTATCCAGTCTGTAATACTGACAGTGCATCTCACATCATTTTGTAACAGTGCTTATTCAGTCTGTAATACTGACAGTGCATCTCACATCATTTTGTAACAGTGCTTATCCAGTCTGTAATACTGACAGTGCATCTCACATCATTTTGTAACAGTGCTTATCCAGTCTGTAATACTGACAGTGCATCTCACATCATTTTGTAACAGTGCTTATCCAGTCTGTAATACTGACAGTGCATCTCACATCATTTTGTAACAGTGCTTATCCAGTCTGTAATACTGACAGTGCATCTCACATCATTTTGTAACAGTGCTTATCCAGTCTGTAATACTGACAGTGCATCTCACATCATTTTGTAACAGTGCTTATTCAGTCTGTAATACTGACAGTGCATCTCACATCATTTTGTAACAGTGCTTATCCAGTCTACAATACTAAGAGTGCATCTCACATCATTTTGTAACAGTGCTTATCCAGTCTACAATACTAATAGTGCATCTCACATCATTTTGTAACAGTGCTTATCCAGTCTGTAATACTGACAGTGCATCTCACATCATTTTGTAACAGTGCTTATTCAGTCTGTAATACTGACAGTGCATCTCACATCATTTTGTAACAGTGCTTATCCAGTCTGTAATACTGACAGTGCATCTCACATCATTTTGTAACAGTGCTTATTCAGTCTGTAATACTGACAGTGCATCTCACATCATTTTGTAACAGTGCTTATTCAGTCTGTAATACTGACAGTGCATCTCACATCATTTTGTAACAGTGCTTATCCAGTCTGTAATACTGACAGTGCATCTCACATCATTTTGTAACAGTGCTTATCCAGTCTGTAATACTGACAGTGCATCTCACATCATTTTGTAACAGTGCTTATCCAGTCTGTAATACTGACAGTGCATCTCACATCATTTTGTAACAGTGCTTATTCAGTCTGTAATACTGACAGTGCATCTCACATCATTTTGTAACAGTGCTTATCCAGTCTGTAATACTGACAGTGCATCTCACATCATTTTGTAACAGTGCTTATTCAGTCTGTAATACTGACAGTGCATCTCACATCATTTTGTAACAGTGCTTATCCAGTCTGTAATACTGACAGTGCATCTCACATCATTTTGTAACAGTGCTTATCCAGTCTGTAATACTGACAGTGCATCTCACATCATTTTGTAACAGTGCTTATCCAGTCTGTAATACTGACAGTGCATCTCACATCATTTTGTAACAGTGCTTAGCCAGTCTACAATACTAATAGTGCATCTCACATTTTGTAACAGTGCTTATCCAGTCTACAATACTAATAGTGCATCTCACATCATTTTGTAACAGTGCTTATCCAGTCTACAATACTAATAGTGCATCTCACATTTTGTAACAGTGCTTATCCAGTCTGTAATACTGACAGTGCATCTCACATCATTTTGTAACAGTGCTTAGCCAGTCTACAATACTAATAGTGCATCTCACATTTTGTAACAGTGCTTATCCAGTCTGTAATACTGACAGTGCATCTCACATCATTTTGTAACAGTGCTTATCCAGTCTACAATACTAAGAGTGCATCTCACATCATTTTGTAACAGTGCTTATCCAGTCTACAATACTAAGAGTGCATCTCACATCATTTTGTAACAGTGCTTATCCAGTCTGTAATACTAAGAGTGCATCTCACATCTGTACTAGTGCAGGTAGTGACCCAGTCTGTAATACTAATAGTGCATCTCACATCTGTACTAGTGCAGGTAGTGACCCAGTCTGTAATACTAATAGTGCATCTCACATCTGTACTAGTGCAGGTAGTGACCCAGTCTGTAATACTAATAGTGCATCTCACATCTGTACTAGTGCAGGTAGTGACCCAGTCTGTAATACTAATAGTGCATCTCACATCTGTACTAGTGCAGGTAGTGACCCAGTCTGTAATACTAATAGTGCATCTCACATCTGTACTAGTGCAGGTAGTGACCCAGTCTGTAATACTAATAGTGCATCTCACATCTGTACTAGTGCAGGTAGTGACCCAGTCTTCTCTTCCCACTCACACGTGCACCACAATACAGCTGGGTCCCTCAAAACGGCAGCTAAGGTCATAATGAATATGTCTCTCAGCTCTTTCTTCAACACCTGCGTTCGAGAAAATTAATGTGGATGTCGACTGAATGAACCAGGAAATCGACGCTTTATGTAATGGTCCTCGTCTTAAAAATAAAGGGAAAATACAACAGAAAGAAAGAAAGAATGACCGAAAGAAAGAAAGAACAACAACCAAAACTGGAATTCTTATGGCAAATTCGAGTACCGACTTAGTGTACTTCTCTGTCGGCCCACAATTCCATAGACTTCAGATCTCCTGCCTGAGATCTATCTACGTCGAGTGCCCTACAATTTGGTTCCATGTCAGCTTCAGTGGTTGTCATAGAGCCATCGCACGTGGCTCGTGCACTGTACGGTCAGCCTATCACAGACCTCTCTCTCTCTCTCCCTCCCTCCTTCTCTCTCTCTCTCTCTCCATTCCTGTAACCTCCCATTCAAAACGGCGTTCGATACCGGTGGGTGCCTACTGGCGCGTGTGCGCGCGCGCTGCATCACGGGATAGCGGACGAAAAGTCTGGCGTCAGTGAAGTACGAAATGGAAGAGCCAAACTCCGTAACGAGTACTGATTTACTACAAGTTCAAAAAGTTTTGTGAACATCACCGGTGATTTGGGCTGTGGAAATTCTGGAGTACATCCAAGTTCTTCTTTATGTATGTGTGTTCAGTGTTTGATGATCTAGCTGCAAGCTTATTTCTTGGATGTCAGTGACTGAAGTGTTGCGAGGTATGTTGATACTAGTATTATTTGAGATTGCGCACGTGGATTCTACAACATGAGCTTTCTTCTAAAACATTGCTTTAAGTTTCACTCGTGCACATACTGTGCCGGCTGTATAAAATTTGTCATGGGGTCGTTCCCGGTGTTTGTACAGAGTTATTTATATGCAGAAAACGGAGAGGGTTTTCCCTAATCAGAGCTTCTTCAATACGGGCGTCCAGTTTCTATAGAAAACAGTAAAACACTTCCTAATTGGAGTTTTCTTTTTGACCGGTCCGGGTTCCTCCATAAATAGTGCACTGTGGCGCTTCAGTATTCACACCAGCGGAATGCTTCAACGCCCTCTTCTTGTAGGTAGTGCCATAGCAAACCCTCAGTACTGAACAATACAAAACAAAAAAACAAAACAAAACAAAACAAAACAACAACAACAACAACAAACAAATAAACAAAGAAACAAAATCTGAAGATACTATATTGTTTCACGCTTATGTAAGTCCCTTCATCCCGACAGAGACATAGATATCGATGTCTCTGATCCCGAGTACGCGACATAATCATGATGTTACACTGAGTTACTTCTACATTACATTACATTACAATGCATGGAAATACATTGCAAGAAAATACATCGCATCATATTACACATTTCTGCATCATATTACATTTGCATTCTTGTTTGCTTGGTACTCCATGCACCTCCAAATGCTTTACAAAAGAATGAAAGATTATGAATTAAATGCATGAAAAAAAAAAAAAGGAATCTTGACATCTTAGCACCGCACTTTTAGGGCAATAGAAGCAGGATGACAACAGAATTATTTTCGGAGGAGATTTCTACTGTGTTTCATTGCCCGCAAGTCTCAGGGCGCGCGTTTATGTATTTCTTGACAGTTTTAACTCTTGTACAGACCCAAAGGAAGGAGAATGCCAAGCGCGCGCGCGCGCGCGCGTGTGTGTGTGTGTGTGTGTGTGTGTGTGTGTGTGTGTGTGTGTGTGTGTGTGTGTGTGTGTGTGTGTGTGTGTGTGTGTGTGTGTGTAAGGCAATAGATTGAAAGAGACTAATGCTACCATTTTATGCTCAGAAATCGTTGTGAGCTGTTTTTGTGGTACGGTGTATGTTTCACACCAATTAGACACCTGGACAGTGACAGCGTCTGCAATGCTGGCAGTGAGCCAACAGAAGCTCAATGACGCGGCGACTGACCACACTGAGCGCTCCAGTAGTGTGACAACAATCGTAGCTATTCGAATGTCCGACCGCTCGCGCAAAGTGTAAACAACAATGTGTCGCATTAAGAGCTGTACTAATCATCAAGATAAGAGTATTACAAGCGTACAGGCGCACTCACGAGCGAAACTGTTCCAAAACGTAAGTTGGCTTAGCAAAGATGGAATTAGCCCGTTCAGTTAAGAAACCCGTTGACATTGTTATCCTTTCAACGTTCTCTTTAGGAGGCCACCTGCCGCGTCCTGAAATAAGGAAATGAGGAGAACCATTTCCAATTGCTGACGTACGTTGATAAGTAACTAGCGGTGAAACGTGAGAGATTGAGAGAGAGAGAGAGAGAGAGAGAGAGAGAGAGAGAGAGAGAGAGAGAGAGAGAGAGAGAGAACGAACGAAACTTTATTTTACAAGGATAACAGATTAAGTGCGCATACCTGTCTTACATCTTGTCCTTGCTAGGCTTCAACTAAGTAAGCTCAAGAAAAGATAGTGAAGGTAATTGTAACATCCATTTGAAATAAAAGACTACGGGAAAAGAAAAACGGGATCCCCCCCTCCCCCCCCCCCAAAAAAAAAAAGTTTCGGCAAAAACAGCGGTGCGTGGGTGGGTGTTTGGGATTTTAACGTCCTTTTCCACCACGTATGGGTGATAATTATCAAAGACGGGACAACGAGAAAAAGGCCAGCACAAATATGTGGCCACAGCCGGGATTGGAACTCACGACCCGAGCAATGGGAGTCCAACGCTCTACCATTCGGCTATCCCGGCTCCCCGGCAAAAACAGGGACGAAAAATCAAACCGCTGTAACCGTTCCATTCATTTTTTTTTTCCGTTCTGTTTCCTGTGATACATAACTTGTGAAGTTGTACTGTATGGCAGTGTGTGAAAATGTAACATGTTCATACCCTACAGCCTCTACGGGCAATAACTGTTCCAAGAAACCTGTAACGTGGTGCAGATGAAAAGTGGATCACACCCGCAGTGTGTGAAAATGTAATGTGTGTATGCGCTAAGTATATAAAGCTCCTTGGGCGATACTGTTCCTATAAACCTTTTCAGATGAAAAGTGGATCACAACGCCTACTAGCTAAATCCTCTAGGAGGGTATTAGTCTAAATAAAACACAAAGCTGTACTGTTAAGCGTAATAACGATACCATTCATGTTCAACCTCTAAAAACAAAGAAAAAAAACACAAAAAAACAACAACAACAAAAGTGCAAAGAACCTCGTGAGATTTAGTGGCAACACTGATTTCAAATGTGTGTCTCGTGAGCCGACTACGTCAAAGTGCATTGTTTGGCTTCGACTTTTTTGACAGATTAGCATACTGTGTCGCCGTTGTACCAAAAAAAAAAAAAAATCGATACCCTACTGTGCGAATTCAGGTCATTTCCGGCGAAAGGAACTCTCTTTGCGGAAAGGTCTTTTAATTTCAAGATGGCCGTCGAAAGATGGCGGACCAATCCGGATTATCCCCAAAACGAGGCCACAATTTTAGGTGGCTTGGTTCTGATGAAGACAAAATACATGACCGAACGACTTCTGTATCATGAGACCTCGTCAGTGTGGGAAATGTCGGCTGTTTTAAAAGTATACTTTACAACCTTCTGTCACCGATTTTTGTTATATTACATACAAATTAGGCCACCCTTTGTACTGTGTGTTCTGTTTGATTCCTCCAGGAGTCTTCAGATATATTTGTCTCCTTATTCTCCCATAAGGCTTTGAAACTGTAGTTGCTGTTTTTTTTCTTCTGCATCTTCTTTTGATGTATGTATCAGGTCAGACGATGATCAGTTGATACGAAACTCAAATGTACCCAGCTGGAAATGTTTCTATTGATTTCCAGTAACGCAAGATGCAGTGTGCAATGAGAGGCTGATGACAGCATCCAAACTTGATCACACTGTATTGCCCTTCATAGGGATAAGCATAAAACTAAATACAGCGTAAAGAAATGTAATGTAATGTTTTCTCATTCGCGCAAGATGACAAAAATGTCAATCTCAGGGAAAAAAAAAAAAAAAAAAAAAAAAACAAATCAAAACTGCTGGGTGGAAATTGTCTTCATGGAATTTTGCGTAATTCGAGTTACAGAGCAGCTCAACATTATACTTTTTACATCAAAATGCCCCCGATAAACGCGATATAATGTGACACATTGACAACAGCGGAAGATCACAGCAGAAATCTTCTCCCTCTTCTTTGGACATTTATAGCTCCAAATTTGCAAATAATCAGTCTCGAGGGTGGGAACCGGAGAACGTTCCAAAGCCTAGGGAAATCTGTCTCCCAGATTGCGATTCAAAGCAAGAAATAATAGCCAGAGATAGAGAGTAGCGGCCTAAGCAATACATCACCTGTTTGTGAATACCGTCGACGGAACAGAAACGTCCCTTGGCGCTCTACGCGATAGCGCGACTTCAAAAATCCCGCAACGTCTTTGACTCTCTTCATCCAGTGAAATATGGCGGCTACAGTTTGACCCCGCGAGAAACCTCGATCGCCGCTAACGGTATGTTTAGAGGTAATCTTCGTGCAATATTACCCATCCCGCTTTTTCGGTTCCAGCCGTTTCATTCCGCGAGTGCGGCGAAACGATGCCTCCATTGGTCAATGGCATCGTACATCTCCGCTGATCTTTCGATGTTGTCTCGGGAGCCGAAGAAGAGAACTCGCCAGTAATCGGCATAAATCGGCCTCTGCCGGCATATATCGCCATAAATAGGAATGAACCGCGGTTGAAACTGTCAACGCTTGTGATGAAGATGTGTGAAGCAAAAAATAAGAACGGTGTGTACCATAGTAAACTGACTAAACTCTGAGCGCCACACTTTCCTTTCTTCTGTTCAGTTATGTCTTGCGGTGGACTGTCGGCCAAGAAAATGAGCCACGTCCCAATTCGAATGAAGAATCCCTGTTTTCACTTCAGGGGAGGCGATTGGTGCTCGTTGCCTGCATGGTTCCGGCCACCGCCAACTTGAATAGTAGTGAGACTTAGCGCGCCTTCCTCACTGAGGAGAGTATGCAAATTCAGCCTCTGACGTCATCACAGCGCACTACCCGGGGTTTCGTAGTGGCCACCCGTTTAGCGTGCCACCGAATTTCGCAGAGTAAGGAGACAAGGGAGACAACTCCAGTCAGGATGCGAGTCTCTCATCAGACGAAAGCCAGCGTGGTTACTTGTCAACACAAGCCGTTCACTGATTACATTAATCTGGCTTCGCTGAACACAAAATGTCCTCACATCGCATTTTTTAATGAAATTGATCCCCTATTCTTGTAGTCTTGGACCTCTCTAGGATTTAACCGATTGGTAAAATGTTTGTAAAAATCTCAAGCGAGGCGCACCTTTGTGGCCGCCATATTGGATTTGGCAGGCAGGACAGCGCTCGTGGGGTGTCCCAGTAAAATCGAAAAATAAAATATTTAGGATCTTCTCCACCCACTGCTGACTGCGAATTTCATAAAATGAAACATCAGTAGACCTATAAGTAATGCGCAAACAACACATTCTACAAGTTTGAGTACATAAAAAGACGTACGAAAATGGCTTCGTAGAATGGGCGATTCTCACGAAGTTCGCAGAGGGAAAATGGTTTCGGAGAGGAAGCCTCTGGCGGGTGACCCCAAAGCACGCAGGATGTGATGACGTCAGAGGCTGAATTTGCATACTCTCCTCAGTGAGGAAGGCGCGCTAAGTCTCTCTAGTATCGGAGACTAGCGTGGGGAAGGGAAGGGCGTGATGTTGGGAAGGGGGGGGGTGGGGGGGGGGGGGTAAATGAACTGCCGCGGTAATCTCAGTTATGAGGGTGGACATCCAAATGATAATAATAATTTCCTACCATCTCGGGGTAGATGGACTTTTATCCGATATCTTTCACGGGCAAATAATTATAAGTTTACCGACTTTAAGGACCTTTTTACCTTTTACCTTTTAAGGACAAATGGGTGGGGTTTGTTAGCCAAGCATGGTCACGTGATTATAACAGGTTAGCCCTAATTAGGGCTGTGGGCAAATATATGTTTATTTATTTATTCCGTATTTACACCCTTCTCGCGTTCAAATTGAAGTTTCTCCGCATCCTCGATCAGCAAAATAATCTAGGGAGATGGCCAGCAGTAATATTTGCCCCTAGCAGGGATTCGAACTCACGACTCCAGCATTGAAAGTCCGACGCTCTACTGTTCGGTTATTTAGGCTCCCCGTACAGCTCGGTGCCGGAAAACTGAGAAATAGGTACGTTGCATCCATGCGCGGTGAAATGCGACGCCTTAAAGCACATTACCATGGCCACAAACACGACTCTCTCAAGAATAGTGAAAAATAATTAGAAAGCTAATAACATTTCTCTTCGGTAAGGTGATCTTTTGACTGCGTTGAAGCTCTTTTTCTCTAGATATTTGTTTCGAGCGAAAATAATCGGAATCAGATTCAATTTCGTGAGAAGTGAGGTTCATATATCGTATGTGTGTAATTCTGCCACCGTTCACGGAAACCTAAGATTGTGGTCTTAAGATTTTCACACCTGCTCCACGTCAACTTTTGTCGTAGAATATTTGACGAAACATAACATTGTATTGTCAGGGGAAAAGTTGGTAGACTCGAATCAGCATGTCCTCAGTCATTCTTTATTTTCTGTCAAGTTTTGGCAGGTTTTTACGATTTTGTTTTTAACACCATCTTCCGGTTTTGTCGATGTTCAGCCCCAAAGTGTAATTCGTTAACGTCTTCAGCTTCAGTTAGGAGACACGATTTTCGCCCTGTGTGGATTGCTGAATGATAATAATAATAATAATGGCAGTACTTATATAGCGCTCTAACCTACTGGTTAATAACAGTTCTAAGCGCTGAAAAAAAAGTATACAAAAATAGAGGAGGGGGGGGGGGGGTGCAATGCCATAAGGTCAGGCCGCAACGACATACGCACGCACGCACGCACGCACGCACGCACGCACACACACACACACACACACACACACACACACACACACACACACACACACCATGCAAACCAGAACAGTCAAATGTTGTTATGAGCAAAAAAACAGGTGGGTCTTCAGGTTTTTCTTGAAAGTTTCAAGGGAGGGTGCTTGGCGGAGTGAAAGAGGGAGCGAATTCCAGGCTAAAGGACCAGCGTAGGAGAAAGCTCCAGTGCCAACGGTGGAAAGTCTAGTGCGGTGAATCTTGAGGGTAAGAGTGTTAGCTGAAGACCGGAGGGAGCGTGACGGAGTGTAGAGTTGGATCAGCTCGGGAAGGTAGGATGGGGCAGAATCGTGCAAACATTTGTAGGAAAGGGTGCAGATTTTCTGAATCCTGTCAGAAACACTATGGGCGTCTTACTGCACGTGCATGGTCGTGGAAAAAAAAAGTGCATTAATTTAACTCTTAAGAGCCCAAGCTCGACCACCTCCTTCCCGCTATACGATCAGAGCAAACCACTGCACACCAGTAGAAGCCACTTCAAGCCACTATTACGCAAGACGTGGGCCTTCCCCGCTAGGCCCGCGACCGCTGCAGATTGCATTATAGTGGCTTGAAGTGGCTTCTGGTGATCTGATGATTTCAAGAACTTGAAAACTGCGATTTTTGCATGAGCTTTCTGGAGTTAAGTTAACCCATTCATGCCCAAAATGGTTTCTGAGGTTAAAATGCTAACGAGCTCCGAAGCTGTACCAAGCTTAATGAACAGGAACAAAGAACCACCCATAGTAGTCGTCAACCAGCAAAATAAGTAGTTTTCACAGACGTGTACAGTTGCTCTGGTGTAGAGCGCGACCCTATTGTGAGGACACTGGGATTAAATGCATTAAAGCCACCATTGCTACCACGACTGGGTATTATACAGGGAGATTTCTGATTTGGAACAACTGCGCTTGTGCGCTCGAGTGAGTGAGTGAGTAAGTTTAAAGGCCCAAAGCCGCGCAAGCCACAAAGACTAATTTGCGTTGTGCGCTCGAAATACTTAGCGGAGCTCCGAATGCAACACACTCAGGTTTGCTGGTCGCAAACAAAAATGACAACAAAAATCACTACAGACTAGCATAAACAGGGTACCACCCCATATAAACACTAAACATGACTCCACGGTCAATTTGTGTCCTTACGCCTTTCTGCTGTTTGCACATTCTGTATTTAATCGGAACTTTCCTCTATCGCTGGCCGCTTACATAGGTGGCAGGCCTATACAGGAAATAAAAAAGTGCACGGGGGAAATGTCACGCGTTTATCGAAAGGCAGATAGAACGTAAGCTCTGTGACCTTTTCTCCACGCCGAGAACCTCTTCAAGGTGCTTTAATGGTGATGAGTGTTTGGGCTTTAGTTTTTAATGTTGGTTCTGAACTGCAACTTAAAACACAATAATCTTTTCCAGTTTATCGTCTCTTTTTCAACAAGCCAGGCAGCAATGTGTGTCTCCGTGGCAGTAACGCACCGAGATGTGAACCTTTACGTAAGTGAACACCCTTGAATTAATGGCTAGTCTGCAAATCAAAGCTTCAAATTTATCTGCCGACAGAAACGCAAGGACTTGTTATCTCGTGGTTTTATCACTAATGACAGACGGGTATAGAAAAAAAGGCGTCATGGAAACCTCAAAAAAAAAAAAAAAAAACCTTCTATGAAATTCAGCATTATATCTGAAAATCGGAAACACATGTGGGGGGGGGGGTATTCAACTAGAGTTGAGGATTACAGTGTTTTGTCTCGGTTATTCTGGGGAACTACAGATTATCTGCAGCTTCTTTTGCACCCACTGTCTTTGCGTGAGGTATTTTCTATCTAAAAAAAAAAGTGTATAAAAACATTAAACCCACATTTGAAAGGCATAGATTGAACCCCCCCCCCCCCCAAAAAAAAAAAAAAAAAAAAAACCAAACAAACAAACAAACAAACAAACAAAAAATGCTGATGCTGAGGTTGCAGAAACTGCATTTGTGTATCTGTGGCGACCGCTGTACTTGCCAGTAAGTGCTGTTCATGCCACTTGCCTCGGACATACGGCGATCAAAGGGTGGGTGGGTGGGTGTTTGGGGGTTTAACGTCCTTTTCCACCACATACGGGTGATATCAAAGACGGGGCAACGATGAAAAAGCCAGCACAAATATTTGGCCCCAGCCGGGATACGAACTCACGACGACCCGAGCATCAGAAGTCCAACGCTACGGCGATCAAACGTTAAAGTGGAACAAAGTCTCCTTGCTTGTGATGTGTTCCGAGGGAAAAACTCAGTGTCGCTTACAAAGCTTTAAGGCTGTTTGCCAAATGAATAGATGTTCCTTTTGGCCACTGCGACCATTTTCGTGACTTTGCAGCTTCTGATAGTAAAGATATAAGCTTATGACTTTCTTTGGTCTAACGTTCGCTTCCAGAATTCGGCCCGTATGTAATAGTCGAGGTTAGGGCTTTTAGCCCTGGGTTAGAGTCTAACCTCGAACTAAACTCTAGGGTTAAATCTTCTATTTTTTTTTTTTATCAAGAAGCGGGCCCATTCCAGCAAGGTGCCTAAGCCGTTATAGAAGGATTTTTTTCCTTCCTTTCTTTGCTTCCTTTTTAATTTAATTTTGCTTTCGGGTTTCTTTTGCCCTAGTCTTTTGCCGTAGCCGTGGGTTAAATTAACCTCGACATTTACATACGGGCCCTGTACTACACGCCCTCGACAAATTCGCTATAAATGGTCGTTAATCAGCACTGTCTAGTTGGTCCAGCCTGGTCTGCGACCAAATAACTT
Source organism: Batillaria attramentaria (assembly GCA_018292915.2). Lineage (NCBI taxonomy): Eukaryota > Metazoa > Mollusca > Gastropoda > Batillariidae > Batillaria > Batillaria attramentaria. Next base: position 1,054,268 of record JACVVK020000102.1, on the reverse strand, counting down.
CGTCTGCTCAGTGCGCGGTACACATCTACGTACTAGTACGTAGAACAACATAATTTTATATATTATATATTATATATATTATGTCAGCAAGAATCACCACACTGGTTTCAGATTCTTAACTGTGTCCCAAGTGATGCGCGGAGTAAGCGCATATTCGATGAAACGTTTTCCATAGCGTTGTTCAGTGTATGCTTGACAAATGTATTGAGACTATCAAGATCTAAGCTCCCAACAAAAAGCTTTCCGAAGTGTGAAAACTTTTTACTGAGTCGACCGTGCAAGCACAGTCAACTCTGTCACAGTTGCAGAGTTTTTAGAGTCCCTGAAATCCCAAATAAAAGCCAAGGGCAGCCTGATTTCACAGCTCAGTTTGCGTTTTGACACAGATCGAGAAAGATCGTACAGCACTGACTCAACATACGCCAGACACTGCAGCGATGTGTCTCGCTCACTGACCAAAAGCCAAATAATGTCACGGCAAACTCGTGCTCTGGTTTTATAAGGGTCCCCGAAGCGCTGAAAACTCTGCAACTGTGACAGAGTTGCCTGGATAATGCACAGTCGAAGGAGTCGCAGTTTTAAGAAAAACACAATGTTTGCGGCTTTTTGCTGAGATTGCAGACCTTTAAATGCAGCTGTGGTTAGAAGCGTGCCAAGCCGATATCACTCTGATACAGGCTGGTCGAGTACATTGAACTTTTCATCAACCTCTTATAATTCCCAGTGCTCTGCCAATATAACGCTTCGATGACAAATGCATGCTCACAACACACACGCGGCATGACCGGGTGCTATTATCTAATAACGCCACACATAGTGCTCGCCGTAGGTAAGAAAGCATACATGTTTTATTAATCAATTGTTGCACAGTCTGTTGCCATCCTAGTTCGGGTAACCCATGAGTGATCGGGGAAGTCACATCCTGGGTTAGGGATCCAAGCGAACAAACTTTTTGGTGGCTACATCTTTCGCGTGGTGGCTAAGCACGTCAGGCTAAAAATGGCAGCGTACCTAAGCTGTGCGTTGATGGTTACTAGCTGAGCTCGACTGGTTAGAATGGGATCCCCTATGGCGCACGGCGAACGTTACCTCGCAGTGTTAGCGTTGGACATTTTCGGCCACTGAGACACGCACGCAATGTAGCTTGTGGGGCTAAAGTGTGTATTTTCAGGAGCGTTATTCAGCGTCAGTTGTGTCCTATTATTATATCATCATATCATTATATACATATTGGTCCAGCCACCACAGAGATATTAATGTGTTGATTTTTTTCCTATGCCTTAGATCCATGACCCCGGATTTCAGGAGAGAGACATCATGACTATTGCCATCCTAGACCGTTGCTAATTAGCGTATCTCGAAGTCAGGGGATTTTGACCTAGTAGTTAAGACGTCCCCATTTCAATTTCTGAGGCCGCTACATTTCCTGAGGCGTAGGTTCGAATCCCTGCTGCGGGGCAGGAACTTGAGTGATGGGACTTTTCCCTACCCGCAAATCGAGTTAAATTCACGTGCAGACTCGTTTAAGGTGCTTCAGTCTCTCCGGCGCCTTCGTGTACACTGTGACACTTACATTCCCTCAGCAGTATCTATTTTAAACTCATGACTGTGTTTACTGCCCGTCCCCAGTATGTATAGATTTTATTTGTTGAGATTTTCATAACTGTGCTTACTCCTCAGCTGTGTCATGTCCGCTATGCCCTTGCCATCTTTTAGTTTAGATTTCTTAGTTTAGTAGCATAGTATTAGACATGGACATCACACATTACTTTAGGATCTGTGTTTAATATGTATGGATTTATATGTCTAGATAAATTAATGTAGGGGTGCGTGCGCGCGCGCGCGCGCGCGCGTGTGTGTGTGTGTGTGTGTGTGTGTGTGTGTGTGTGTGTGTGTGTGTGTGTGTGTGTGTGTGTGTGTGTGTGTGTGTGTGTGTGTGTGTGTGTGCGAGCCAGAAGAAAATTTTCTGCCATCGACAGACAATAAAGTTATATTGAATTGAATTGAATTGAATTGAATTGAATTGAATTGAATTGAATTAAATTGAATGTAAAAAAAAAAAAAAAAAATTCAAAGGGAGGGGCCGCGGAATGGAAAACGTAAGTGCAAATCATGCATGCAGGAAACAGGAAAAAAAAATGGTGGCGCCAACTGCACGGTGGGGGGGGGGGGGGAGGAGGAGGAGGGGGAAGGGAGGGGAAGCAGGCCGAATTTCCCTCACTCCACTATGGGACTGTAACTGAGTTGTACCAAGTACTGCCGGCGCAGATGGTCGTTTCTTGAAACCCCATAATATAATATCTGCATACCAGAACCATGTGGCTTTCTTCGACGTTTTACGAGCATCAACTCTGCTTGAAGTGCAACATTCAGGGCCGCCCGGTCTGGAATGCGTTCCAGCCGCCCGGCCGGCCCGAACCACGTACGAAACGCCTGTAACTGCATGACGTTTGCGCTCCAAAGCAATTGCCCAGAGATAACCGGCGTCTGATGAAAGAACCCGTTTATCCTTTCTTTAGTAATTAGTCAGTAAATTTCCCTCGTTTGCTGCATGCCTGGAATCCGGGGGGCTCGGACATAAGGCACGGTACTTATGGTACTTATACTTACGAGAGGGAGTAGGCTGAGTGGTTGCAGATGAGCTCAGGGTAAGTCGGTCAGTTTGGGCGCTGTACCCACTACGTACGCGGCGGTATATTGACAGGAATACAGGGCGTACCGTTACACACAAAAAAACCCACTGAACAACTTTAGATTACTTCAAAGTAACTCTTTTTTACTTTCCAATACTGAACTTCAGTCCACACGACACACTATGGTTTGGGTGTAGCTTTAATGCCTAAGAATACAACTAAGTTGAACTGCAGTCGTCATGAACTTTTGAAAAGTGCCCAGAAATTATCTTTGCGGTAGACGCGGTCCGCTTGTGAGCAAAGCCGAGTCAACTCTCTTGGAAGCTGGGGAGATCTTCTGTAAACGGCTTTATGAATTTTTTTTTTTTGGTCGTAGCGTGTGTGTGTGTGTGTGTGTGTGTGTGTGTGTGTGTGTGTGTGTGTGTGTGTGTGTGTGTGTGTGTGCTTGCGTGCGTGCGTGCGTGCGTGCGTGCGTGCGTGCGTGCGTGCGTGTGTGTGTCTGTCTGTCTGTCCTGTCTGTTTTTTTGGTGTGTTTTTTCCTTGTGTGTTCGGGTGGGGTTTTTTTTTGTTTTGGCTTTTGTTTTGAAACCAATCGTTAGCGCATAAAACACTGTATGAATAAGACTTAATTAATAAACTAATTATGATTAAACCGGTCGCGGTTGCGAAAGGACGTCAAGTTAAAGTGACCCCAGAACGTGACCAACCAACCCGCAACGGTAAAACGCCCTTCGCGTGGCCGGAATATCAAATTTATCTCCCTTGGAATATCAAATTTATCTCCCTTGGAATATCAAATTTATCTCCCTTGGAATATCACATTTGTCGAACCAGGGAAGTATTACACTGGAGTCGGGAATCCAACACTTTGAGGGCAGACTTTTGGGAGACTTCTATACTACCTCTCTGACAACACCCTGGGCCCAGACCTGTTGGTAGAGTCTACATTCGGCAGCTATCACTGCAGACAAGTTTATACCCCGCAGTCCGTCCCTTCAATACTGGTCACTCTGTGCTCAGCCAATTCCCGTTTAGTGCTCTCTGCACGTCATCATGTCTGGCTACTTCTACGGACAGCGGTGTCCGCAAACACGGCATAATTAACAGAAAGCAGAGAGATAATTAAGTCACAGTGTCTCGTTCGTTGTGAAAACAATTCCAGCGTCGATTGTGATAGTGAATTGATGGAATCAAATATGAGCGAGTGTGCCGCAGTGTTTTTTCTTTGTCCGAACTCATTCAGCGTCAGAATCGTTCTTCCTTCTTCCTGCACCCCCCCCCCTCCCCTCCCTCTCACCCTTCCTGTCCAATCTGTCTGCTCCCTCCCCCCCCCCCCTCTCTCTCTCTGTCCCCCCCCTCCCTTCTCTCTCCTTCTCAGTCATTTGTGTGTTCACTTCATTCTCGTATAAAGTAGTGTAGCAGGACAACTTGTAAAATTTTCTTTGAAAATGCCTGTTACATCTTGAATAAACACGTTTACGATCATCATCATCATCATCATCATCATCATCATCATCTCTCTCTCTCTCTCTCTCTCTCTCTCTCTCGCTCTCTCTAATAACGCCAAATTACCTTTTCCCGCCTTTCCCTGCCATTTAGGTGCCCAGTTAAATGCAACACGAGCTTATCTGCTCCGCTTATCAGCACCTGTGTGTCATGAAATTGGTCTTCGTCGAGATAAGAGCACCTGGCACGGGGGAAAAACAACAACAAAAAACACTCCGATCTTGTCACTCAGTTTGTTCAGACATCGAGCGTGGTATAATTTAGAAGACTTCTTGCAAACAATCGCACAGGTAGCAACGAATTATTATTATTATTATTATCAATTGGATTGTTAATATTATTATTAATTTGATTGATTATTTGTTATTAATATTGTCGTTGTTATAAATAGCTCTTATCCGAGTGCTTCAAAAGAATTGTGAAGGGCAGTATGTAATTGATCGTTTAGGCGTAGCTTCGTAGTAGTAGCTGGCAGAAATTGTCTGGGGCATATGTGAACATCCGCCAGCTGTGTTCTAGAGCAGCCTTCGCTTCGTCGCTTGGCTGTCTAATTACTTTGCCGGGTCAACGGGGGATGTCCACATTTTGTAATTCTCTCTCTCTCTCTCTCTCTCTCTCTCTCTCTCTCTCTCTCTCACACACACACACACACACACACACACACACACACACACACACACACACACACACACACAGAGAGAGAGAGAGAGAGAGAGAGAGAGAGAGAGAGAGAAGAACGGTATTATTTTATTGTTATATTTGCTTTACCACCACCCGCCGCGTCAAGTTTATGGCACAGGCACGCACGCGCGCACGCACGCGCGCGCGCACGCACGCGCTCTCGCACGCATGCACACACGCACACACAAACACAGAAGAACAGTATTATTACATTGTGATATTTACTTTACCATCACGACCCAACGCGTTCAGTTCACGCACGCACGCACGCACACACTCAGCAATAAAATACACGAAAAACGCATGCTCTGCACTCAAATAGACACTGATACTGCAGAAGATTATCACGCAGTACAGACGGACAAAAAGCAGAGACTGAACACACACACACACACACACACACACACACACACACACACACACACACACACACACACACACACACACACACACACACACACACACACACACACACACACACACATTTTCCATCTACCTTCCACATGTGCATACTGTTGACACAAAACACCAATCTGCATAAAAAGCCATTGTCTGACAATCGCCGCCGACCCTAGTACTTAGTACAAACTCTAGCTAGCGATCGCGTGCATAAAAGACAGTGATATGCGGTATCCTCTTTCTCCGTATCTGGTTAATAGGGTCCGCTTGTTTCATTAGTCTTTGGACCGGACACACTAATAGCCTTACCTTTTTCATTAAGTACTGCTTATGGAGCCCTCTGAGAACTTTACGTGCATCTGCATCTACATGTACTTTTCTTCCTAGAGAGAGAGAGAGAGGGGTGGGGGGTGGGGTGGGTGGGTGGGGGAGTCTGCCAATAGAGAGATCGAGAGATCTGCAAATATCACCGGAGGGAGAGAGAGAGAGAGAGAGGTGGGTGGGTGTTTGGGCGTTTAACGTCCACCACGTAAGGGTGATACTAAATCAAAGACGGGGCAACGAGAAAAAGGCCAGCACAAAGTATTTGGCCCCAGCCGGGATTCGAACTCACGATCCGGCCGAGCATTGAAAGTCCAACGCGAGAGAGAGAGAGAGAGAGAGAGAGAGAGAGAGAGAGAGAGAGAGAGAGAGAGAGAGAGAGAGAGAGAGAGAATGACAATGCTTCTTTATTTATCAACGGTTGAAGCTTTAACACAAAGGTCAATTTTCGAACTTGCCGTTGCTAGAGAGAGAGAGAGAGAGAGAGAGAGAGAGAGAGAGAGAGAGAGAGAGAGAGAATGACAATGACAATGCTTCTTTATTTATCAACGGTTGAAGCTTTAACACAAAGGTCAATTTTCGAACTTGCCGTTGCTAGAGAGAGAGAGAGAGAGAGAGAGAGAGAGAGAGAGAGAGACCTAACCAATATCACCCAGACCGTCAATTACCGCCCAGTCGTAAATGTGCCACCGATAGACGGACATTAACAGGTCGTAACCGCATTTTACGCTCGCTAACGATAAAGCGATAGTCAAATCATATCCGAACCCAGTCATTTCAGCGGCTGCGAGGTTACTTTAACTTGCGGCGGAGCAACAGACCACGACATTCTCCTAAGGCGCACGCCACACAGGGTTGAAGTTACCATTTTGCGTTGTCCAGATTGCTCTCTGTTGTATCGAAAAGACAGTTTACCCCGTGCAGAATCTGCCAGCAAGTTGTTTAGATCTAGTATTAGCTCGGCCTCTCTAGCAACCTTATGGTAAAACCGGCTGCGACAAGCAATGTTATGCACAAAGGAGAAACAAGACGGCCAAACGAAAACGAGTGCCACTACGCTTCTAAAACTATAACACGGGAAAAGTATCATTTTTAAATTTTTTTTTTGCTGCCCCAACTCTTTTTGCCAGCTCCAGTGGTGTTCCTCCCAGGTCATGGGTGGAATCCACGGAGGCTGGGGCAATTTTTATTATGCATGATGATGGAGATGAGGATGGTGGTAAGATGATGCTATGGAGGTCCATGTGGTTTGGGACTGTGGGACAAGGCCGCATTCCACGCTTCCTAAATATCCCGGCGTTCACCAGGCCCGGGAACTACAGCACCTGCGGTGCCGGCCGTGTAATCATCCACATCGTAAGACTTTTTCCATTTATCTAGAGGTGGCACTCGTTTTTCCATGGGCACCTCCTCGTGATAAAAATGAGCCATTTAACAACCACCACCACATTACCTTCTAGTCCGTGTTCGCTCGTTTCAGAAATATGGCCACATTTAAAAGGATTTCGTCAAAACTTTTGAACCGATTTTGAAGATTTGCCCTTCAGTTCCAGAAGCCATTTTGTTTAACCTCCGTGTTACATATGCATGAGACTCACCCTCCTGGTAAGCTCGGATATATACAGTCATGGTAAGGTGATGGTCGGGAAGAATGGAAAGCGGCAGACGGAGTTTGACGTAAAACGGCGCTTGAAAGTGAAGATATTACGTCATATTACGCCATTAATTTTAGTGACACCAAGTCGGCCAACTCTTTCGTCAGTGACAGTTTGTGTTAGTGATTAGGGCCCGTATGTAAAACTCGAGGTTAATTTAACCCACGGCTACGGGCCTAACCCAGAGTAGGGAAAAAACCCCAAAACAAAACAAAAAAACCAAACAAAATTAAATTAAAAAAGGAAGCGAAGAAAGAAAGACAAAAATCCTTCTATAACGGGCATAGGCATCCTGCGGGAATGGACCCGCTTCCTGATTTAAAACAAAAAACAACAGAAACTTTAACCCTAGAGCTAGTTTAGTTCGAGGTTAGACTTTAACCCGGGGCTAAACTCCCTAACCTCGACTTCCACATTCGGAGACAGTTTTAGTCAGGCCGGTCAGCAGGCAGAAATATTACTGATAATCTGTTTGACAGTTAACGCTCGCTGCGTGGACACATGCGAACAGCTGCGAAGACGGATGTATGGCGAGTGTGTGTGTGTGTGTGTGTGTGTGTGTGTGTGTGTGTGTGTGTGTGTGTGTGTGTGTGTGTGTGTGTGTGTGTGTGTGTGTGTGTGACAAATTTGAAGCCACAGGCTAATGACCTGTTCGCTTTTACCTGTTTCTTCCATAGGTAGAGGTCAGTTCAATCTTGCAAGTTTTGCAGTTAAGGCTAGTGCAGTACTGAGTGGTGCTGAATGCTGATGCGTATAATATTACAATAGACGACTCCACCTCTGTTAATCAAAAGGGGCGACCCCCAGAATTCAGCGAATTGCGTGCCGTGGCATAAAGAGCGCAACAAAAGACATGCTCTGGCAAACGGTCTTGCCAGACACTACAAAGTAAGAGGGAAGCATAAGTAATTGGATATGACCGGGAAGGAAGCAGTTAGTCCATTGACGTCATTTGAAGAAAAAGGCCTTCACGTCAGTCTCTTTCATATTGAAATCACCCCTTTCCCCGTACAGTGACGTACTCTGTTTTGCCAATACATGCAGAGTAAAGGAGCGGGGTGGAGTGGAGTCGTCTATTCCCACCTGCGGCCGTCTTCGGCACAACGGCGGACAGAAAGCCGGACCGAAACAGTCACTGTGGCTGTGTCTTTTATGTTGAGAACACAACAGAGTTGAATGCCCAGCTGCTGTGCCTCAAAGTGAAGCTTGAGTCGTTAGTGAATGTAATGTAAGACCTGATGGATGGAACTCAGAACATGTCTTATTAATTTTGTGACTTCCGTTCGGCTACAGCTCATTCACAATCACTCGTCCGGAGTCAGTCAGTCAGTCAGTCATTGTCCACAGAATTTCAGTCTCAACCAATCGATGTGAAAGTTAGACGCACAGTGTGTTCGTTATGTGCGGTGATAGAGAGAAAAAAAATCGTCGCCATGTGCCGTGACTAAGATTTTGTGTGGAGGGGAAGACAGTATGTGAAAGGTAAACTCATGGATTCTACTTCGCTGACAGCAATGACAACGGATGGGTGGCAGTCACCGACTGCAGATTCTCTCGGATTAACTTCGCGTCGTCTACATGTGTACCTCATCCGACTTCAAAACTATGGCTGTCATCCGTTGTGACGAGAGCTTTCTTAGACTCGGATTCTGCGGCGCAGCGTGGAGCCGGAAGTGGATTACTTCCCTTGTCTTTCTCCTTGCCTTACTTCCGGCGTTCCTCTCGGCGGCGAAAACTGACGAACAGCTCCTGATGGATGCCCTGCTGTTCGACTACAACACGGCCTCCAGGCCGGTTTACAACGCTTCGAAGATTGTCACCGTCAAATTCGGGCTCACGCTCACGCAAATCTCTGACATGGTAAGTTTTCATCCACCACCCTTTTCTCTGTAACTTCCGCCATTCTATTAGGGCGTCTTTGTTTGGTTCTGTTCCCAAAACTACAGATTCTCAAATGGCCCGGAAGCGGAGGCACTGGGCGGATAAAGGTCACGAGGTCCCGGATGAGCAGAGGCTGCTGACCGCCCTGCTGGAAAATTACCACATGTACTCACGCCCCGTGTTCAACGCTTC
>JACVVK020000102.1:1022500-1040000 GCA_018292915.2 Batillaria attramentaria | reverse complement strand
TTTAAAGGGTTTTTTTTTTAAAGTGAGGTCTCTGGTGCACATCCCCAAACTTACTTGGTAGGAATTGAGTTAAAACGTTCTCTTACAATTCAAATCTCACTTGTCCCAGGATGACAAATAGACGCACTTTGCATCAAACAATTTCAACCATCATCTGAATAAACGGCGTATGTGGCTGCCAAGTCCACGGTGCTTGGGCCCTTTTATCAGATGAGAGTGGATCTTCCGAACGCAGCACTTGAGGTGCACGCACTAAGTCGGATCTTAAAGCTTGTCACGTGACAGAAATACCTCTTAATCATCCCCATGGTTCCTGTCAGCATGCTGATTAAATAAGGATACCGTCTGACAAGCCTTCATCTGCTGGGGATGAGGGTGGAGGGAAGGGGGGTATCTCCTGTCGATTGTGAGCAGAATAGAGGACCTTTGTACCCAGACACAACTTACCTCAGGTACTCTAGTGCAGGTTGTATGCGGCTACGTCTTGTCTTGTCCTGACAAAACTGTCAATGATTACGTCAGTCTAGCCTGAAAATAAACACGAAAGTATGTGGAGCACAGTACCTTGTGTTTCTTGTCCCAGTCACGCTGTAAAGTCCTACTATTCTGAATTAAAACCCAGCCAGCGCTGACCTGCAGTCGTTCTGGTATCCTAACTCTAAGCTTCAGTCATTTTCCTTACAATCCTTTAAATATGTCAGTCTAGACTGAAAACAAAACACATGAAGTGTCTGGAACACACTACCTTGGGTTTCTTGTCCCAGTCACACTGTTAAGTTCTACTATTCTAAATTAGAGGGTGGGTGGGTGTTTGGGGTTTTCTAAATTAGAACCCAGCCAATGCTGAACTGCAGTCGTTCTGGTATCCTAACCCTAAACTTCAGTCATTTTCCTTAAACTCCTGTAAATATGTCAGTCGAGACTGAAAACAAAACCAAAAAACATGAAGTGTTTGGAACACAGTACCTTGGGTTTCTTGTCCCAACCATACAGTAACGTCCTATTCTAAATTAAAACCCAGCCAACGCTGACCTGCAGTCGTCCGAGTCCTGGTATCCTAACTAAATTTCAGTCATTTTCCTTACAAACCTGTAAATATACCAGTCTAGACTGAAAACAAAAAATATGTCTGGAGCACACTACCTTGGGTTTCCTGTACCCGTCACTCTGTAAAGTCCTATTCTAAATTAAAACCCAGCCAACGCTGACCTGCAGTCGTCCGAGTCCTGGTATCCTAACTAAATTTCAGTCATTTTCCTTACAAACCTGTAAATATATCGGTCTGGAATGAAAACAAAAAATATGTCTGGAGCACACTACCTTGGGTTTCCTGTACCCGTCACTCTGTAAAGTCCTATTCTAAATTAAAACCCAGCCAACGCTGACCTGCAGTCGTCCGAGTCCTGGTATCCTAACTAAATTTCAGTCATTTTCCTTACAAACCTGTAAATATATCGGTCTGGAATGAAAACAAAAAATATGTCTGGAGCACACTACCTTGGGTTTCCTGTACCCGTCACTCTGTAAAGTCCTATTCTAAATTAAAACCCAGCCAACGCTGACCTGCAGTCGTCCGAGTCCTGGTATCCTAACTAAATTTCAGTCATTTTCCTTACAAACCTGTAAATATATCGGTCTGGAATGAAAACAAAAAATATGTCTGGAGCACACTACCTTGGGTTTCCTGTACCCGTCACTCTGTAAAGTCCTATTCTAAATTAAAACCCAGCCAACGCTGACCTGCAGTCGTCCGAGTCCTGGTATCCTAACTAAATTTCAGTCATTTTCCTTACAAACCTGTAAATATATCGGTCTGGAATGAAAATAAAAAATAGGTCTGGAGCACACTACCTTGGGTTTCCTGTACCCGTCACTCTGTAAAGTCCTATTCTAAATTAAAACCCAGCCAACGCTGACCTGCAGTCGTCCGAGTTCTGGTGTCCTAACTAAATTTCAGTCATTTTCCTTACAAACCTGTAAATATACCAGTCTAGACTGAAAACAAAAAATATGTCTGGAACACACTACCTTGGGGTTCCTGTACCCGTCACTCTGTAAAGTGCTACTACTCTAAATTAAAACCCAGCCAACACTGACCTGCAGTCATCCGAGTTCTGGTGTCCTAACTCTAAATTACTGGGAAAAAAAAAAAAACATGAAGTGTCTGGAACACACTACCTTGGGTTTCGTGTCCCAGTCATACTGTTAATAGTTCATAGCCATAGTCATAGTTCTGCTAGTCTAAATTAAAACGCAGCCAACGCTGAAATGCAGTCGATCAGGTATCATAACTCAAAACCAGTCATTTTCCATTTAAAAAAAAAAAACCCTGTAAATATGCCAAGCTAGACTGAAAAATACCAACAACAAAACCATGAAAGTGTCTGGATCACGGTACTTTGGGTATATTGTGATGAAAGGCAAGGTTATTGTCCTCTGAAAAAAAAAAGATCTAAGAGCCTATCCAATTCATGGCACGCAGGCCATTTTTCCCGCGTACTTTGTTAAAACTTCCACTGTTGTGGCCATCTCAGCAATGCTATATAACATTGTTCAAGGAAGGGGTTACGGAAGTCGGGTTCATCATCATATTGCCGCACAGAAATACCTCTTCATCAACATCATGGTTTCTGTCGGCATTCCACTTACAAGGATTCCCCCTTCTGACAGCCCTTCATCGGCTGTGGAGGGAGGGTAGGCGGGAGGCTTGGGCTTTCTGCTTATCTCATGTCGATGACGTACAAAATAGCGGACTTTGTATCGGTAACTGCAGTCAGTCTAGCTTTTTTGGTTTTTGATTTCAGGTTCGGCGCCAGGGTTTCGTAGGTAGCTGGTGTGCAGTGTCTGTAGATTACAATTCTCCCTCTCTCTAGGTGCTTCTTGTCTGGGTTTGATAAGAACGCACTTCGACAGTGGAAGGCATACATTTTCTGTTTTTCATTATGTCTGAACAGTAATGCTTTTAAGAGGAGCACGGCATAAGACTGTAAATTATATCTTAACCAAAAGACGCCTACCAATGTTAAAAAAGGCCGAAATATAGGCATCTGCCCATAAAGTATCTGAAATCCCAACATAGAGTCCCAGATAAAAGCTTCAACATTATGTCCACTCAAACACACATAATTATCTCTAAATCGTAAGAAGTGATTTCAATTTTGCCTATTTGGCTATTTCGTCACTAATTTCTTTATCGTATACTATTTGAACCGCCAAAATTGACAAGTAAAATTGAAATCACTTCTAACCTCGCGGTAATCTTTGTTTCGGCTCAAACACTACTGCTGCTCAAACACTACACTATTGTTGGTGAGTTTCCTAAACTGTATTTGTTATTTTCAGGGTTGGTATACTAGGTCTGCGAGGTCAGCACCTGAAATACAAACATCTTAACTGAACAATTGTATTTGTATTTAGATCGACGTATCGACCTCTCAGTCCAGGAATATGAATGTTGAAAATTGGTGTTCACGGTTGTGGTATTTTGTAGAGATTAGATCCGACGATATTCCTCAGGTTCCTTGTCCCTGATTACAATGTAACTGCTATTGCCACAACCAAACAAAGACGGAAAGGAGGTCGAGTTTGCTTGTTTTTCAACCATATTGTGGAAACTTAGCACAATCTATCTTCATATCTATTTTGACGCAATTGGGTTTTTGTCCGTTTTCTAACTTCTCCGTGTCATCGCTGTGCGTTTTCAATTATTAGATCACTCTGATGCTTCTTTTACGTTTCTTGAAACATACAACTTAATATTGCCTTGATTTGCTCCTGTATCGCCTTGCACCTGTGGCTACGTGTAGGACGTAATTGGTACGATTGGGGCACTTTGTGTTGTGAATGACGTCATTCAAGCCTGGCTGTCTATTTGTGTGTGTGTGTGCAGGACGAGGTGAACCAGGTACTCACAATCAACGTCTGGCTTGAGCAGGTAAGTCACAGTGACATTTGCCACATTTCTTTCTCTGCCTGCTGTGCTTCACACACGCGTCTGCAGCTACGTAATTTACAGTACACACGCACAGAACAGGGCACAGAATGGCGTAGGCGCTGGATGACCCGGATAAGATAACCTATTCTAAGAAGAATGAAAACTTTCTTCTGCCTCAACAGGGAACTCTCTCTTCGCCGTCCAGGTGTCAAATATAATTGTAAATAATTATGTAAGTAAGATTAATAGAAACAAATTTCAAGCTCACACACACACAAAATAAATGAATGTTTATCATACTGCTGCTGAATGTACTGGAAAAGTACTTAAGTGCTTGTCAAAGTCTGGCGCTTCGGCTTCCAAATGACTGTCAGATATACGTGGATGTCCGAACGCGTGCGCATGAAACCATACACGCGTCGTGGAATGACCAGTACAGTCAGGGCTGGCCAGATGCAGACGTCCGCTCGCTGGGAGCCGTCCATGATTGCACTGGGTTAGGGACCCTGATGGCCCCTAGGTCTCAATCGTGTCAGTGGGGTGGTGGCTTTTGTCCAACGCAAACTTTGATGTCAAAGACAGCAGTACTGGAAGTGTTGACCCTTCAGTTCGAACCCATAACCCTCCGAGTTTCGACGAGCTGTCTCAAAGCCAGAGAGAAATTGAAATTGAAATAACTTTATTTGAAAACGACCAATTTTCAAACTTGCCGTTTCGAAAAACAAACATCAACAAACTGATCAAACATACTTAAACTGAAACATGAAACTTTGCACACACACACACACACACACACACACACACACACACACACACACACACACACACACACACACACACACAATATTACCGCATGCATGAACTAGTATGTCTACATATATGTAAACGTATGGTACCTACTTATCAATATCTGTTATTTGTTGGCGAAGAGAGAGAGAGAGACAGAGACAGACAGACAGACAGTGACAGACAGAGACAGACAGACAGACACAGAGATCGCCCCGTGCCTGTTTACAATCAACTCACACCAATCAACGACCTCCTGACTTCTCCAGTAATTGGACGAGTATTACACGCGATTCGCTTCTCCACCCCCAGGGGGATTACAACCAAACTGCCTGACCGAGTCATGAGGAAGGCATAAAAAACAGCCAATCAGACGTCACTTTCATACAGACGCCCACAGCACCGGCCAATCACAAATCGTGTTCCATGCCAACAGCAAAGTTTGCAAGATCTAATGGCCGCATGGAGACCGGAGATCTCAATAAATCACAGGGGCCGGTGAGGCTGTTTTCATGCCCAATTACACCACGTCTCGGACTGTGTAGCCCTCGGGCTTAGTTTGCAGAACCGTTTCAAAACAGACCTCGTCTTGTTGACGTGCAGGTGAGAGGAAGGATCAGCATGTTGTTCTTCCCAGAAGCCTCTGCACCAAAGCCTGCGTAGTGCATTGCGGTCATTTTCCGTCATGACCTTTCGTCTATCAGTCCTTTTTTTTTTTTAATCATAATCGTCAGTTAGTATCGTTTTCATCATTATCTTGATCATCGTCATCGTCAACGGGTTTTGTCTCCTTTGTGATCAGTAGTGGTTTCTGTGGTTCTGCTGAGGATGATCGGGGTAGCCGGGGTGGCCGAATGGTAGGGCGTTGGCCGACTTCCAGTGCTCGGGTCGTGAGTTCGAATCCCGGCTGGGGCCTTTTTCGTTGTTGCCACGTCTTTGATATCACTCGTATGTGGTGGAAAAGGACTCCCAAACACCCACCCACCTATCCCGCTGAGGATGATTATGGCGAGCGTTTGTTTCCAGAATGTAGATGTTACCCCATCCATCGACCGAAACAGAACAGACTGTCCCGGCCGAACGCACCCTGCCAGAACAAAACATGAGTACGGATTCAAGTCAAGGCCATGATGGGAACTCGAGAACTCTCTATCATGAAACTGCTTTCAGTTGTAATTCCCCATTACTAATTTGTCCCTTTCGAACAGCTGGTCGCTTGGCTCTACAAAGTATCCATTCATTCAAGGGCAGATGTTGTTGCACACACAAGGAAGTGCGTGCGTGCGTGCGTGCGTGCGTGCGTGCGTGTGTGTGTGTGTGTGTGTGTGTGTGTGTGTGTGTGTGTGTGTGTGTGTGTGTGTGTTCCGCCCTTAACAGCTGTTTGGTAAAGACAAAAAAAGCATACAAAATCTCTCTCTCTCTCTCTCTCTCTCTCTCTCTCTCTCTCTCTCTCTCCCTCTGTGAGTGTGGGTGTGTGTTTGTCCCTGTGTGCGCACGAAAAAGTCGATTTTAATTTTGCACGTTTCAGTGCGTCCACATCGTTATAAATCCCGGCGCTTTTGAAATCCTATAGCCATACAGCTGTCACAGCTGCCAGCGTTCAGAAAAGAGGCGTCAGTTTGTTTCACCTCGCCCTGGCAGTTAATGATAAATAAGATAACGTTTCTCCAGGAGAGCATCCAAACAAACGCGGTCAGCTCGGGCCGTCAAGACATTTAGCAGCTCAGCGGCCACCGGCAGTGCTCGGAGAAAGTTTGGTCAATGCACGGGACTTTAAAGCCCCCATGAACTGAACTTTGTCCAGTCTGGCATACAAAAGAGTTGTGGAATACGTTTTATCGAGTGTGCTTAGCTCCTTGCTTCAAAACAGTAGTTTATATCAACATATAACACAACTGACCAGCATGAAACCTCGCGTCGCGGTAACTATAGCCCCAAGGCTAGTAGTAGCTAGTGTGTTTAAAACGAAGCGAATGACTGGGCTGGTCTATTTATAGCCAATTCGGAACCCAACGATCGTACAAGAAAAAACATCGTGTGTTCAAAGAAAGTCGTATTTCTCAAATGCAACATGCGTGAATCTGTAATTGTGCCCTGAAAGATGCTTCAATCCTGGGGTCTTGAGTTCGATTCTCGGCTGGGGAAAAAGATTTGTGTTGGCTTTTTTCTCGTTGCCCCGTCTTTGATCTCACCCATCACCCATCCATCGCTGTATTGTAAGTTGCTAAACACCATCAAAACAGTTCTGACCAAAATAGCTCTAACGTATATGCAATTGGAGACGGGCCTTCAAACGGGCTAAGTCCATCTTTGCTAAGCCAACTTATGTTTTGGAACAGTTTCGCCCGTGAGTGCGCCTGTACGCTCGAAATCCTCTATCTTGATGATTAGTACAGCTCTTAATGCGACACAGTGTTGTTGACACTTTGCGCGAGCGGCGGCCGGACATTCAGATTCTACGACTGTTGTTACACTACTGGAGCGCCGCGTCATCGTGTACGTTTCTGTTGGTTCAGTGCCAGCATAGCAGACGCTGTCACTGTCCAGGCGTCTAAGCGGTGTGATGACAGGCACCACAAAAAAACTCACGCAGTACACGATCTGTGAACTAAAAATGGTAGCTCTAGACCCTTTAAGCGTTTTCGACGTGCTAACCCAGTCACGCTCATGCATTCCAAGCCTTTGAGAAGCGCGCTCCCATCTGAAAACATCGGGGTCGTTGACCGCTGAATGTGGATTGTCTAATACGTCTTAAACGTCAACAATTTTGACACAGAAGCTCGGAGATAGTATACAGGTTTGATCGCAGGCACGGTGGGTAGACGCCATAAAGTGATACATGTGCTGTATACACGTACACACCTGATACAAGACCTGGCCGGTGCAGCCAAGACCTCTGTATTGCGTTCGCCGTGGTAATCTGGAGATTTTTAGAGTCTGCAGGAATCAGGGCACTTGACATTTAGTGGCGAGTGTTGATTTCAGAATATCATCTTTAACTTGAACTTGACGTAAGGGTTATTTGATGTGAGGTTTTTCAGTGAGGGAGGAAGACAGTTCGAAGCCGCAGAAAGGCAGTCTGGCAAACGTTTTTAGTTGTCCGCCGATGCGCAGGGGAGTATTTGGGGGTTCATTTAACGTTCACCTCTGATAACGTTATTTAATGTTAGCGTTAAGATACGGCAATTGCCACATCAACTTACCTACATTTACACACACACATGAGAGAGAGAGAGAGAGAGAGAGAGAGAGTTTGTGTTTCAACGGTGGAAGATAATTGGTTTTGAAGCCATTATGTCACACCTGCCGTTACAATTTTAGAGACTAATCTACTGAAGTATAAAAGTATAAAAGAAAGAGACTAAAAGTGGGGAAAACCAAGGGGGGGGGGGGAGAGAGAGAGAGAGAATTGTGTCCAGAGTTTACTTGGACCTTCAATTTTAAACTTATAAATGAAGCGATCGCCTCTAGTCCAACTTTTCTGACTTTATCGGCGTTTTTGCTTTTATTTGAGTTTTATATTCATCGCACGTTCGAGTTCACGTCAGCAGCTCCGGCCGAGAAATGGTCTACTCTTCCGAATGGGTTCCTGTGATCTGTCTGTCAGTCGATGTCTTTGGCTCGCTCCTAGACCAGTCTATCAACGACTAAAGGAAAAATATATCGATCTTTAATTTTAGCAGGTGACAGCAACACAAAACAGGATCTTGGCCACGGTAGCCGGCCCCGTCACGCAGTCCCAAACCGCATGGACCTGCATACCATCATCTGTCATCATCCACAACAGTTGTCCCAACTATCAAGCCCTCCGTGGATTCGCCCCCATGGCGTGGGAGACATATCACTGGAGTTGGAGAAGTGCTGTGTCTGGAAAAAAAATCGGGCTTTAAATTAAGCGGTAACTGTACGGATAGGACTGGCTTAGTAATGGAAAGAGTGACCGAGTTCCCCCCCGAGTTGCGTGCCATTAGAGTTGTCTTTCCTTCTGTATCAGAGTTGTCTTTCCCTTAGCACCGAGGGCGCTAGGGGCAAGACAGAGAAATGCTACAGTGCCATCAGCAGAATTGGACACCACTATTTTCTGTCTATGTAGGAGTGCGCCACAACCCAATACTTCATCTTTTTCCCCTGCTCGTCACCTGTCGAGAGAGAGAGCCTGTACGTTGGCTGACGTGTCGGTGCGTCATCCCTCACCCCCCGTCCCCACCCCTTCCCGTCTCCTCCTCTTATCTAAGCTGCGTGGGTGACTATCAGGTGGTTGGAGACCTATTCCAGATGAATAGCCGCAAAATTGGCTTCTAGCGCGAATTAACCTTATCGAAAATATACACTGACCTACTGAACACTAACTCTACAAGTGCCTGTCAACACGGCTCGGCGTCTTCAGTTCCCAGAATGTTTAAAGGTTCAGTTTTGTTTTGTTTTGTTTTGGTTTTTTTTGTTGTTGTTCTTTTTAAATTTGTATGCTCACAGATCGTTTTGAGCTCTTTTGGTAGCGTTTTACATGTCATTGTACCACGTGGGCACCTGCACAGTGACAGCATTTCACGTGCTGGCACTGAGCCAACAGAAAGCCGCCTCACGCTGCGACACAAATACCAGGAACTGAAGGAGTCAGCCATAGGGCTTGCGGCACGGTCAGCCGGCTGAGTATAAGAATGTTCGCTGGTTCACAGAGCCGTTAGACGGCCCTCTCCGGCATTCCGAGCTCTATTAATATCTATAATCACATCAATATAGGCGCTTTAACCCAAATATTTGGCTCAAAGCGCCGCGAACTAAAGCCAACACGCACGCTCACGTGAATCACACGCATTCTCTCACACAATGGACATGAACACATTACAATCACGTGGTGTGAAGGGCCAGCTCAGCAATTTAAGTTTCGGAATTGTTTAGAATTGCATTTGGTTTTGAATGTTGTGTGCTGAACATTTCCGAATCAGATAAACTATTTCGAGCGTACAGGCGCATTTACAAGTGAGACCGTTCCAAACGTAAGTTGGCTTCTGTGAAGACTTGTTAAATAGCGCGTTTAAACGCTCACCGCGCTGTTACTATGACCTGCATGAACGGCACAAATCGAACAAACTATTTCCATCTTATTGAACAGCAACAAGTCCGGTCCTTTACCGGCAAAATTGGCCGTCGACCGGAAGCCATCAGACCGGAGAAATGACCACTTCCTGTCCGACACGTTCCGCGCTTCCGGGCGGATATGTCTGCGTAGTATAACGACATCTTAAACACTTCCTCCATGGAGGGGAAAGGAAAGGAAAAAAACAAAAAAACAAACAAGAGATTTTCTACCACCAGATGAGCAGTCGGGGAGCCCTGAATCTCAGAATCAATCTGGACCGATACAGCTTTCCATCAGCATAAGCAATCTATCGGTACGTAGCGAAGGGAGGCACGTTCCGGATTATTGCCGCTGTTGGCGTATTGTTCTCTCCTGTGTTCCCGCAGTTGGCCATGAATATGAAATCAAGATTCGCTCCGTTCAGCCACGGCATTATTATGGAAATGACAAGCGGATATTTGTCCTTGCAGGTTTGGTAACAGCACCATGAGACCCTGCGGAGCCCGCGCCGTTACACAAACCCTGTGGTATTACTTCTGGTTTCTGATGTTTGCAGATTAACGAGATTCTGTCTTCGGGTGTTTGGTATTGGGCATCCTTGCATGGTTTTGTTGGGATCGTGAATGATGCATGCTATCTGGCTATTGACCTTCTAGACATAAAAGGAAAATATGTCTGATTGGGTTTATATCGAAGGGTTCTCATATTGTCCGTACGTTTTCAACCTCGCCGCCCACCCTCTGGAAAACAGAATGATAATAAAAAAAGAATGATGCGGAAATCACCACCATCCCAACCACCACCAGCACCATCAACACCAACAGCAACACCACCAACAACACCGATACACTAGCAACAGCATTTCCTTGGACAACAAGGCAACAGCAACAGCATCTTCTTGGACAACAACAACAGAAACAGAAAGGAAAATTGTAATTGACAAAACAGTTTTAATATTGGGGAATATACTCGACTGTTTCCCTCTAAGGGATTTTTCTTCTTTTTCTTTTTTCTTTGTTGGGTGTTTTCTCATTTTATTCAAGATTCTAGCCGTCTTTCCAGTGCCGATAAGAAATCGTAGCTTCTTGAAGGTGCTGATGTAAAAATTATCCTTTAATCAATGATCTTTAGCTTCTTAAAAGAGTTCTATAAAATATAGACACCTCAAGTAATACGGACTATCCTCGACCTCTATATGTTCGATGTACAAACAAGTGAAACGTGTTTATTATTTAAACCGGATAGATTTTTTAAATATATTTTTACACCTTGTTTTATTGTCTTCCTTTTTATTGTGATCTGGCCAAGAAGGGTGGGTGGGTGTTTGGGAGTTTAACGTCCTTTTCCGTCACGTAAGGGTGATATCAAAGACGGGGTAACGATGAAAAAGCCAGGACAAATATTTGGCCCCAGTCGGGAATCGAACTCACGACCCGAGCATTGGAAGTCCAACGCTCTACCATTCGGCCACCCAGGCTCCCCTGGCGAAGAGGGACCTTGATTAGCCGCGAAATAGTCTTTGTTGCTTGCGCGGCGTTAAGCCCTAACTAACTAAGTAACTAAGTAACTAATAGTCAATGGAGAACTCTGGCACTGTTAGCTTGACTTTTGAATGCCGCGCTTGTACCAGTCCACAATAACCACAGAAATGTAACAACGTTAGATGTTATCTCATGAAGACTGCCCGCTAACTACTGGGACTTCTTCTAAAGCTCAAGACGCGGAGAGATTGAGTCTCGTTAACTTGCAAATTGGGCAAGATAAAAAAAAAATGGCAACACCTCCGACTGGCTGAGCGGAGAGAAACGAGTATTTAGAGATTCCGCTTGAGCGAGTGAGTTCTCCGATCAGGGATCTGGTAATAGCTCGCTTTTCGGTGCAGCCCAGTACACTTCAATCGGGGAAGTGGTCAAAAGTGGGTTTGTGGCTCGAAATTCGGTCATGGTGACTCTGTGTGTGTGTGTGTGTGTGTGTGTGTGTGTGTGTGTGTGTGTGTGTGTGTGTGTGTGTGTGTGTCTCTCTCTCTCTCTCTCTCTCTCTCTCTCTCTCTCTCTCTGGTCTCGGGGTGGCCGAATCGTAGAGCGTTGGACTCTCAATGCTCGGGTCGTGAGTTCGTATCCCGGCTGGGGCCAAATATTTGTGCTGGCAATTTCATCGTAGCCTCGTCTTTTTCATCGTTGCCCCGTCTTTGATATCACCCGTATGTGGTGGAAAAGGACGTCAAACCCCCCAAACCCTCCCCCCCCCCTCCCACACACACACACACACCCTCTCTCTGGTCTCTGGTTTTTGAAGGTTGTTTTCACGAGGCGACTCAAAACAAGGGTGTTTGAAAAGTTAGCCAAAAGTCCATGACTAGACCAGTTCTCAATGAAGTGGTCTACCGACTCCCCCCACCCCTCTTCACCACCACTTACAACAGCTTGATATTCTGAATGTTCGTGTCAAGCATGAGATAAAAATGTGGTTGAACGGTGGATGTATGTAATTATAAGAAAGGTGATGCAGATGTTAATGAATAATTCCTTTTGCATTTCTGATGACACATTTGGTCATTTCAAATCACTTCTGGTGATTTAAAATTACTTCCGCTCATATTACGGTCATGTTTGGAAATGTTCAGCCCACCAAATTTCAAAAATAAATGCAATTCTAAATTCCGAAATTTAAATAGCTGAGCTGACCCTTCGCACCACGTGATTATAATGTGTTTATGTCCAGTGTGTGAGAGAATGCGTGTGATTCACGTGAGCGTGCGTGTTGGGTTCAGTTCGCGGCGCTTTGAGCCGATTCAAGAAATTGGGTAAAGCGCCTATACAATGCTCATTACTATTATTATTATTATGTTAACACATTTCGTACCGCGCATGAGTATCCCACGTTTTTTAAATCTTTTTCGGTTTTGGCCCTGTATGCGAAAATCAGGCAAGACCTATCGGCTCTTACTGCAGCAAATACGAGTGTAATCAAAGTGTAACACTCCCACCCAGCCAAATTCAAATCCACGCTAACACGAATGAATTATGATTTTTTTTTTTTTTTTAACTGAGGCCGTTGGTAGACATCCCTAAACTTACGGGGTAGGAACTGAGTTAAAGGTTTCTTCCCGGCGGCAACTGAAGCGACACTGCTTCTCCACACACGCCCACCCACCAGTTACTGCCTGCATCGACACTGTATATTTTAGGTTACCAACACTTATAGGGCTGATATGCCTCTGTGGCATGGTCACGTCGCTCCCAAGATCCCTGGGCCCGCATGTAAAAGTCGGGGTTAGGGAGTTTAGCCCCGGGTTAGAGTCTAACTTCGAACTAAACTAGCTCTAGGGTTAAATTTTCTGGGTTCTGTGTGTGTGTGTGTGTGTGTGTGTGTGTGTGTGTGTGTGTGTGTGTGTGTGTGTGAGTGTGTGTGTGTGTGTGTGTGTGTTTTTAAAAATCAGGAAGCGGGTCCGTTCCAGCAAGGTGCCTATGCCCTTTAAGCAGGATTTTTGCCTTTCTTTCTTCGCTTCCTTTTTTATTTAATTTTGTTTTGGGGTTTCTTTTGTCCTAGTCTGGGTTAGGCCCGTAGCCGTGGGTTAAATTAACCTCGAGTTTTACATACAGGTCCTGAACCATGAGGGTTAAATCTTGCATACCAATATTACTACGTCTTGCTGGCTGAAACGGGCGACTAGTCAATCAATCATTTCAAGTGCATGAAGAGGACAGTCATGCGTATCGTGAAGTCGACACTGACCTCTCCTACGGACGACCGCGTTCATGTCTTGAGCTCAACCGTCTCTTGAATCCGGTCCAGGTTCTCCACTTTGATGTCTCCCCGCGCCACTTCTCAGCAAACATGGCGCGACGTGTTTGGTCTCGAGGTCTCACTGTGCACGATATTTCCCCTAGGACATCTGAGATGCAGCCTTCAGCGCATCAGCAACTGACCTTTGTCCTGAAGACGTTTTCTGATCTACGGTGATACAGTCGCTTCCTCCTGAAGACTAGACGGTATAAGAACGTAAACTAGTCTTGATACGGTGCAAGCAGTGACCCTTGGTCTGACTCTTGCGCGACAATATCGTTTTCCTCCAGGGTCCGTCTGGCCGAATACGGAACAAACAGGAAGAAGGGCATGTCCCATCTGTCTTGCCATCTTTTTGATCGTGGGCATCTTATTCACTTGCCTCCCTTACATCCCAAGGGAGAGCAATCGGATTACACCAGTTCAGCTTGAAGAATAGGAGTGACACCTCTCTGGGATGTCCCAGACTGTCGGAAGAAGAATCCAATGAATGCGGCGCGTTTTTCGAGTGCAAATGCGATTTGCGTATAGAGAAAGAAGGAGAGAGAGAGAGTTGAGTAAAACTAGTAAAAGGCACGACATTAGCTTGTGGCTTGACTCCATCCAGGAGCTACACTGTTTTATCAAAGACATCTGCGTTTAAACTGTCTGATTAGATTACCTGCCAGTTTATATATTACAAGAATTTCATTTTGTTTCTGGTTGACACAGCAAGGCTGTCCATAATTTTTAGTCTTACTATCGTATATCTCATTGCCGTGGTAAGGGAAATTCGCCATAGTACAGCGCCACATGTTTTTCTTTTTCCTGCATGCATGGCGTGTGATTATCATATTCAGATAGGTGGATGCAGTTCAAGATATCATCTCACCGATCAGAAGAACCGACACACACTGTCCCATTTTTCAGGAATCCCTGGCACCGTGGAAGAATTTTTTTCTGTTTCGATTATGTTTCATCACACTGACATGAAGGAGGGGGGGGGGGGGGGGGGGGCTCGACATCAATTTCTCCGATGGTTTGTCTGTCATGCAATTACACTGAGCTTTGCGGATACAAGATTCCATCTCAGCCTTGTTTCCTACGGTCCAAATCCTTAGACCAGTCACCATGTTGCCTGACCCAGTTTGAGAGTTTTTGTTTGTTGATTGTGCATCGATTTTTTTATTTTTTTTTTTGCTGCTGCTGCTGCCCCAACTCTTTTGCCAGTTCCAGTGGTGTTCCTCCCAGGTAATGGGTGGAATCCACGGAGGGCTCGGAAGCTGGGGTAATTTTATTATGCATGATGATGGAGATGAGGATGATGGTAAGATAATGCTATGGAGGTCCGTCTGGTTTGGGACTGCGGGACAAGGCCGCATTCCACGCTTCCTGTCACAAATATCCCGGCACTAACCAGGCTCGGGAACTACGGCACCTGAATGCATCGATCTTTTCAGGTTTAACACTGTCTGTTCCTCCGCGGTAGATCTTTTTGTACGCAGCATGATGGGACATCTCATAGAGAACCTAGCGTACAGGATGTAAATTATCAGGATTTGGTGATTGTCTTGGCTAATTGCGTCACTTACTGTGTCAATCCTTGCTTGACGACCTAACACCAATTCTTGATACTTTTTGTTGTTGATAAATCACTGATACTTTTTTGCTTTCAGCCAGATGAGATAATAATGATGATGATGAATGTGGGCGTTCTGTCCTTATGAAATGCATAGAGTGCTCAGTGTCCCCTGTCCGTACGAAATGCATGCACCTCTCTCTCTCTCTCTCTCTCTCTCTCTCTTTGGCTCTGTCTGTCTCTGTCTCTGTCTTTCTGTCTCTCTCCCTCACTCTCTCTCTCTTTCCTTCGCCCAGACGGCTCCAGCTTTCACCGTTGTCCTTAATGTCAAGTAGCGGCGGCAATCAGGGGAGTGAAGTAGAATTTGCTGTAGAGATGTAATTGCGTCCCTTCCCAATCAGGACAACTCTACCTCCTGACCCGTACACCGTAAAACCTCCACCCACATCTGATCAACTGATGTAGGTAACGACAATTTGGGAGGAAAATGGGAGGAAAACGGGGGAAGGGGGGAGGGAAGGTTGGCCTTATCGACCAAGTCTTTTGGGACGTGCATCGACGAGAATGGAAGGAGAAGAAGGACGCATACAAGAGGTGTGACTTCTGGTTTTGTTGTTCTGGTGTGGAAGACGCCAGCAGCAGATTAGATTAGATCAAATCCTGACTTGGATCAATGGTCACGTCTAGGACTTTCACTTGGGTCCAGTAGAGAACACCGACCTCCCGCTGCCGATCCTTTAGAAGTGAATGGGTGGGTGGGGGTGGGTGTTTGGGAGTTTAACGTCCTTTTTCCATCACGTAAGGGTGATATCAAAGACGGCACAACGAGAAAAAGGCCAGCACAAATATTTGGACACAGCCGGGACTCGAACTCATGACCCGAGCGTTGAGAGTCCAACGCTCTACCATTCGATTCGGCTATCCCGGCTCCCCCCTTAGAAATGAATGAGCGAGTGGAGGTCAGTTGGGACAATACTTTGATGCGGTTTGCCTGAGCGTCAGGACGAGCAACACCCGAAGCGTTAAATAAGTTCCAAACAGATGATGCGACTTTGTTATTTGTCAGTGTGCTGCTCGGTGACTATCTTAGGACTTATTTGTAACTATTTCGTCGTTGAGCTCCCGAGTTCTTTTACCTGTGTGTTCTATGTATGCAAATCGGGCATCACGTGATGGATTAGAAAGTAGCCTCAGAAGGTTCAGGTTCCACTTGGTATAATGATTATCTCCAGCAGTTTGACGGTAAATATGACAAGAATTTCTGATCACAGTCACCTTCCTTTTTAGGCAACGGTTTCCAGAGTCGATGCACGTACGTACGTTTACGTGTCAGTAACGACGAACATACTATGGCTAACCGTCAGGGGCGATGTACATTGAGTGAGGTTCAGGACCACCCTATCGAAACAGGCCATGCTCAACACAGTTTGCTAGGGTGAGTGAGTGAGTGAGTTTTTCCGGCTTTAATCCGCGCATGCACCAAAGACTAATTCGCGGTTAAGTGTGCATGCACTACGTGAAAAAAAAACAAAACAAAAACTAAAACGTAGTAACGTTGGACAAAGGATGCAAACTGGTCTACGGGGCAGTATAAACCTAGGACATGCAGAAAACGCTGCACCTTCATGATAATTTCTCGAACTCCCGATTACAAAAAGCGTAGAAAACAAATAATAATTTCAACTAGGTACACCAAACTAAGCGCATATACAGCAAATATTGCAACTTATCATCTCCTAGGCGTAATACAGTTTGCTAGAAATTGCAACAAACAAACATTTCAAAACACCCCTCTATTTCCGCTTCTTTAAAAAAAAAATCCTCAAGGTGGTTTTGTTTTTTGTTTGTTTGTATTTTTTTCATTTCATGCCATGTTTGTATAGTGCAAAACGACACAGCAGACGAGGGGGAAAAAGTGCTAAAAAAGCATGTCTCTGGACAGTATCAGCCCGCTGTGGGCGAAATCGTCCCATTACCTTCTTCTTTATGAGCCACACGTTCTTCTATTTCTTGCCTCCCCGCACAAATTTGACGGTGCAGTTGGAAAGCATCTTTTTTTGTCTCAGAAGTTTGCCCCATTCATTTCGATCACGTTGATTGGAAAACAAGGCATGGCGAAAGCGTCTCTGTCTATCTAGTAATGGCGAGCGTTTCCGAGAGCTATGCCGGCTCCTCCCTATCTAGTGGTGATATATTACCCCCGAGGTATGCAATTCCTTGCGCGCGATTTCAGCATGTAATTGTGCTACCATCTGTGTGAAGGATGAGTTAGCGAGGACGTGCCGTTCTCCTTGGATGGCCCCTGACGAGACGTTATTTTATTTTTATTTTTTTTAAAGGCGGTCTTTGCTTCGTG
>JACVVK020000102.1:992500-1020000 GCA_018292915.2 Batillaria attramentaria | reverse complement strand
AACCTTAACATTGGCATTTTCTAAGAATCTACAAACAGCAGAGTCACCAAACTTGGCATGCCGATAGACAGCCATACTTACTTACTTACTTAGGCCCCTGGCTCCACGTGGAGCATAGGCCATCGACAACCCTTCGCCATCGCACTCTGTTCTGGGCTATTCTTGCCACTCCAGTCCAGTTGGTCCCCTGCTTATATAACTCTGCCTCAGTGTCCCGCCTCCAGCTGTTGCGAGGCCGGCCTCTCTTCCTTTTCCCCTGTGGGTTCCATGTCAGGGCTTGACGTGTGGTGCTGGATGCTGGCTTCCTGAGGGTGTGTCCAATCCAGCCCCACTTCCTCCGCAGGATCTGCTTGGTCGCTGGTTCCTGCCCTGCTCGCTCCCACAGCTCTTCGTTCCGGATCTTCTCTGGCCATCGGATGTTGAAGATGCGCCTCAGACAGGTGTTGAGAAATGTCTGGATCTTCTGCTGCATTGTCTTTGTTGTCCTCCATGTTTCGCATCCGTAGAGCAGAACTGACTTCACGTTGGAGTTGAAGATGCGAAGTTTGGTTCTTATGCTGACAACTTTGGATGCCCAGATGTTCTTCAGCATGACCATTGCTGCTCTTGCCTTGCCGATTCTGGCTGTGACGTCTCGGTCTGTGCCTCCCTGTCCATCAACCACACTCCCCAGGTAGACAAAGGACTCTACCTCCCTGATGGGCTCTCCACCGACTGTGACTGGTGTGTTGGCAGTGGTGTTGATCTTCATCAGCTCGGTTTTCCTCCTGTTGATCTTGAGCCCTGTTCCGGCTGATGTGGCTTCCAGGCATGTAGTCTTGTCCTGCATCTGGCTGTGGCTGTGAGACAGGAGCGCCAGGTCGTCCGCGAAGTTGAGGTCATCCAGCTGCGTCCAGAGTGTCCACTGTATCCCGTTTTTCCTGCCTGTTGTGGTGGTCTTCATGATCCAGTCGATGACCAGGAGGAAGAGGAATGGGGACAACAGGCATCCCTGGCGGACTCCGGTCTTCACCTCGAAGCTTTCTGACAACTGGCCGGCATGGGCAATCCTGCAGCTCATGTCTTTGTAGGTGCACTGGATCAGGGAGATGATCTTCCCGGGAACTCCATAGTGCCTTAGCAGCTTCCACAGCGCCTCTCTGTCTACACTGTCGAAGGCCTTCTCATAGTCTATGAAGTTGATGTAGAGGGGGGAGTTCCACTCCAGTGACTGCTCAACAATGATGCGTAGGCTGGCGATCTGGTCAGCGCAGGACCTGTTCCTGCGAAAGCCCGCCTGCTGGTCTCGGAGCATAGGGTCAACTGCCTCCCTCATCCTCTCCAGTAGAATTCTGTTGAGAACCTTGCCTGGCACTGACAGGAGCATGATCCCTCGGTAGTTGCTGCAGTCCCTGAGGTCCCCTTTCTTTGGCAGCTTGATGACGATCCCTTCTTTCCACTGGGCTGGCACCTCTTCCTTCTCCCAGATCTTGCTGAATAGGCTGTGCAGCATGTTGACGGCTGTCTCTGTGTCTGCTTTGATGGCTTCTGCTGGTATCTCGTCCGGCCCTGCAGCTTTCCCATTTCTCAGTGTCATGATGGCTTTCCTGATCTCCGCCTTAGAGGGCTTGTCGCAGTTGATGGGTAGTTCTGTCTCAGCTGGCGGGATGTCTGGAGGTGTTTCAGGGATGGGGCGATTTAACAGTTCCCTGAAGTGTTCTGCCCATCGCTTCAGCTGTTCCTCAGTTGTTGTCAGTGGGTGCCCGTTCTTGTCCTTCACTGGTTTGTCTGTCTGCCGAAATTTGCCCGCGAGCTTCTTGGTCACCTGGTACAGGTCTTTTAGGTTCCCTTGTCCGGCTGCTTCCTCTGCTTGATTGGCCAGGTTGTCGATGTAGTCCCTCTTGTCCTTTCTGGTGCTCCTCTTCACTTCTCTGTCAGCTGCTGTGTATTCTTCCTGTGCCTTTGCCTTAGCTCTTCTTGTTCGGCTCGTGTTCAGTGCAGTTTTCTTCTTTTTCCTAACTTCCAGCTTCTGGATGGTATCAGCAGAGATCCATTCCTTGTGTTGGGTCTTTCTCTTGCCAAGGACCTCTTCGCATGTGTCATGCCAGAGTTTCTTGCTGTGTTCCCACTGTGTCTCGATATCCATTCCACTGTCTTCTATCAGGTCTTGCAGTGGCTGGAACCTGTTGGAAAGGCTGATCCGGAATGCTGCTTGTGTCTCTGTGTTCCTGAGTAGGCCAACGTTGTACCTGGTCCGTGTGTTGTTGGCGTTGGTGTGTCTCTTAAGCCGAAGTCTCAATGTTGTTGCAAGAAGGTGGTGGTCTGATGATACATCGGCACCCCTCATCACGCGCACATCTCGCCACGATCTCCTGAACTTCCGGCTGATGCAGATGTGATCAATCTGGTTCTCCGTGACATGGTCCGGCGATCTCCATGTGGCCTTGTGGATGCGCTTGTGTGGGAAGATGCTGCCTCCTATCACTAGCTGGTTCAGGGCACAAAAGTCTGCAAAGCGCTCGCCATTTTCGTTCATCTGTCCCAGTCCGTGTGTTCCCATGGTGTTCTCATAGCCTGTGTTGTCTGATCCAATCTTGGCGTTGAAGTCTCCCATCAGTATGGTCATGTCCTTGGCTCCTCCTCTATCTATCACTGTCTGCAGTTGTTGGTAGAAATCATCTTTTTTCTCCTCTTCCGCATCATTGGTGGGAGCGTAGCACTGGATGATGTTTAGCTTGATGTCTTTCTTCTTGGTGATGAATTTGGCTGTGATGATGCGGGAGTTGACAGGTTCCCAGCCGATGAGTGCCCGCTGTGCCTCCGGTGCCAGCATCAGGGCCACGCCCTCAGTGTGGGGGGCTCCATCCTCTGTGTGTCCCGAGTACAGCAATTGCTCTCCCGATGAAAATCTCAGCTGTCCTGTCTGTAGCCACCTTGTCTCACTCAGTCCCAGTACTCCTATCCTGTAGTTCTTCATCTCTCTTGCTACTTGTATGGTCCTTCCTACTTCATACATTGTCCTGATGTTCCATGTGGCTACTCTCGTCGTCGTCCTGGGTGTTAGAAGGGGGGTCGGCCTTGCAGCTTCCTTTCGGCTTTCACTGCAATGCGTCATAGGTCTCCGGGATGGAGACCCTTCCTCGCCCAGGTGAATGTTTTGGTTTGTTGCTGTCGATGCTTCTGTAACTTTTATGTTTTTTACAGGTAGGGCTGTTAACCCTACGCAAACCCGTTTAGCCTCTTGGAGAGGTGGTCCACATTCGTCTGACCTCTACCCTTCGACCTGTCCAGCTTGGGTGACCCTGCCAGGAGCACGTGCTCCCGCTGGCGAAGCTCTCTGGGTCATTGAGGTACACAAGCCACTACCCCACGACAAGGGTTGGACCATGTAGGGCGATAGACAGCCATAAGACCTTTCAAAATAGATCATTTTGAATGACCTTGACTCAAGGTCAAGGTCACTAAAGCTGTCTGTTTGAAAATTTTACATGGGCATTTTCTTGGAGTCTACAAATACCAGAGGTTTTCAACTTTGCATGATGATAGACATTGATAAGAACTTTACAGATATACATGTATTTAATGGCCTTGTGTGAAGGTCAAGGCCAGACAAGCTATTTTCCACATTTCCATAGAAAACCTTAACATTGGCATTTTCTCAGAATCTACAAACAGCACAGGCACCAAACTTGGCATGCTGATAGACAACCATAAGACCTTTCAAAATATATCATTTTGAATGACCTTGACTCAAGGTCAAGGTCACTAAAGCTGTTTGTTTGACAATTTTGCATTGGCATTTTCTTGGAATCTACAAAAACGGGAGGTTTTAAACTTTGCATGATGATAGACATTGATAAGAACTTTACAGATGTACATGTATTCAATGGCCTTGTGCCAAGGTCAAGGCTATACAAGCTATTTTTCGCATTTCCACAGTAAACCTTAACATGGGCATTTTCTCAGAATCTACAAAAAGCAGACGCACCAAATTTGGCATGCCTATAGACAGCCGTAAGACCTTTAAAAATATATCATATTGAATGACCTTGACTAAAGGTCAAGGTCACTAAAGCTGTCTGTTTTAAAATTTTGCATTGGCATTTTCTTGGAATCTACATAAACCAGAGGTTTTAAACTTTACATGGTGATAGACATTGATAAGAACTTTACAGATATACATGTATTCAATAGCCTTGTGTAAAGGTCAAGGCCGTACAAGCTATTTCTGTGAAACCGTAACATTGGCATTTTCTCAGAAACAACAAACAGCAGAAGCGCCAAACTTGGCATGCTAATAGACATTGATAAGACCAATATATCCATACCACTTTAAATGACCTTGACTCAAGGTCAAGGTCATAAAAGCTGTCTGTTGTGAATTTCAATACTACTGTTTTTGGAGAAACTACAAATACTAGAGGCATCCAACTTGGTGTAATGATAGACATTGATATTTTATTTGAATGACTTTGACCCAAGGTCAAGGCCATATAGTCAGTTTTGTGGAAAAAGTGAAATATTGCCAGGAACTAAGAACACCAGAGACACCTTACTTGGCTTGATGATAGATAGTGATAGAATTTTACAAACATACTCTTTTGAATGACCTTGACCCCTGTCACAAGGGAGCCGTGGAGGCTTTTGCCTCTCTAGTTTTAGAAGAAGAACGAATAGTTCGTGCTGTTCATTGCACACTGATTGCCTTGTATCAAGGAAAAGGTGCAGATGCACACGTGTAAGTTTTTCATTGAACAATACGGTTTGCCTTTTATCAAAGGAAGGTGTTCTGTTCTACGAGACTGTCTTACACAAACTCGTCTCCAAATGTAGGTTACCCTCCTCAGAACACTTTCATGTGTTTTTTTTATGAGCATTAAGGAAGACTAAACCTGACGTATGGTCTATTTTGTTGCCTCCTAACAGCCTTCGGTTCCTCTGATATCCGAGTTTTTGTTTACCACAAATGACGCATCATTGCGCAACTGGTGACGATTCCAATGGGAGTTCCCCTGGGCTTTCCTCTGATGTCAGAGAAACGTAGGTGGCAATCATGTTTTGTGGGCTGAACCAGGCACACTAACTGAGCGCCAGAACAAAAAGGTACAGACTTACGAACTACTGCTATATGTGGTTTCGCTGACACAAGATCTTTTCGTGCCAACAAATAATATGTCGAAAGTTGCACACAATCACTGGCGTAAGAAGATATTTTGCCTGGGGGAAGGGGGTGGGGGAGGAGATACTCGAAAAAGTCAAGTGGGGGGGGGGGGGGGGGTTGGGGGGGGGGGGTGGGGTTAACCCCTTGAATTTTAATTAGTCCAATCAGCCAAGAAATACGTTTCGCCTACGGCGTTTTTATGTCGTCACTTCCATTGGGGGGAGGGGGATGGGCGGAGGGGGTCTTCGTTGGGAATTCGCTAGGCAAAAAAGAAAATTGTATACTGTTGAATGTAATGCATACTGCCGAAAACGAGGGGAAAAAATGAGCCTTGGCATAAAACACTTCAAGCTATGGCCAGCGAGGGTAAAACACTTTTTAAGAAAGTAAAAAGACAACAGAAGCTGTGCTTTTCAATTACTACGACCAAAACTGATGAGTCATGTATCAGTGTAGTGGGCTTTAATTTAGAACCAGTCAGCTGTGGAGCCATCAGACGTGGCGAGCAGCCGAATGAAACTGTGTCAGGATGGCAGCTGTCATATAGCTGTTTCTCGATCCCATCCAACGCCCAGTCTATCAGAACGTTCCATCTGACACATTCACGACTTCAGCCCACTAGCTTAGATTCCAAAATACTGAAAACGCATTGTAGAGTCGCTAAACCGTGAATTTTAAACCCTACAGCTCCTGTACATAATGACAACGATCTCTGAGCACTCCACCTATGTGTCTCGCCAGGTGGAATATTTTGGTTGTTGGTTTGTTTTTTTTTCCCCTCGCCGTAGGTTCTGCCCAAACACTAGAGTGACGCCACGGCTAACCGCCACTAAAACCACCGTGCATGGTGCTGAATTTGAATGCTTAAAATGACAAGATCACCTGACATTTTGCAAGCTTGTGTAGTGATGTCAAACACACTTTCAATGAGCAAACATGAAAACAAAGTTAGAATAGAATTGTGTATATTAGTGGCACACCTTGAAAAGTTAATCCCCCCCCCCCCCACACACACACACCATTTTACAGGTACAGAAGGGCCAATCAGACGAGGACTGTATCATTCGGTCCACGGTGACTTTATTTGGCACCTTCTCCACACTTATTACCTGGGTATTAAAGATAATTAAATGAAATGCGCAGTGCATGTAATCTGTACTTATTTTATCACACACTGAAAGGGCATAAGAAAGGCCGGAGGCTGACCGATTTCTGGCAGACATGGCCGGTGACATCAAACTAAGGTTTGGGCAGAACCTACGGCAGGGAAAAGATAAACCATGCTGCCAGGTGGTGCCAGGGATGGTGATGATGGTGGGGCAGCCGGGGGGCGGGGGGGGGGGGGGAGGGATGGACGAGTAGCTGACAGATTACACAAGATGAAAGACAGCAAGGAGCAGAACCCAGCGATGGCTGTTGGTAGCACTTGCAAAATATCTGGGATCTCAGATCTTGGCAGATCGATGGCCGGCACCGGAAAATGGTCGTCCATCACACCTCGAACAGACCGGGGTTCGATCCACTCCCGATATGGGTTTCAATTTCGGCCCTGGAAAAACGAGTCTGCACTTAAAGATTGAGGATATCTTCTTCGATCTTAAAGCCTTCGTCGCTTCTATTAATACAGCCCCGGCCACAAAATCCAGATTATTCGGAAAAGTAAACTTCTTTAGTACTGATAAGAACTTAAGAAGTAATGAAGTTTCGAGAAGAATGACATTTTCCAATCAGTCGTATCATTTTTCATCTTTTCCGTCCAGCCCCAAAGTAATGGATAGATTCTTATGGTAAACATATCCATGGAAAATGAAAAACGAAGAACGATATTGCCATTATTTTTTACTGTTTAAGAAGAACCACAAAACGTATCACTTTACATATATACTTATATCAAAATAAGGGGAGCAGGGGTGGCCGAATGGTAGAGCGTTGGACTTCCAATGCTCGGGTCGTGAGTTCGAAACCCGGCTGGGGCCAAATATTAATGTGCTGGCTTTTTCATCGTTACCCCGTCTTTGATATCACCCGTATGTGGTGAAAAAGGACGTTAAACTTCCAAACACCCACCCCCACCCTTATATCAAAATACACTATACACAAAACACGCTTTCTTTGATTTGAAAAAAAAACAAACAAAAAAACAATAACAACAACAAAAACTTTGATGACGAATCATAATTCTCAGAAACAAAACTCCAAACGAAAGCTTATAATATTCCTGTCAAAGACATTTGATTTTGTTAATACGGGTAACTCAACGACATGCGTCTCAGCGGTGCGCAGAACACAGCTTGCGTCTCGAGCAAAAGTCACAACTTTCGCACCGCGTATGTTTTCACATGTCTATATCAAACCATTCCACTGTCTTCTCTTTTTTATTCAGTGAATGGAAATGTGCCGCTGCCAGAAACCATTGCCGGTTTGTCCCGAAAACATTTTAGAACGGCTTTCGTGGAAACTGCGGCGTGGAATTCTTGCACTGGGATGTCCAATCGTGTCAAGCGGTAGTCCGCAGAGTCAGAAACAATGTCCAGTTTCCTTAATTGTCTTCTGCGTGTGACACTCAATCGTAAAACTTAAAGTGACTTTGTTCCAATATGTTTCTTGGTGTCAGGAGTGGGATGACGAGCGACTGACGTGGGACCCAAAGGACTACAACGGGCTGGAGATCCTGAGGATTCCGTGTGAGAAACTGTGGCTTCCAGACATTGTCCTTTACAACAGGTAACATTCTTCTCTCTCTCTCTCTCTCTCTCTCTCTCTCTCTCTCTCTGGGTTTGAAAGTGAGGTAAGAGAAAAGTGTGACAAACAGGCGGTTAGACAATAAGTATCACTTAGATGAGATTAAGAAGTAGTTCCAGCAGTTTTCTCGCGCAGAGAGAGAGAGAGAGAGAGAATCTAATTGTGTCATCACCTCCACCTTTCGCTGAAGTCACCTTCCCCTCAATGTACCCCTCTCCCTTCTTCCTCACCCCCCCCCCCCCCCCCCCCCCCCCCCCCGTCCCTTCTCCGCCCCTTCCCATGCTTCCCCCCATTCCTCCCCCCCCCCCCAGCACCTACGAACCTGGCGTATCCAACAAAATACCCTTGAAAAGAAATTTGAATCACAATCATAACTGCTAATGACAAAGCTCCAACTGTCAAACACACCTGGAACAAAATGACGAACGGCAGATGGCGGTTTGTATCAAATCAAAAGCAGCTGGCGTGGTTGGACCTCGTAAATCATGAACGATTGCAGGTAATGAAGATGAAATAAGGCAGACAGAAATCTACTGTCAGTATTAAATCCATAGCGTTTACGAAATGAAATTCAATAAATCTGAAGATAAAATAAGTTATATCCTTAGCACCTCGTATGTAACTTAGAGTTTCCTGTTTCTTCTGGGCTCTTCCTTACTGCACGTGAAAAATAAGTGTTTTTCTGCTCCTGTTTTTGTTGTTATTTTTTGTTGTTGTTGTCGTTGGGGGGGGGGGGATATTGAGGTTTTGATTTGGATGGAGTCTTTGATTTGGATGGAGTGAGACAGACAGACAGATCAATTTCTATAACTGTCATACTATTTTACAAAAACTGAATACTTCATCAGACAGGCGCAGGGATATGTTTTGGACTTGGAATACCTTGAATACCTTGATCTAAAAATTGACTGCAAGCGTGTGCACGCTATGATTTTATTCCCCCCCCCCCATCCCCTCCCATACACACACACATCCAAAAAAGGCGAACTTTGTAACTGTAGGCACCATTAAGGAGTGGCTTTACGCCATGGGCCTTCCCCCCTTCAGCCACTGGCTTCGATTACTTCTATAGTTATGACGTCCACAAATCATTGTTCATTCTCAGTCTTTCAGAAATAGCATCATCCCTCTTGGTTTTGCTTTTGAAGCCAGCCCTGAGGACACTTCGGAATAGCACCTCTCTGGAAAGACGCACACCGAAAATAGCAGAATCTGGTCCATGATAAAGATACACTGTATTTGGCTCTAAAATTTTCGTAATTCCAGAATCGATCTCTAGTCCTGACCCTAGTTTTCGTTGTGCTTCACTTAATTCCTTTTAAAAAAAAAAAAAGAATTCTGAAGATGCTTGTTTCTCTGAAGTGAACTCAGGGCCTGTGTGTAAAAGTCGAGGTTAATTTAACCCACGGCTACGGGCCTAACCCAGGCTAGGACAAAAGAAACCCAAAAGCAAAATTAAATTAAAAAAGGAAGCGAAGAAGGGAAGTAAAAATCCTTCTATAACGGCTTACGCACCTTGCTGGAATGGGCCCGCTTCTTGATTTAAAACAAAAAAAAAAAAAAAACAGAAAATTTTACCCTAGAGGTAGTTTAGTTTAGTTCGAGGTTAGACTCTAGCCTGGGGCTAAAAGCCCTAACCTCGACTTTTACATACGGGCCCAGGTGATTCCAGTTAGTAGTAGTAGTAGTAGTAGTAGTAGTCTCTGAGTAACAGGACGTCTTCTGCACAATTAAGCGGTGTGCTCCTCGTGTTTGCCCTACACTTGATGATAACTTCCCCTCCTCCTCCTAAAACTTTCAGACGAATTAGATTAAGAAAAAAAAAAACAAAAAAAAAACTCTCACATCTCCAGAAATTGTGTCCTTATTGGCAGACAGAATGTGGCAGACTGAAAAACTGGAGTTATTTTCATTATCGCTTTTCCTGTAGAATTTTCCTTTGTCCTCTGCTTTCGATTTCCTCCGTAGTTCAGCGTTTGCCTTATTTCTCTCCCAGTACCTTCAACTTGTGTCATCTTTGCTCGTCTTCGTGTAGTCTCCTTTCTCTGTCATTTCGCCATTTTGGGGTGCTGGCGCTAAGTGATTGGAGTGTTGTCCACTAAACTCCGAGTCCCCCGTTTACAAACAGCATAATCTCATTAGTCCTGCTACACGATGAGCGCGTCTTTGGATGGGTAGACTTGGGGGACCTGACGAGTAGTACAGAAAGTTCTCTCTCTCTGTCTCTGTCTGTTTGTCTGTCTGTCTGTCTGTCTGTCTGTCTCTCTCTCTCTCTCTCTCTCTCTCTCTCTCTCTCTCCCCACGACTACTACTACTACTACTGCTACTTTTTCAGTCCTTTTGTTCTATGCCCAAGTCTTTATATTCGTGTGAATCATTTGTTTGAATTCCCTCCATGCATTTTGTTTTTAGCTATAGTATGGACACACAGGCAGTGGTGCCTATACGTTCTATCCATCAATAAACGTTTCATTCACTCAGCCCCCCCTCTCTCTCTCTCTCTGTCTGGCCTCCCCCCCCCCCCTCTCTCTCTCTCCACCTGTAATTTTTTTTATCTCAATGTTTTAATTTTCTTTGCTAGATGTGTTTTAGTAGTGTGTAGCAACGGCAAGTTTGCAAATTGACGTTCTTCTAAAGAAATAAAATTTCATCTCTCTCTCTCTCTCTCTCTCTCTCCCCTCTACTTTTTCCAGTCCTTTTGTTCTATGCCTAAGTCTTTATATTTGTGTGTATCATTTGTTTGAATGCCCTCCATGCATTTCGTTTTTGGCTATAGTATGGACAGACAGGCAGTGCCGCCTATACGTTCTATCCATCAATAAACGTTTCAGTCATTCAGCCACCCCACCCCACCCCTCCTCTCTCTCTCTCTCTCTCTCTCTCTCTCTCTCTCTTTTGTCCATACCAGGATTGGTATTATGGGACAGACATGGTGTCAGCAAGAGAGATACAGAAGACGCCAGCCTCTTATTGACAAAGCGAAAATCACGATCCTTCTGGAAAGATGAGATGGAACTTGCACCCTGATCATGTAGCATGCGAGACATGGTTTGTCTAATGCTAGCCGCGGGCCGTACAAGTGAGATCCCTTGAGGGGGCGGGGGGGGGGGGGGGAGGAGGATTCCACTGAATCCTTCCCTCATCCGGAAGTGCCTTAATCTTTGGAAGTGAGACGGAGCAGAAAGAGGCACAACCAGACCATTCTGCGCGATCTCTATGTAATCCATCCTACACCCCCTGCAGTGCATGTGGCTCTGCTATCGGCTGGAAGCCCTGTATCAAAGAAAGAGACGAATCGTATACTGTATCTCCTGTCCAGACCGTATCGACCAGCGTGGAGTCGTTCGAGTGGTCGCCGGCAATGTCTGGACATGTCCCGCGGTCGGGCGAGTTGTGACGCGCTTTGTCGGTGGTAGTCCGTAGCGGTGGCGAATATTGTCAAAACCGTCCCTGTAATCAGAATAGTCTAGAACGCGTGGTCGCCGCATTTTTCCTTTTATGAGTGGTCGTCAGGATCAAGAACTCTACACAGCTTCCGGTGTGGAGGAGGAGAGCACGCAGACTGAATTTTCCTGTTGAATCCATTTCAGCTCTCAGGGAACAACTCCTTAGGGTGTTCGATACTGTCGGGTTTCCCGTCTAGTGCTTGTGACTTTTCTTACGTCACGTCGACAGACCGTCGTCTGACGGCTAACTTCTGACGTTCCGCTGACTTTCTTTCCTGCTCCAGCTGAATTGTCGAAAAGGATCTAGCAGCGTATGAGGCCAGCGTACTAGCGTCATTTGCGCCCAAGTGACTTGGGTCCTTTCACGATTTGACAGTTGGGCAGGCTCCTCGTCGTCTTACGCCTTCCATCCGAGTCTCTTTCTTTGTCAGCTGCATGTCTTCAAAAGTGCAATGCCCCTCCGCCCCCCCCCCCCGGCTCCCCCCCCCACCCCCCCCCCCCCCCCCAACCCTCCGAACAAGACCGGAACTCTCTATCCAAGTGGACTAAGATTTTGGACAGGTTGCCCAATCCTCTCTCTCTCTCTCTCTCCTCATCCCCCCCCCCCCCCCCGCCCCCGTTTCTACATTTCCTGTATTGAAAATTGCACCATCTTCTGTTCAGTTCGGAAGGGCGTTTGGGAGGAAGGCAGCAGACAGGATCCTATTAGGGGCATTTACAGTCCAACTTCATTCCTTTCTACAGACTCTGGCTTCAGACTCTAATAACAGTCATTTGAACATCAGGACATTTCAGACACAAGAGCTATTTGGGCAGCAGCACGTGCAGAGACGAGTAGAGTGTATGATTTAAAACTGTCAGTTTACACGGAACATTTCAAGCTTGTTTGCTCAGGGCGATTAAAGTTCAGCTACACGATTGGGCAGATGTTAACTTTTTTTGTTTGTACCGGCCCCCGTAGTGTAGTGGTTAGCACTTCGGATCATGGACCGGGAGACCCGGGTTCGAATCCCAGCCGAGGCAAGCGGGATTTTTCCTACCTAGGTCGGCTCCTACCCAGAGCGGGTGTGCTATGGGCCCGATGGGGAGGCTGTTGCCACACAGCCGAGTTTCACCCACTTCACGGGTGCGACTTTGGGGGTGCTTCCCTTAGTATGACACGTCTTATGACGTGGATGATTACACGGCCGGCACCGCAGGTGCCGTAGTTCCCGGGCCTGGTTACTGCCGGGATATTTATGACAGGAAGCGTGGAATGCGGCCCTGTCCCGCAGTCTCAAACCACATGGACCTCCATAGCATCATCTTACTATCATCCTCATCTCTATCATCATGCATAATAAAAATTGTCCCAGCTTCCGAGTCCTCCGTGGGTTCCACCCATTACCTGGGAGGAACACCACTGGAGTTGGCAAAGAGTTGGGGCAGCAAAAAAATAAATAAAAATAAAAAAAACCAAACTTTTTTGTTTGTTTTATGTCACTGAACAAGCATTTCTTTAGGCAGAAATGGGAGAGGGTGTAAAAGGGAATCAGGTTATGTATTTGATTATTTTTTTTATTTCTGTTTTTGAGATTTTCAAACAAGTGACAAGAATACAATGACAATATCCAATAAAGACATATCATATATGTCACTATAAATGCTAGTTGCTTTCTCACACCTGCACACAAATACACACACCCAAACACACACACACACACACACACACACACACACACACACACACACACACAGGTGCCTGCATCGCTCGGTGCCTATTTACACACATACTCACTCAATAAGCTGATGATCATTGTAGGAGTTTTTCGTATGGGAGCCAATCTAACATAAGCTTATGTATTTTAACGCTGCATCCCAAATCCCCATTTTTCAGACGATTTTTAAAAAAAAAATATGGAAAAAATGTAACAGATGGTGTTGAAATTTCCAGAATTATTTTATGACGTAACAGAGACATTTAGTGAGATCCAAATCATTTGATTTTCTGTCTGTTGACAGGAAAGGAAATGACTTGGCTCTTTCTCAGGAACTCGGTGTCATATTTCGAATTCCACTGTGAAACAGTTTTCCTTTCTGCTGTGCCAGCGAGAAATACAATTAAAGTCTGAATGCCTGAAATGACAAAATATGGCTTAGATTTAGCGGTTTTGATTCAGCGATTTAAAGTTTTAAATGATGCATACAGTATTGCTGGCTTATGTGAGACAGAAAAGCAGTTTCCCTCCCGGGATGAATAAAGTATTTTGTACTATAATTATCCACACGCATATAATTCTCTACAGCAAAATATCAGAGAATACACACAGGCAATACTCCTACACTCTACCTTCGTATGCGAGTGAAGTGATCGTGTTCATTTGGATATTGCGACTGTTGCTTTTGTGTTATTTGCTGGGTTGTTGTTGTTGTTGTTGTTGTTGTTGTTGTTGTTTTGTTTTGTTTTTGGTAGTTGTTGCTGTTGGCTTGTGGCTTTTTTTAAAAATAACTTTGCTGCCTCTGATGTTGACGAATTGAGGCGTTAACTCTTTGACGACGAAGCACAATTTCCTATAGGAAATCGCGTGTTAGAAATTGTGCTTCGTCGTCAAAGAGTTAAGAAACACTGACCTACTTATCTTGCACTGCCGGCGCCGCAACTCAGCTAACTATAGTTCTAAATAAACGAGCGAACGGTGCGCATCTTCAGGGCCTGCACTGATCATCCCTCGACTCGAACACAAGCATCTAAAGACAGAGAACACGTTCAAGGGCACATTCATTTTGAGTTGCTATTTGCAAGACGCCTACGTTGTGATTTTAAGACTAAGCCTACGCATGCCTGCCCGTTAGTGACGACTTTCCCAGGCCCCGTTCCGGTTCTCGTATTGACTTATGCCCGGTCTTTTAGCGCATAATGATTGATGGGGAAGTGCGACTCAGTTCTCGGATACACCTGTTACTTGCCTGAGCACAACAGGTTGTGGGGTCATGGGGGTGTGTAGACGTTTTTCACTGTGATCGATCGGTCCCCGTCACCAGAGTGCTTCTCTTGCTGATAGCACACACACAGACAGACAGACAGACACACACACACACACACACACACACACACACACACACACACACACACATACACACACACACACACACACAGAGACACACACACACACACACACACACACACACACACACAGACACACACAGACACACACACACACACACACACACACACACACACACACACACACACACACACACACACACACACAATCTCTCTCGCTTTCTCGACTCCACTTCAGGGCGTGAGTAGGCAGAATAAAAAGCAACAGGAGGGAGGGGGAGAGAGAGATTTTCTTCTTCTTTATGTTTTTCTTCTCCTTCTTTTTTTATTTTTCCTCATCTTCATTTACTTAAGGGAATCAGAAAGAGGGTTTGCATTTTAACCAGCTTGCAAACCGTTTAGAAGGTTTGATCTCTCTATCTTTTTCTTTTTCCTTTCTTTCTTTCATTCATTCCTTCTTTCTTTGTTTTTCTTTCTGGCCTTTTTTTTTTTTTTTTTTTTTTTACCTTCCTTCATGATATTCCCTTGTGAAATTTTGTTTCTTTTTTGCAGCATTTTTTTGTCTGCGATAATATATATGCTTTAAGCCACAAGCCCCTCCACCGTACCCCCCCCACCCCCCCCCCCCCCTCACAATCCCCGCCCATGCAAACTCTGTTCTCTCGGCCCCTTTCGGAGTAGAATAATCGGAAAAGTCGGGAACAAGGAGAAAACAGGGGAGGTTAAAAAAAAAAGCCCGAAAAGCGATGCAACAGATCACAATTACAAAGATTATTCAAATCAAGACCCTCGACACACGACCCTCGGTTATTGCCCCTGGCCTAACAACGCCTAGCAACGTCCTTGACCTCGCTGAATGATTTAGATCTGACTGTGCTGTGTGTGTGTGTGTGTGTGTGTGTGTGTGTGTGTGTGTGTGTGTGTGTGTGTGTGTGTGTGTGTGTGTATTCTTAGTGCCGACGACTTCACAACAGGCTACATGAAGAGCAAGGCCATGGTTCATTACAGCGGGAACGTCTTCTGGCCACCTCCTGCCAAGTTCCGCAGCTCCTGCAAGATCGACATCACTTACTTCCCTTTCGACGACCAGGTCCTCTTTCCATAAATTCTTTTTCCTTCTTCGCTCGTTTAGTGTTAGAATTTATTGCCCATCTTTTCTTTTTGTTGTTGTTGCTATTGTTGCTGATGTTGTTGTTGTTGTTGCTGTTGTTGTTCGATCAATTGCCGTCTTGAAATCTTCTGTAAGAGTCGATAGTTGTACCTGTTTGGGGTGTATGTTGTGTTCTGGACACTTGTTCAGGGCTTCGTCATTATGATAGGCTATATCGTTATGCCATTTAAGCTGTGAATCTCTCTTCTCCGCTTCAGGTATGTGAGCTCAAGTTCGGATCTTGGACCTACGACGGGTTCCAGGTGGATGTGACAAACCGCTCAGCCACCGTAGACCTTGAGAACTACGTCTTCAGCGGGGAGTGGGAACTCATCGACGTTCTCGTCAGACGTACGGAGGTAATGATAATACTTATATATATATATATACTCGAGTCAAAAGTTGTGATCTTAGCCTTCCCACCTCGTTTCCTACTGGCCTGGTCCGAAGTTGAGTAGAGAGCCAAAGAAGCACAACTATACTCGTTATATAAATTAAGGACTCTCTTGCGTTAAAATGGTAATCGTCTGATGAGTTGTGAAACCATTTAAGTAAAAGTCATTGTGTATTGACAAGAAATCAGAAAACGCTGTAAAAGCAGAAATGTTTGCTCGTGTACTTCATGGGCATTTTGAACAGTCATCAGAAAATGTCAGACTGATTTTCAACCTCTTGGATCACGGGCCACAGCACATTATGAAACAAAGACACCACCCCCCCCCCCCCCTTCCCTCCCAACAAAACAAAACAAAACAAAACACACACACACACACACACACACACACACACACACACACACACACACACACACAATCACAATACGGCATAAAATTATGCTTGCGGAAGACTGAAAGCTTGATTATGCATACGCCCGCTACTCACTTGTTTCTGCCCTTATAAGCAGACATGGAGGAACAATGATGCAACTCTGCATCCCTAAGATAGTCATGCATGTTTTCAAACGCGTTCATTTTAGACGGAGACCGAAATTCCGCACCAGAACCGGAAGTTCAGCTCGACTCATCGGGGATATAGCTGCTGAAATTAATTAAAATTTGCATCGCTTTCTTTCAAGCGCAATTTGCATCTGCATTGCCTCCTGCCGAGAGATTCTGCTCGTAGGGCGCAGAGTGTAAATAAGCAATTAAATGAGTCACGATACGGATAAACCTCCGAGCCCTTTGCCATAACGTTTCGACTTTATTGTAGAATTTATCACGAGGGAACCACTTATGGGATTTTTATTGCGCAGTTCCGAAACTTTAAGTGGGGGCCACGACGACTGGTGGGCGTCAATGCCCGTTTAAATCACTCCATTGGAAACTCTTTATGGAGTATCTCTTTTACAGCGCATTCCGTTATAGATTCCGTGATTTTTTTTTTTTTTTCTCGTCTCTGTAGATTATGATTCGTCTTGATTTTGAGTGGTTTTTCACGTTTGAGACGACATTAATTCGCGAACGTAGTTTCCATCGGTTCGCTGCGGAGGTTTTCGAAGTGTTCTTTTTGTACGTTTGGTCCTCTGCAGATCCTTTTGCTTTTTATGTTGTGTGAGTGACTGTACATGTGATAAATGACCCGACACCACACAACACTGTTTTATCCAAGGGAACACATGGCAATAAATTATTATTATTATTATTATGTTATGTTTTGTGCAGGTGTACTA
Source organism: Batillaria attramentaria (assembly GCA_018292915.2). NCBI lineage: Eukaryota > Metazoa > Mollusca > Gastropoda > Batillariidae > Batillaria > Batillaria attramentaria. The sequence continues at coordinate 1,002,810 of JACVVK020000102.1, read as the reverse complement.
CGCGTGCTGCGACGAGCCCTACCCTGACGTCCGCTTCACCATCATCATCCGCCGCAAGACGCTCTACTACCTGTTCAACATCATCTTCCCTTGCCTCTGGCTCACCATCCTCAGTCTCCTGGGCTTCTGGCTGCCCCCAGACTCCGGCGAAAAGATCACGTTAGGCATCACGGTGCTGCTGGCTTTCTCTGTGTTCATGCTGCTTATCGCTGAGAGTATGCCGGCTACGTCGGAGTTCGTTCCTCTCATAGGTAAGGGGCCTGAAGTGTGAGCAAAAGCAGCGTAAATCCAGAGAGTCAATATTCCGGCTTTTTTTTTTTTTTAAACTGCCTTCTCCAGGACTTACTACCGACAGAACAGTTGTGAACGGTGACCGACACTTTGTCCTCAGGTGAAGGGCCTTTCCGAGAGCACCGCACACCGTCTTCGGAGGATTTTTCATCTCTTTTGCCAGAGGCTGATAGTTGTTGTGCTAGGAGCTAACGATGACTGAAGATAATCCCCACATAACAACGATAACAATAATATTTTGCTGTAGTCTCGCGGCTATGGCCAGAGTCAACAATGACAAGGACCTTAGCACGAGGCAGAAACGGGTGGTCAAAATCGGCCGAGACTGAAAACCGTACACTGTGTCCTATTTTCTGTACAGGCATCTATCTTACTTACTTACTTAGGCCCTTGGCTCCACGTGGAGCATAGGCCATCGACAACCCTTCGCCATCGCACTCTGTTCTGGGCTATTCTTGCCACTCCAGTCCAGTTGGTCCCCTGCTTACATAGCTCTGCCTCAGTGTCCCGCCTCCAGCTGTTGCGAGGCCGGCCTCTCTTCCTTTTCCCCTGCGGGTTCCATGTCAGGGCTTGGCGTGTGGTGCTGGATGCTGGTTTCCTGAGGGTGTGTCCAATCCAGCCCCACTTCCTCCGCAGGATCTGCTTGGCCACTGGTTCCTGCCCCGCTCGCTCCCACAGCTCTTCATTCCGGATCTTCTCTGGCCATCGGATGTTGAAGATGCGCCTCAGACAGGTGTTGAGAAATGTCTGGATCTTCTGCTGCATCGTCTTCGTTGTCCTCCATGTTTCGCATCCGTAGAGCAGAACTGACTTCACGTTGGAGTTGAAGATGCGAAGTTTGGTTCTTATGCTGACAACTTTGGATGCCCAGACGTTCTTCAGCATGACCATTGCTGCCCTTGCCTTGCCGATTCTGGCTGTGACGTCTCGGTCTGTGCCTCCCTGTCCATCAACCACACTCCCCAGGTAGACAAAAGACTCCACCTCCCTGATGGGCTCCCCACCGACTGTGACTGGTGTGTTGGCAGTGGTGTTGATCTTCATCAGCTCGGTTTTCTTCCTGTTGATCTTGAGCCCTGTTCCGGCTGATGTGGCTTCCAGGCACGTAGTCTTGTCCTGCATCTGGCTGTGGCTGTGAGACAGGAGCGCCAGGTCGTCCGCAAAGTCGAGGTCATCCAGCTGCGTCCAGAGTGTCCACTGTATCCCGTTTTTCCTGCCTGCTGTAGTGGTCTTCATGATCCAGTCGATGACCAGGAGGAAGAGAAACGGGGACAACAGGCATCCCTGGCGGACTCCGGTCTTCACCTCGAAGCTTTCTGACAACTGGCCGGCATGGGCAATCCTGCAGCTCATGTCTTGGTAGGTGCACTGGATCAGGGAGATGATCTTCCCGGGAACTCCATAGTGCCTTAGCAGCTTCCACAGCGCCTCTCTGTCTACACTGTCGAAGGCCTTCTCATAGTCTATGAAGTTGATGTAGAGGGGGGAGTTCCACTCCAGTGACTGCTCCACAATGATGCGTAGGCTGGCAATCTGGTCAGCGCAGGACCTGTTCCTGCGAAAGCCTGCCTGCTGGTCTCGGAGCATGGGGTCGACTGCCTCTCTCATCCTCTCCAGTAGAATTCTGTTGAGAACCTTGCCTGGCACTGACAGGAGCATGATCCCTCGGTAGTTGCTGCAGTCCCTGAGGTCCCCTTTCTTTGGCAGCTTGATGACGATCCCTTCTTTCCACTGGGCTGGCACCTCTTCCTTCTCCCAGATCTTGCTGAACAGGCTGTGCAGCATGTTGACGGCTGTCTCTGTGTCTGCTTTAATGGCTTCTGCTGGTATCTCGTCCGGCCCTGCAGCTTTCCCATTTCTCAGTGTCATGATGGCTTTCCTGATCTCCGCCTTAGAGGGCTTGTCACAGTTGATGGGTAGTTCTGTCTCAGCTGGTGGGATGTCTGGTGGTGTTTCAGGGATGGGGCGATTTAACAGCTCCCTGAAGTGTTCTGCCCATCGCTTCAGCTGTTCCTCAGTTGTTGTCAGTGGGTGCCCGTTCTTGTCCTTCACTGGTTTGTCTGTCTGCTGAAATTTGCCCATGAGCTTCTTGGTCACCTGGTACAGGTCTTTTAGATTCCCTTGTCGGGCTGCTTCCTCTGCTTGACTGGCCAGGTTGTCGATGTAGTCCCTCTTGTCCTTCCTGGTGCTCCTCTTCACTTCTCTGTCAGCTGCTGTGTATTCCTCTTGTGCCTTTGCCTTAGCTCTTCTTGTTCGGCTCGTGTTCAGTGCAGTTTTCTTCTCTTTCCTAACTTCCAGCTTCTGGATGGTATCAGCAGAGATCCATTCCTTATGTTGGGTCTTTCTCTTGCCAAGGACCTCTTCGCATGTGTCGTGCCAGAGTTTCTTGCTGTGTTCCCACTGTGTCTCGATGTCCATTTCACTGTCTTCTATCAGGTCTTGCAGTGGCTGGAACCTGTTGGAAAGGCTGATCCGGAATGCTGCTTGTGTGTCTGTGTTCCTGAGAAGTCCAACGTTGTACCTGGTCCGTGTGCTGTTGGCGTTGGTGTGCCTCTTGAGCCGAAGTCTCAATGCTGTTGCAAGAAGGTGGTGGTCTGATGATACATCGGCACCCCTCATCACGCGCACATCCCGCCACGATCTCCTGAACTTCCGGCTGATGCAGATGTGATCAATCTGGTTCTCCGTGACATGGTCCGGCGATCTCCATGTGGCCTTGTGGATGCGCTTGTGTGGGAAGATGCTGCCTCCTATCACTAGCTGGTTCAGGGCACAAAAGTCTGCAAAGCGCTCGCCATTTTCGTTCATCTGTCCCAGTCCGTGTGTTCCCATGGTGTCCTCATAGCCTGTGTTGTCTGATCCAATCTTGGCGTTGAAGTCTCCCATCAGTATGGTCATGTCCTTGGCTCCTCCTCTATCTATCACTGTCTGCAGTTGTTGGTAGAAGTCATCTTTTTTCTCCTCTTCCGCATCATTGGTGGGAGCGTAGCACTGGATGATGTTCAGCTTGATGTCTTTTTTCTTGGTGATGAATTTGGCTGTGATGATGCGGGAGTTGACAGGTTCCCAGCCGATGAGTGCCCGCTGTGCCTCCGGTGCCAGCATCAGGGCCACGCCCTCAGTGTGGGGGGCTCCATCCTCTGTGTGTCCAGAGTACAGCAATTGCTCTCCCGATGAAAATCTCAGCTGTCCTGACTGTAGCCACCTTGTCTCACTCAGTCCCAGTACTCCTATCTTGTAGTTCTTCATCTCTCTTGCTACTTGTATGGTCCTTCCTACTTCATACATTGTCCTGATGTTCCATGTGGCTACTCTCGTTGTTGTCCTGGGTGTTAGAAGGGGGGTCGGCCTTGCAGCTTCCTTTCGGCTTTCACTGCAATGCGTCATAGGTCTCCGGGATGGAGACCCTTCCTCGCCCAGGTGAATGTCTCGGTTTGTTGCTGTCGATGCTTCAGTAACTTAGTGTTTTTTACAGGTAGGGCTGTTAACCCTACGCAAACCCGTTTAGCCTCTTGGAGAGGTGGTCCACATTCGTCTGACCTCTACCCTTCGACCTGTCCAGCTTGGGTGACCCTGCCAGGAGCATGTGCTCCTGCTGGCATAGTTCTCTGGGTCATTGAGGTACACAAGCCACTACCCCACGACAAGGGTTGGACCATGTAGGGACAGGCATCTATCTACCTCACGTTAACCATGGCGATGAGGATGGGAGGGTGTTATGTGGTTTAACGACTCTTGTCCACCACCGCGGGGATGATTTCAAAGACGGGGTCACTAGAAAAAGCCTACATGGCGATAAAGTCACTGACGCGAAATGTGTGTTTAAATCACCGTGGTTTTGTTGTTGTTGTTGCTGTTTTGGTTTGGTTTTGTTCTCCTGTACAGGCATCACCTCAGTGACGCCTGTCACATGTGTTTAGAACCGGTCGTGGGTGAAACTGCTCTGTTACCCGTGGTTTATTGTGTGTGTGTGTGTGTGTGTAGGCATCTACCTGACGGTGACTATGGCGATGACGTCGCTGTCCATCATCCTGACGGTGTTCGTGCTGCAGCTGCACCACGTGGGTCCTCACCAGAAGCGAGTGCCACGCTGGATGTGGACGTTAGTCATAGAGGTCCTGGCGCCCATTGTCTGCCTGTGTCACGTGAGCCAGCGGTACCGCTACGTCAGCCTGCAGAAGGCCGCCCGCAACGACAGCCGGCGCCAGAACAAGCACCAGAACAAAGAGGGTGGTGACATCCACATGAACACCTTCAGCGTGGATCCCACGTCTCCTGTTGATGGAAACGCCACAGGAGAAGCAGGAGGAGGTCGAAGAGGAGGAGGAGGGCTGGGTCGAGAGAGGGGGAACTGCAACGGAATACTTGTCGGTGGTGCCGGTGTGGATAATAGAGGACGTTGTCGTGGTGGTGGCGGAGGTGGTAGAGGAGATAGAAATATGGCTGGGGTTCAACTAGGACTTCCAGCAGGTGCGCCCAACGGCAGCGGGAATGTTGCTGCTGACAAAGGAAGTGACGTAGAAAGGAAAAGTTACTTCGGGGGAGGAAGTGACGTTGAAGGGAGAGGAAGTGACGTGGTTGGAGGGATGTGGCCCAGCATCTCGGAGTCGCTGTCCCAGACCGGCGCGAGCGAGAGCGGCGTGGTGTCTAACTACAACTCCGGGCTGGGCGTCAGCGCCGGATTGTCCTCCACCCACACTTCAGTCTCGCTACGACATCCTCCGGCCAATCGAGGAGAACTGTTCACAATCGGCGGAGGAGGACCGGCCCGCAGGGACCCTGTCTCTCGCCCCGGCGAGTATCTGGGCAGCGCGCGGAACAGTCGGGGTTCTCAAGGCTCCCAGCCGAGGCTCGACAGAAGGTCTTGTGACAGTGAGTCGTTCGGACATCCCCCTCAAGGCGTGGGCGAAAGCGCTGTGGGCACTAGCCTGGTGAGTTCGGTGAGCAGCGAAGCCCACAAGCAGACTCTCCCCAAACTGAGCGAGTGGGATAGCAGCAAGGACACTACCACCCTCACCACCCCGCCCGCCAGGGACACTTCCTTCTTCAGGGACCCCCACCCCCACGCCCTTCCCTACCCCGCGGAGGAGAAATTCCAGTCTCAGAATCCACCCTCCTCGCTGGCCAGGGATCGGGACAGTATTCTGGGGCAGGCCCGCCAGGGTACCAGCCCAGAACACCCGGCGCCGCTACCGCGCCTCTCCCGCCCAATCAGCGCACAACGGCAGGCGGGGAGCGGCAGAACGAGCGCATCGCGCAGCATCTTGCAGGTGCTGGTCACTCGCGAAGATGAGGACGACTATTCACCAGGATGTTGTGACGGAGTGGCGCGTGGTGGCTCACGTCATGGACCGCCTGCTCTTCTGGCTCTTCCTCCTCGTCGCCGTCGTCTCTTCCGTCATCATCCTCATCATCAAGCCGCTGACGAAACCCGAGCCGTGGCGTGATATGCACAATTCTTCCTCGTCTGTTATTCGATAGTACACGTGGTAATTTGTCATACATGCATGTCATGTGCGCAATGGAACACTTACTCTACTTGTTGCTGAAAAAAAAACTTTGCGGGAGGTACATTGTGAAACAGACCGAGTGAGTGAGTCTACTGCAAAGTGACGCAGGACGTAGGTAGCTGCCTCGCTGGAAAAAAAGTGAAGCAGACGTAAGAGGCAGTGACGTGACGGAACGGCTGTGGCCGATCGTGTCCGTCTGTGTGACGCACTTCCTTCTAGCAGTGCCGATGAAAGCTGATGACGTCAAGACAATTTCAACAAGAACGAGTGCTTCAAACTTTCAGAGCTGCAAGTACGTGCTCCCGTGCAGAAGCGTTCAGTCTTAGGCTACTAAGTTTTGAAATGTGATTACAAATGCCATTGGTAAGGAAAAAAAACCTATTAAGGTGCTAAGAACTGATAAGATCGACACACTTAGCGCACAACCGTTGTTATTTGACTATGTATGTATATATACATATATGTAAGAACACCTCGGCACTAAAGGTCTAAGTCTTTCTCAACATGGCATTAACATGACACCTCTGTACAACTGCCACGGACACTTAGTCACGGGAACAGCACGTGCCCACGAAGTACTGAACCGTCTCCAAACATCCTCCACATCGGGACAGCAATCTGCATGGAAGTCTGTTGACGTGGGCAGCTATCCAGCCCTCTCCAGATACTGCTATTTTAAGTTTGTGAGGAAGAAGAGGAGGAGGAGGGGGATATTACAGCAGACAGGAAAAAACTATTCGTGAAATGTCGAGGTGAAGCTTATATGATTACATGTGACATTTGAGTGTTATAGCCTATACTCGAATGGCTGTGAGAACTTGTGTAGGGTGGAAGGAGATGACAGGAAATTAGTCTCTGGAAGGGCTTCAGTCGGTTCTTCTTTTCTCAAAAGCCTCTCTCGCGCGCAAGATTACCTTAGAGGAGCGATGACAAAAAGGAAACTTTAACCTATACAACAGTTGTTTGAATTCAGACGGTCATCGGTAAACAGACTGGTACCACGTGCACAGTACACTGTGCCTCGACCTGGTAACATTTCCACAGGAACCTAGCTTCTGCCAGTTATTGGGTGTACTCTGAAAACTTTTGTTCTCTGTTATACTTCATAGTAAAGAAAACAAGCACAACGTCATCGACTTTTTTGAGTTTTCAGTTTTAGTTCAAGGCCTTTCGTCCGACATTACTAGGCTCCCAAGTGGTTGAGTGCTCTTTTGATGGTGTCCAGTATCATACCATATAGACACATGCACAGTGGTAACCCGTGAGTGATCGGAGAAGCCACATCCTCCATTACAGGAGGGGGGGGGGGGGGCACCATGACTAATGCACAGTTAGAGCCTCACAGAAGATAGCACTGAGCAGACATAAGCCGAAACGCACGGCGTCTGCCACGGTTTTGTCACACTGCTGACCAGCAAAACGCCAGTGTGTTAGAGGGTGGGGTGGTGGGTGTTTAGGGGTTTAACGTCCTTTTTTCACCAGATAAGGGTGATATCAAAGACGGAGCAACGTGAGGAAACAAAAGCCAGCACAAATATGTGCATCCATGCACAGTGTATCAGAATATTTAGAGCAGCTAGAACTCCGCTAACCGTAACCGTTTCACAACTGCTTATGCTTCCAGCACTGAGTGCCTGACACTCAACCTGCAGCAGTAGCATTCCTCCCTAAACTGGCTATCCCAGGCAGCGCAGGCCGATTCTGCAGTACCAAACTTTGAAACGCTACAGCTCAAACACTACTCAACCAATCTCATTCGATCCTTTCGGGCCCAAAATGCTAATGAGGTTCCCCTCGTGACGTAGGGGTCTTTCCCAACTTTCAAGGCCCCCTATCAGAAGATATTTCTCCAGTTCGGTAACTCCACTGCCTCTTGTCGCCGATCAGCACCTTCGGTCGTCTGCAGCAATAGCATTCCGCCCTAAACTAGCTATCCCAGGCAGCGCAGGCCGGTTCTGCGGTACCTAACTTTGAAAAGCTACAGCTCAAACACTACTCAAAGATATTTCTCCAGTTCGGTAACTCCACTGCCTCTTGTCGCCGATCAGCACCTTCGGTCGTCTGCAGCAATAGCATTCCGCCCTAAACTAGCTATCCCAGGCAGCGCAGGCCGGTTCTGTCTGCGGTACCTAACTTTGAAAAGCTACAGCTCAAACACTACTCAAAGATATTTCTTCCAGTTCGGTAACTCCACTGCCTCTTGTCGCGATCAGCACCTTCGGTCGTCTGCAGCAATAGCATTCCGCCCTAAACTAGCTATCCCAGGCAGCGCAGGCCGGTTCTGCGGTACCGTAACTTTGAAAAGCTACAGCTCAAACACTACTCAAAGATATTTTCTCCAGTTCGGTAACTCCACTGCCTCTTGTCGCCGATCAGCACCTTCGGTCGTCCTGCAGCAATAGCATTCCGCCCTAAACTAGCTATCCCAGGCAGCGCAGGCCGGTTCTGCGGTACCTAACTTTGAAAAGCTACAGCTCAAACACTACTCAAAGATATTTCTCCAGTTCGGTAACTGCATTCAGTGCATTGCCTCTTGTCGCCGATCAGCACCTTCGGTCGTCTGCTGCTTGGTGCTGATCAGCGGCGGTACATGTAGTAGTTGTGTACCGGCAGGTGCCGGCCAGCGACAGAAGTTGTGAAAGGGTTCAGACGGACTGTTTCGAGAGTACAGGCGAACTCACCACACAGCTGTCCCAGAGCGAAAGTTGTCTCCCTAGAAATGTCGGGTGACTGGGCCTGCAGGCCTGTTCTTACTGTCCCATTATAATAGTCACTGCCAAAAAAAAAAAAAAAAAAAGTTACAAGGGCAGCTCGTGAAACAGTGGATATTTTCTTTGTCATATTATGTATGTGTAAATTGTGACTAAAAAAAAAAAAAACAAACGCCACAGGAACGCCGGTGTTGCTTGAATTCCTGTTCTACAAGATTGTCAAGGCATATGTACATGTATATAATGTAGACAGTTGTACCAGTATTGTAAAATACACATTGATAGCAAACAAATAAGGACTCATGACACACTAGACCCCCCCCCCCCCCCCCAAAAAAAAAAAAAAAGACATGCAAGCATGCGAGATTATTTGCTGTTGTAAAGGCGTGCATATAAAATTCATTCAAGAGAGGGTTTCATTTTATCATCTTGACAATGGAGTGACTTTATGATGTCTCTTTTTCGCGCACGGCATGAACATGAATTTATGAATTGTTTCGTAAACTTGGATATGACCGGCAAACGATTTCATGGTCATGTGTGTAAAGCACTTGTTGTTCTGCTCACCGGGAGATGAAAAGTTTGCACTGTTTAATATCCTACCGAGGTCAAATGAGCAAATATTCACATGTGATGTACTGAGGCTGTGATTCTGTTTGACTCGTATAAACCTGATTCTGTTTGACGCATATAAAGCTGATTCTGTTTGACTCATGTAAACCTGATGTCGCATGGAGTTTAAGAAGCATAGTGGTAATGATCTGAAGTATGTGTGAGGATGTTACAATATATCATTGTTTTAAACGCATTGAATCAGCTTATTGAGTTTGAATTTTTTTTTTTGATTGGCTGTCGGCATGATGACGTAAGACCAGTAAAACCAATTTTGGTCAGACAACCGACGCCTAGTTGATAGGTACAGGCATCAGTAAAAACCATCCAATATTGTGAATTGGAGATTAAGGCATCGCGCGCGCATCTGTGTGTGTGTGTGTGTGTGTGTGTGTGTGTGTGTGTGTGTGTGTGTGTGTGTGTGTGTGTGTGTGTGTGTGTGTGTGTGTGTCTGTCTGTGTCTGTCTGTGTCTGTATGTGAGTGTGTGTGTGCGCGCGCGCGCGCCTGATAGCTCGGTGGGTAAGTGAGTGATGAAAAACGCTTGATGCAACCGGTGCTGTTATTGTTTGTCATATTCATTGCTTGCTGAGTTACATCGTTCGATATGTGGGGACACGTTTTCATTATTAACGGTTTTATCATCGACGTATTGTTATTGATTCGAGGACATGCAGATACATCACCACGCACAAACTGCAAACGAAACGAAACCGCATCGGATTTCAAGTTCTGGGCCCGTATGTGAAAGTCGAGGTTAATTTAAACGCACGGCTACGGGCTTAACCCAGACTAGGTAAAACCCAAAACCAAAATTAAATTAAAAGAAAAAAAGGAAGCGAAGAAAGGAAGGAAATAATCTTCTGTAACGGCTCTGGTACCTTCCTGGAATGGACCCGCTTCCTGGTTTAAAACAAAAAAACAACAGAAAATTTAACCCTAGAGCTAGTTTATTTCGAGGTTAGGCTCTAACCCGGGGCTAAAAGCCCTAGCCTCGACTGTTACATACGGGCCCAGATTTTAGGCTTTGAAGTGAAAGAAACTGGCCAGTTTCAGTGTTTCTTTCTTTCTCTTTTTCTTTCTTTCTGGGCACATGGATGATGATTGTTTTCTTGCTCTGCAGTTTTGCTAGGAAAACTTCCGTTTAGTATTACTATCTGCACCAACAGAAATTTTTATAGTCTGTTA
>JACVVK020000102.1:677500-987500 GCA_018292915.2 Batillaria attramentaria | reverse complement strand
TGAGCCGAGCCAGACAGAAAAGCTAAAATAATGAACCTTTTGAAGCTGCTCGTTTAATGTATAACCAAGATACTGCCACCCCTTTCAAGACTTACGCGAAAACGATGGTGGGGAGGAACTAGAATCCAAGGCTGCATTGCCGGATGGCTTGGCGCTGTGGTGTTGTGTCCCTGATGACGCAGTGGCTTCTCCTAGCAACTTGATGGACAGCTCCGGGGACTCGCACCTCCTGTAAGTAGCTGGGGCCGAGGATGGAGTGACGAGGATTTCCGGGGCATGCGCAGATCTGACGGCCCGTTTAGTTCTACATACTTTCTTCATTGACGTAAAACAGGAGCAGCCGACGATGCGAGCGAAAAAGCCCAGAATCAAGACCTGAAACGTTTAAGGATACAACAGCACTCTTAAATACAGTTTATGTGAACGGGAAGTCATAGGCGGAGGGAGGATGTCCAGTCCTGACCTAGAAACAGGCCTCTGACGTTCATTTGATACATCTAACAGTTTTAAGAGGAGCACAGATTTCAGGCATTCAGCTTCAATTCAATTTAATTCAATTCAAAATACTTTATTGTTCCCTCAGACACCAACCTTGGCCCATTTTGGCAGCGGTTTCTGGTCTGGAACACAGAAGTGAAGCTTCTCCACCAGAACCGTCATGATGACCGACAGTGAAGACATGGACATTGACATGGTCAGGTAGATCACTGTCACACAAAGAAATATAATACATAATACATACATTTTCATTTCAGCTGAACTATTCTATCGGGTGTTTGGTTAATGTCCTTTTCCACCACGTAAGCGTGATATCAAAAGACGGGGCAACGAGAAAAAAGACCAGCAAAAATATTTGGCCCCAGCCGGGATTCGAACTCACGACCCGAGCACCGAGAATCCAACGCTCTACCACTCGGCTATCCCGGCTCCCCTATTCTACCGCAAAATCAGCCAATCGACACTTGCAACCATTGCGGTCGGTGGCCTAGTGGTTCAGAGACTGCGTCACCAATGCGAGAGGTCAAGTTCGAGTCCCACTCGGGGCAAAGAATTTTTCCTTCTCGTACGTGGCACCGTTCATTGAGGCCGATCGTCGGGGGTTCTCTCCGGATACTCCGGCTTCCTCCCCCTCTGCTTTGGAAATATTCAAAATTTGAAAATAAATGCAATTCTAAACTCCGAAACTTAAATAGCTGAGCTGTCCCTTCGCACCGCGTGATTGTAATGTGTTCATGTCCAGTGTGAGAGAATGCGTGTGATTTACGTGAGCGTGCGAGTTGGGTTCATTTCAAGGCGCTTTGAGCCGATTAAAAAAAAAAAATGGGCAAAGCGCCTGTACAATACTTAGTAGTAGTAGTAGTAGTAGTAGAAGTAGTAGTATTGTCGTAGCCACGACCAGCAGACCCACCAATCAACGGCACGGCATCGGAGGTGGGCGGGAGACTCTCAGCGACGAGCAACATGAACACGGAGTAGGAGAGCAGCACAGTGATGCTGAGCGTGATCTTCTCGCCGGCGTCGACAGGCAGACAGAAGGTGAGCACGCTCAGAATGTTGAGCCAGAAACAGGGGAACAGGATGTTGAGCACGTAGTACAGGATCCGCCGCTGGATCACCAGCACCACGGTCACGTCCGGATACACGGCGTCGCTGATGGGGTACACCACCTGAGGACGAATGAATACAATTTCAACACGTGAGTGGGTGGGTGGGTGTTTGGGGGTTCAACGTCCTTTTCCACCACATACGGGTGATATCAAAGACGGAGCAACGATGAAAAAGCCAGCACAAATATTTGGCCCCAGCCGGGATACGAACTCACGACCGGAGCATTGGAAGTCCAACGCTCTACCATTCGGCCACCGCGGCTCCCCTAAACACGTGAGTGTTTAAGATTTCGGCTTACAGTATTCCTGGGGTTTTTTTTCCCGGCAATGTTTTATTTGTTTGTTTCTTTCTTTCTTTGTTCTTTGTTCGTTTCTTTCTTTGTTTCTTTGTTTGTTTGTGTACATTTTCTGGATAAACTTTCTCCGCGGCAGTTTGTTGTTGTTTGTTTCTTTGTTGGGAATGAGGATGAGGGTTGTAAATCGTTTCTTCAGTTTTTTGGGTTTTTTTTTTTTGGTGTTTCCTTTTCAGTTTTAACCTTCTTTCGTGGTTTTCCCTTATTGATTGTAACATTCCTTCTCCTGTGTGTTATACCTGGGCATTATTCAGAATAACAATTTTAAAAAAAATTGCCATATTTCAAGACGTGTCAGTCATGGCAGCTAAATATGTGTTGGGGGGGGGGGGAGGAATAATTATGATCCGCAAAGTACACGTACATCGTACTAAGGTGCATTACCGTATTTTGATATTTGCCTGGAGAAGTTCGTCACTGACTGACACACATCTGAATAGGAACAGAGATGGGAGATGCCTGTGTCAGTGTGAGTTCCATCGACAGAAAACACGATCAAGTCACCTAGAATCTCGCTCATAAAAAAAAAATAAGACGAAGAACGCCAATGGAAGAATATCCCATGGTTGCCGGACACGACCGACTAATTTCCGTCCGCTAATATTGGCTAACTGGATACACCGAATCTTGTTCCACGCATCCAAACCGCTGGAAAAATCGGTAAAGGGAAGGGAAGCAACTCTTTCAAGCCCTTCTCTACACGCCAGAATGCAGTCCCTTTAGCTCCAACATCGAGAAGTTGTCAATTGATGACTCTCTCCTAAATCAATAATCCTGTATGGACAAGCTGATGATGGGCCAGAAAAAAACTAAATGGGCCCGTCCGTTCACTGAAAGGAGGCCAATCGCAACTATCAAGTTTAAAAGATTTGTGGAAACGTTCCGAGAAAGGAATTGCGGGGACTGATATAATTTCTGTGCTGATGCCGACCGATCCGGCAGAATTAAAGATGAATAGGACAGGAAAAACACGCTTTGTGTGTAGCTGAAATGAAAAAAAAGAAAAGAAAATCGTTTATGCTTTCGATCTCCCGAACAGCTCAGTTGTAAATATGCCGGGAGGTAGAGCAGCAGGATATGGCTGGCCGTTCAGACACATTGGATACGGAACGAGCCTGCACTCTGAATCGTAAACTCCACAATGCAGCCTCTTTTCATGTGCAATGTTGCTGGCATTAAAATAACAGTAATGCGAGTTGAATGGGGGAGGAAATTGTCACCGACGAGCTGTTATAGCTGTTTGTCCAAAGAGGTGATGTTCCATTTGACCATGGAGACAGTTTTCGTGATAACTTTGCGATTTTCTGACATTAACTGAAGAAATGCGGTTCCTTTGAACGTGCTTTTTTGTATACAACGGTGATGTTTTCTATAAAAGACAGCCACCCCCCCCCCACCCACCACCCTCACCATCCCCCAAATCAGTGGCTTCGCTTCAAAATTTGGCCTTTGGGTAATATTACTACCCCGACGGGAGTCTTTGTGGTGGTCTGTTGTACTGATCTTGTTGTAGGTTAGCAACATTTTTAAACGGAGCAAATCGTACCAGACCTCGTTTCTGATGATGCTGTACTTATGCAGGGTCCACTCGCCGTTAGTGATGTAGTTGGTCACGTCCACTACGGAAGTTTTGTTGAGCAGATCTACCTGCGCTTTGTCGTACGACCACGAGCCGAACTTCAGTATGCATGTCTGCCAGTCGAAAGGGAAGTAAGTGATATCCACCTGCCGAGACGAAAAAAGTAATAATTGCGTCCCTTCGGTTCACACTGACACCACAGCTGCAGACATCACACTATGCAGTCTTAGAAGCAAAGAAGTTTACGATTCCAGAGCGGTTGGGTGGGTGGGTGTTTGGGGGTTTAACGTCCTTTTCCACCACATAGGGTGATATCAAAGACGGGGCAACGATGAAAAAGCCAGCACAAATATTTGGCCCCAGCCGGGATCGAACTCACGACCCGAGCATTAGAAGTCCAACGCTCTACCATTCGACCACCCCGGCTCCCCGATTCCAGAGCAAACAGTATAAACCTGAAAGAGTTTGAAAAGGTGTTTTTTTCCCCCTCAAATTCTAGCAGGACCACCCCTGACCACATATGTTGATGAAATGAAATGAAATGATGAAACGCCAGTCTAATGGAAATAATGAGAAAAGGTAGTGTGAGAATGGGATAGGCAGAGCTCTGCAGATCGCAACTAGTCAAAAAGAATCGGCCAGCTTACACTGAGCTGATGGAAAGGAAAATTTTGTAATTCATTCACTACCTGAAACAAGCTCAAATCCATGCAGATTTAATATTGTTTTATCAGTGTCTCTGTGCATGGTAAAGGGAAGATGTTTCAGTCGGCTGTGTATCTCTCGTGAGACTGACGTGGCAAAACTGAATGTTATACCTGACAGGAACTGCGAAGCTTGGCTGGCGGAGGCCAGAATACAATGCCGTCAGGGCTCAACATCACGTTGCACGGCATAAAGCCGTTTGTGTAGTCGTCAGCACTGCAACACACACACACACACACACACGCACGCACGCACGCACGCACGCACGCACGCACGCACGCACGCACGCACACGCACACACACACACACACACACACACACACGCACGCACGCACGCACGCACACACACACATACACACACACACACACACACAAACTTTAGTTTATGTCCATCAGTAAGTAGGGTAGTGAGAGTTCAAGTAGCCTACAGGTCTACAAACTGACATTTTATAATTCACAAAAAAACACGATACGGTCTGAAACCGTTTGTAAAGTCCGCAACACACACACACACACACACACACACACACACACACACACACACACACACACACACACACACACACACACACACACGCACGCACGCACGCACGCACGCACGCACGCACGCACGCACGCACACACACACACACTGCCCACATATATGTAGTATCAGTAACTACTGACTTGTTATACAGCACGATATCTGGCAGCCACATGTACTTGGATGGCAGACGGAATGTCTCCAACCTGTTGTAATCTTCCGGCTTCCAGTGCACCCGTGGGTCCACCCATAGCTAGAGAAAAAAGTGATACATTGTAATTAAAAAGCGACTCATAATCAAAGCAAGCATTCTTGGCCAACCCATGCCGAGTCAATTCAATTCAAATCACTGTATCACGTCAAGTCAAGTCAAGGCAAGTCAAGTCAAGTCAGTCAACTGATCTTCTCGGGGTATTCGGGAAAACTTTGCGCGGATGTTAGTATTTATACACTGCTTTGGAAATGTTCAACCCACAAAATTTGAAAATATATGCAGTTCTAAATTCCGAAACTTACATAGCTGAGCTGACCCTTCGCACCACGTGATTGTAATGGTTCATGTCCAGTGTGTGAGGGAATTCGCGTGATTCACGTGAACGTGCGTGTGCAAGAAATTGGGTAAAGCGCCTACACAATACACATTATTATTACAGTAGAACCTCTTTTGGGTGACCACCCCTTTGGGAGACCACCTGCCTGTGCAGACCAATGTTACAATGATACTGGGTTGCACTTCTTCACTGTCTGAAGCTTCTTTTGGGTGACCACCTCTCTTTTAAGACCACTCTTATCTGACCACAGGAGTGGTCACCCAAAAGAAGTTTTACTGTATTATTATTTCAAGCAGTGCTGAGTAGTAAAACGTTGTAAATGTGTTCCACTTATTTTCTTGTATTCTTTTTCGTATTTATTCATCAGAGAAGCGACAGGAGTGCGTGTACGTAATCTTGATGTATAGTTCGCGGAGTGGCGGTTCAAATCAATGGATCATAAATATTTCCAGTAGATCTGATATTTCTTCTGCCGCTTCTGAATGACTTCTATCTACGACCAGCTATGGCGGCTGGGGCACTGCTACATTTCTCATCTCATCTCCTTCTGTCTTGCTTGACAAATTGCTTCGTCTAGTCTTTTTTCTTTCTCTTGGCAGAGTTTTACAAAGTTTGTAATAGTCAGGGGTGGGAGGGGTTTGGAAGGGGGGTGGGGTGGGTGACAACAAACTTACCGACTCCAGCCACGCGTTGATGGTTAGAACTTGATTTTTCTCGTCCTGCACACACACACACACACACACACACACACACACACACACACACACACACACACACACACACACACACACACACACACACACACACACACATGAAAGGTTTGATACAATCGGTATTTGCACGAGACATAGCCGGGTCGCGTGTTCGATAGCGTGCGTGTGCGTGTGCGTGTGTGCGTGCGCCAAACATCAACTTGCTGGTTTTCATGTTTAAGTGTTAGACTTAAACGGACTTATTCCATCTTTGCTAAGCCAACTCATCTTTTGGAACAGTTTCGCTCACGAGTGCGCGTGTATATGTTACAGTCAAAGCTGGAAATTAGTCATTCTCCGGGAATGCCTGAAAGTTCAGTCATTCCCTAGAAATTCCAATGCCCGATCAAAACAGGAATTTCTTGGGAATGACTGAAATTTCAGGCATTCCCGGAGAATGACTAATTTCCAGCTTTGACTGTAACATATACTCGACACAGTCTGTCTTGATGATTAGTACAGCTCTTAATGCGATACAATGTTGTTTTACGCGTTTCGAGCGGGGTCGAACACTCAAATTCCACGACTGTTGTTACATTACTGGAGCGCTCAGTATGGTCGGCGCGTCATTGAGTGCGCTTCAGTTGGCTCGGTACCAGAATTACAGACGCTGTCACTGTCCAGGTGTGTCAGTGGTGTGGTGATAGATACCACGAAAACAGCTCAGAACGATCTGTGAGCATAAAAGTGGCAGCATTAATCCCTTTAAGACACAGCTGGGTTGTTCCCGACTCCCGAAGTCTCAGGATAGGTGGAATCACACTAGTATACATAAATCATAAATGTCCCAACCCGTTTACGCTCACTAACACGGCTGGACATGACTTTAAACCTCAAAATTAAAACCATTCCATTTATTCCTTATTGCGCCTACTCACCATGTCCATGATCTGGATGAGGGAGAATCCAAACGTGACCTCCACGCTGTGACTGGAGTTGATGACGGGCCGGACATTGTTATTGTAGTTCCTCAGGAGCTTGATCAGCAGTCGTTGCTCGTCTGGAATCTCCTCAGTGTCGTTCTCACTCCCGAACGTCGGCGGTGCTGTTGAGGCAAGGACCAGAAAGAAGAGGAGGAGAACCATTGTTGAGTCAGGAACGATAGAAAACCAGTTGGTGTGAGCTAGCAGACGCTGGGTGTACAGGTCAGTTGAAAGCATGTTGTGTTTATCGGCGGTTCCTTAGTTTCTTGTGATGTGTTTGTGTTCGGTCAATCGTCTTCGCTAGTTGTCAAGCGGTACACGTCACGTCAAGCCAATTCTTCAAGTACGTTACGTTCTCTGCAGTGAAGTCCGCTAGTGAAGTTCCTGTACGCTACTGAAGCTCGAAGGTTCCTGGGTTGTTCCTTTTTCTTCGCTCTTCTTTTTATGTTTTTTTTTTTCTTTTTGTAATACCAGTCAGTCAGTTATCTCCGTTATTATGTGTGTAACGTTTCAAGTCGGGTCTAAGTCACTTCGGAAAAAGAAATGTTTACGTCCTCTGCAGTGAACCACGCTAGTGAGGTTCAGCTGAAACTTCTTGAGCAGAATCGTTAAGTTTTCTTCTTGAGCAGAATCGTTAAGTTTTAGTGTGCATGAAACTTTGCAGTTCCTTGGTGTTTTACAAAATTTTTGACGTGTGACAAGAAAAACGTGTGAATTTTTTCTGCAACAGTGCACGCCAAAATATCCTCTGAAGCCGGCGACGCAGTCCTGACTTAATTTGATTTTTCTGTTGACCACTCTTCCCGAACACACACACATACACACACACACGGAGGTAATCGTCCCCAGATCCTGTAGTTGTACAGTACAACCGGTCTGTACAGGGGCGCTAAGTGTAAGGGAGGTGTCTGACAAACGGTAGCATTTCTCCTGTCTGTCTGAGTTGAAAGAGATATAAACGCGCTGTGAAATTGTATATACGTAGATCTGCAAAGAACGTGTCTCTCCAAAGCAGCACAGGCATTATATCACCTGCCCTTTGACGAATGGAGGTAAGCGTTTAATAGTGGGTAGACGCTATTCAACGGTTGCCCTTTCAGTGAATAGCTCGGACAGATTGTCAGCAGGAAAACACAAAGAGCGGTGCTGGATATGTTTACGCTACAGACAGATCTGTTGCACCTGAGTGAAATAATTAGACGGCTAATACGAGAAATCATGCGGTGTCCCCAAGAAGCGGAGAAAGCGACCATGCTACAGAATAAATTTCTGTGATGGTCTTTCCTTACTGAGCTGCACTGCATTTGGCTCTTCTGATCAGTTGAAAGCTGTTTACTTCTCGCGGTTAAATGTTAAAAGCAGTTAAAAGCGTTGTGTCGTGACTGATAATGGCCATTCAGGCTTTCCAGACACTGACACTGGATGTACACCGAACTATGGTTCTTGACTCTCTCTCTCTCTCTCTCTGTTCGAAGACATGCATACACATACTAGTAATATAAACTAAGGAAACGCACAGTTGGCAAGGACTGAGGCCAAAACAATCAAGCACACGACTATTTAAAAAAAAAAATTCAAACTTGCGGGGTACAAACTAATGATGCAAATAAACCATCGTAATCTGTTGTGTATACATGTAACAGCATGTGGCCACGAATGTGGTTACTTTATATGGTAATTATCTTATGCGGTAATTATCTTATGCTTTTTCTGTGTTTTTTTATGTCTTTTTGTTTTTGTGTTTTTTTCCCCCTTTCTTTAAGCTATCCAGTACCCACACGTGTCTTGCTGTGAAAATGACGACTGATCATGTATTGTGCATGTATAACTCCCCCTTGTTACGGATCAAGTATCCAAACAATAAAATATGTCGAAGTCTCTCTCTGTTCGAAGTTTCTGATATGTGCCATCATGCTCTTTTTAAATTTCAAATGTGAATGCACATATAGAGATGTACATGTATTCATCCACGTTGAATCTTGCTTACATGCGTATGCGGATGAGAGAGAGAGAGAGAGAGAGTCACCTGTTCATATTTGATCTCAATGTTTTAATTTTCTTTGCTAGATGTGTTTTAGTAGTTTGTAGCAACGGCAAGTTTGTAAATTGACGTTCTTCGCTGTCAAAACTTTAACCGTTGGGAAATAAAGTTTCATCGTCATCATCATCATCATCATCATCATCCTCTTTCTCTCTCTCTCTCTCTCCACACACACACACACACACACACACACACACACACACACACACACACACACACACACTACTACTACTACTACTACTACTACTACTACTACTACTACTACTACTACTAATGATAGTAATAATAACAACACTAACGGTAATTTTGAACCAGCACCTACAGAAACGTGTGTTGGTGTTTTCCAGTGATCCTTTAACTCAACCCTGGCCGGTCAGGCATCCGGAGGCCAGACGAATTATTTCACAGCCGTGCTCTTGCGTCTAGACGGATCAATTTATTTTGCAATAAACAGCCAGTTTATACGGGAAAAATCAAACGATTTTCTGATTCACACGCTGTACACTACACCAGACCAGCAATTTACAGTGGCCTTCGACTGACTTGCATTCGGATCTGACAGTTGAGGACCGTCCCCCTCCCCCCCCCACCCCCCCCCCCCTGACAAACTGGCCGAGCAGGCAGACCGGAAAGAGAGAATTATGCCCCTTGGTGATTCAAATGTTGGCGGCCAGTCGTCTGGTGTTGTGGTGACTGAGGCACGCTGTCAGACAGCAATTATTTTGAAAGTTGGATCTCTCAAGAGATTGCGAGACCCGCTGACGGCAGTAGTTTTGGATTACGAAGTAGTACTGAGCCGGAAGGTATGACAGTTCAGTTCTAAGCCGAAAAATCCCACTCAAAGCTGAGATGGTGAGCGTACTGCGTACCAGAGAACCGACTTTCGCCGGCCTGAGTCCTGAACTATAAATGAAAGTGAATTACTACGTTTTGCACCGTCGCTTTACAACAGGGTGTAGTCAAAATGGACCGAGTGCTTCTGGTGCTACTCTTCGAAATTAGCACCGCTACTGAGGACAGAGTGTTTCCAAATACTAGCACCGAGTGTTTCCGTTTCCAAATTTGAGTAGCATCGAGTGTTTCAATTTCTAACGGCCGGATTTAATATTAATAATAATAATAATAATAATAGTGGCGATTTATTGAGCGCCTATTCTGACCAGCTCCGTAGGCCTTCACACACACACACACACACACACACACACACACACACACACACACACACACACACACCAAAAACAAAAACGACTACAATACGTACTGCCCCCCCCCCTACACACACACACTCTCTCTCTCTCACACACACTCTCTCTCACACACACACACACACACACACACACACACACACACACACACACACACACACACACACACATTCTCACACACACATACACACACACACACACACACACACACATACACACACACACACACACACACACACACACACACACACACACACACACACACACACACACACACTACTACTACTACTACTGCTACTACTACTACTACACACACACACATTCACACGCACGCACGCACGCACACACAACTGAGGCAGACTAATCAGACGCCTCCCGAAACAGATGGGCCCTCAGACGAGCCTTGAAGCAGGACAGCGTTGGGGGAAATGACGGATGGAGCCGGCAGGCAAGGTGTTCCACACTGAGGGGCCAAACCCTCGCAACAGAAGGAACGTTCGCCGCGTGTGTTTTTCAGGCGGTCTGTGTGCGTAAGAGAAAAGGGACGCTTATCAACCAGACGACGATTTTAACTAACGTTTTACTACAGTGCAAAGACGTGTGAATGTTCCAAACGCATGGCGTTCCGTGAGGGAAATCACCGTCGAAACGTCGGGATGGCACCGGAAACACTCGGCCTCCATTTTAACTACGCTTCCGAGCTGAATACGGCCTCTTCAAACGAGCTAATTCCATCTTTGCTAAACAAACTTATGTTTTTGAAAAGTTTTGTTCGTGAGTGCGTCTGTACGCTCGAAATACTCGATCTTGATTATTAGTACAGCTCTTAATGTGACACAGTGTTGTTTACACATTGCGCGAGTGGGCGAACATTCAAATTCTACGAGGGGACCGGCTCAGTGTGGTCGCCGCGTCATGGCTCGGTACCAGCATTACAGACGCTGTCACTGTCCAGGTGTGTCAGTGGTGTGCTGATAGATACCACGAAAACAGCTCAGAACGATCTGTGAGCATAAAAGTTTTAGCATTCGTCCCTTTAAGACCCAACCAGGTTGTCCCGGACTATCAGGAAATTCAGGATGGGTCGAATCACACAAGTATACATAAATCATCATACTTGTCCCAACCCGTTCACGCTCACTAACGCAGGACATGACTGAGCAGTCGCTGGCATTATCCAGTATCAACAGCTGCCGTCGAGCCATTTACTGCCTAACACCTAACGGCTGATCTGCTTTTCAAAACGGGATTCTTTTCACCGGCAAACCCCACACAGGACATAAAAACCTAGCGTAGATCCTTTTATGCGAAAAGCAACGTCAGTGAATGGCGTGTCAAATGCGGTATTAGGCTTCCCCCCGGTGGCTCTCTGTGGCCGTTCTATGCACGTCAGTTTTGATGGTATCAGGGCGGGCGTGCGCTTCCATTGCATGAATTAATAAGGCCGTTTTGTTTGTGTTTGTCTAGCTTTTTCATGTCTCCCGTTTTCTGCTTGTTGGATCTTTGGTCTGACGCGTGACTGACATTGCGATACTAAGTAAGCTTAAGGTGTTCATTCTCTACTACTTGCTTGGCGCTAATAGCCACCCCCCTCCCCCCCCCCAACTTTGTTTTCTTCTAAAAACAGATCCTGGGTACTATAGCGATGATGTTCAACATTTAAACACGAAAATCAGTACTGCAGCAATGATGTTCAGCATTAGAACCGTGGTAAGTGGTTCAAACTTCTTTTCCTCAGTTTGTGTATAGGGATTTTTTTTTTTTTTTGAGGTAACTCTTGTTGACGCCCATATATTTGTCAAAATAGTGCAAGAATGAATAAACCAAAACTTATAGAAACACACGGGAAAATGATGATGAAAGGAAAAAAAAAACAATACCAAAAAAAAAAACAAAAAAAAACCACCCTTCCGTAACGGTACTTGTGCTTGCGCAAGAACCCTCTTACTGTCCCCCCCCCCCCCCTCCAAAAAAAAAACAAAAAAAACAACTTGTTGACGCCCAGATGTAAGTAATACAATTTTCGGTAAAATGGTTATTACTTTCATGCTTTGATTGTGTTCGAGGAAAAAAACGTAACTTTGTCTCAGCACAGAGACTAATCAATACTGACAACACGACTTCACAATAGATCGATACAAAATAAATCAGTTAACCGAATTCACTAAATGAATACAGTCTGACATGACTAATGGTATACCGAGTCGCTTAAAACTTCGTCCGTGATGAATTCACTAACCGTTAGTTGTTCATTCGTGACAAAGAATAACAATGAAATCACTCAGAGTAGCCACTAACCGTATACGTGTATTGATTCCTTGATGTAGAAACAGCGATGTATCCACTAACCGTTGCATGTAGTTGTTAATTTGTGATGAAGAAACTAGTGATGGAGCCACTAACCGTATACATGTATTGATTCCTTGATGTAGAAACAACGATGTATCCACTAACGACTACATGTGGTTGTTAATTTGCGATGAGGAAATTAGTGATGAAGCCAGACTAACCGTATGCATGTATTGATTCCTTGATGTCGAAACATGTAGTTACATGTAATTTGTGATGAAGAAAATAGTTATGAAGCCAATAACCGTATACATGTATTGATTCCTTGATGTAGAAACAGCATCGTATGCACTAACCGTTACATGCAATTTGTGATGAAGAAAATAGTGATGAACCCACTAACCGTATACATGTATTGATTCCTTGATGTAGAAACAGCGATGTACCCACTAACCGTTACATGTAATTTGTGATGAGGAAACTAGTGATGAAGCCACTAACCGTACACATGTATTGATTCCTCTTGCGCCCCGGGATAACGAAAACTCGGGAGGAAGAGGATTTGAGCCAGAGCCGCGCTGTCGACGAGAATCTGCACGTGCAACCACTTCGCTATCATCATCCGCGAACCCAATTGTCCGAGGGATAAACCAGCTATACACTACTGATGTGAAGGCAAATCCCAGAATCCCGAACGCCCTACTGTGTTTGACGCTCCTCGGGTTTTAGTGTAACGCTTAGTGCAAGATCGAACCACGAGCTGCCAGAGTGTACAGCTTCGAGTGGGGGGTATAGACGTCCAGTGCCCCCGTGTGGAAACTGAGGCTGCTAAGTGCTACATTCCCGCGGCGGGAGCCACAATGTTAGAGGAGCGGTAGTGGCGCACATCCACGCATCTGAACGGGGAATGGTCATGCCTGTGCCGGTGCACAGTGTTTAAAGGCCCACCTTCCATGACTTCTACGTTCACAGATCGTTCTGAGCGCTTTTGTCTAACATCGTACCACGTAGGCACCTGAACAGTGACAGCGTCTCACAGGCCGGCAACGAGCGAATAAAAGGGTACACGCGACGCGAGTATCACAAGGAGTCAGCTAGTGTTGAGTGCGATGACAGATAACCGCTAAGTGAGAGAAATCGAATTTTCGACGGCTCGTGCTGTCTGTCGCATTCAGAGCTCTACTAATCATTAACATAGACTATCTCGAGCACACATGCTCCAATTGTGCCGTGAAATGTACTACTACTGGAAAAGGCGCATTGTATACCTCACCGCACATATGTACCACGTGAAACTTGATGATCTCTGTATTTGATGGGACTCAACAACAGAGGCACAAAGTCGCCCAACCCGGCAATTTTGAGAAAATTGACGAAAAAAAGAACTGGTGGGAGGTCAAGCTTAGTGACTTATTTCCATTTTCGGGTCCGGAAACAACTAATATAACTTCTGTGAAAGTTTCAAGGCTGAGTGTAGCTTATGAACATGTTACAAACGAGCATATAATACAACCACGCATAATTCCCATTTCACACTTTACCACGACACGTCAGTTTTCGCCAAACATACCTCAGGCCTGCATCACACTACAGAAATGATTTCTATATCAAAAGAATTCTTGTTCTCAATTCTGCACTTTTCAGTGATACCGAAAACTCAAATCTCAGTCCAAAACCACCTTTGCTCCCCTTTTGTGCGGGGCCCCCATCTCAGATAAGCACTGATGTGTATAGCGGGTGGTTGGGTGGGTGTTTGGGGGTTTAACGTCCTTTTCCGCCACATACGGGTGATATCAAAGACGGGGCAACGATGAAAAAGCCAGCACAAATATTTGGCCCCAGCCGGGATACGAACTCACGACCCGAGCATTAGAAGTCCAACGTTCTACCATTCGGCCACCCCGGCTCCCCCGTATAGCGGGTGCCCGCACTGGTGTCCGGAGTAGGGAGCGGGAGAATCGACTTTCCACATGGCCTGCAGTGATTGAAGGAGCGGTGCTGTGTGCTAAATGAGATGACTTGTCACACGGAGAAAGGGCAGGGATCAAACACTTGTTGAATGTTTGCAAATGCTCCCGGCCTCTTGGCGGTCCCGGCATCGAACAGTTGTTTAACTGTGGGAATGGAGTTTCTGTTCTATGCCAGATAACAGAGAGAGAGAGAGAGAGAGAGAGAGAGAGAGAGAATCACTGACCAGATAGAATAACAGAAAATTCTTTCCATTCAGCACAAAACAAAAATCAATGATAATTGATTGCCGATTTTAACGTCAAGAAAAGCACTAAGGCCAATCACCACTTACCAACCCCAACCCCATCTCCCCACCCCTATCCGAATGGTAGCGCGTTGGACTTTTGATAATGTGTCGGTTGCTGTGTTTTTCTTCGACCGTGTATTCTCAGCCTTCACGAAAAACAGCCACAGAGTCGGCGTTATGAACAAGGTCAAGTCAGCAGAAACAGTATCACCAAAACGCCGTGGTCGATTTTCTTGTTTACAAATGTTTACATTTGTAAAAAAAATGTAGCTAGTCCAAATATCATATAGTAATACGGCGAACTGAACGGCAGGCTTTTCCTGATGACAGTTTTCGATTTTCGGCAAAGACAATTTGACAGCTGAGACCAAAAAAAAAAAAAAAATGGTGTTTAAATTGAGCTTTTGCTGCACGTCAATTCAACTTGACGTGTGAGGAAGAAAAATGACAGGGCAAATATTTGTCGCTAAAAGGACGTCCATCCGTGTGGCTTTGTCAGGCGGAAGAAATGTATGTGATGTAAAAGTCAAGCGGGGCACACACACACACACACACACACACACACACACACACACACACACACACACACACACAGAGAGAGAGAGAGAGAGAGAGAGAGAGAGAGAGAGAGAGAGAGAGAGAGAGAGAGAGAGACTACGGCAAGCCGTAAGTCCCGATTACTACATTCACGTGGTAGGAATGGATCACTGGGATTAATTGGTGGACGAAGTACACGCACTGTTTATTTGGTACACGGGACTTACTGCTATTTTGGCGAGCACACACACACACACACACACACACACACACACACACACACACACACACACACACCGGCGCACGGGGGGCTAGACTCGGAGGAGGAGGAGGAGGAGTAGTAGTAGAAACTGCAACAGCAGCAGTAGCTGTGGCAGTAGTTTAAGCAGCAGCAGCAGTAGTCGTGGTGGTGGTAGTAACATGCTATCTGGGTAACATGGAAAACTGATCGGTTGACACCCCCCCCCCCCACCCTCCACACCCCCTTCCTTTCAGTCTGCCGGCATGCACAGCAGCTAATCGTTTACAGCAGCACTGAGTTTGAAACAGAGATGTGATGTGTGTGACGCAAATTACAAGGGAATCGTTTGAAATGATCGTGGTCCTCATCGAACATCGATGGGGGAACAACATTGAGTGCAGGATACCGTCGGCAAGTAGTTTGGGTTATAGTCGGAGCAAGGGGCACAATGGAGATACTGCACAGCCTCAAAGGAAAGGAGTTAGTGGCCTTTACACTTTTCTTGTCGGAGGGCAGGAGGGGAACGAAAGGAAGGGGGGGGCACACACTCACACACACACACACACACACACACACACACACACACACACACACACACACACACACACAGCGCCACACGGCAGTTCAGCTCCACTATCAGTGTTTACTTGCAGTACGTGTATGTTTGCAGCGCATTTAGCGAGAAGTCAGTTAAAATTTAGCAGCTGGTTACTGGATCGGCAAACTGATTAAAGGAAAACAAAATCGACTTCAAATTCAAGGCAGTGTTTCCACAGAAACATGCAGCCTCTTCATGCTAGAAATCGCCAAAGATCTGTCTGCAAGGACACCGGCGGTATGTTGTTGTTGTTGTTGTTGCCGTTGGTTAAGGATATAAGCATATGATTTCATATTTAAGTCACTGACTTGATAACAGTGTTGTATATCACAGTGAGAAGTAAAGGAGAAGCACTGAAGGGAAATGCATTAATAGGACTTGCATTCTAACTCCGGCTACTTACTCTTTGCCATCATCTGTAAATTAGATGTCTTTTTTTCACAATTCAGTTTGCAAGCAGCATTTTTATTATCATTGTTTCTCTGA
Organism: Batillaria attramentaria; assembly: GCA_018292915.2. Classification (NCBI taxonomy): domain Eukaryota; kingdom Metazoa; phylum Mollusca; class Gastropoda; family Batillariidae; genus Batillaria; species Batillaria attramentaria. The sequence goes on along the minus strand of JACVVK020000102.1, from coordinate 970,853 downwards.
AAGATGAAATAAAATCAATTAAGTTGTTGTTGTTGTTGTTGTTTGTTGTGTGTTTTTCTCTTTCTCTTCTTTTTTAGTTTTTTCTGGGGGGGGGGGGGGGGCAAAATGAAGGTTGAAAATGCACAAAAATACGTTGACTTCTCGAAGAGAAACAATACACACACACACACACACACACACACACACACACACACACACACACACACACACACACCCACCATACAAACAAGAGAATTTGTGTTTTATTTTACGTTTAAAAACACCAAGAAAGCGCCTTTAATCTTTGAACGTGCGTAGGTGCTTATAACTTTCACACACACCAAACCAAAAAATAGAGAAAATAAAAGAGTTTTCGCAACCGAACAACAGCAAACACATACCCCCAAAAAAGAGACAAATAACCCACAGACACACAGCCACACCACGCCTCTGACAGCGTGACACAAGAGCAGACAACAGCGTTATAATTAACTAAGCCACTCACCACAAACACAAGGCCCAAACTGCTGGTGCTTGGCTGCGTCGGAACGAGCGTAGAACCCCCCATGCCCGGTCTGTCTCAGCACTCCTCCTCCCGAACGCACGCTGAGCACAGCAGCGCCTCCACACCAGAGCACAGCAACAACTTGCAACCACAGCCTCCAGACAATTTCCATGGCTTTTTTTTTTTTTTTAAATTTTCTTTACCTCTACCAGTTCTAGCCACCGCCAGACAGAAGAACCAAGGATCAGAAAGACACACGGACAAACTGAAAAGGCGAGTCAGTCGGTCGTTCTGTGCTCTCCCTTGCAGCGAAGGACCCGGGACGTGGGTAAAAAAAACCAAAGAGAGAGAGGGAGAGAGAGAGAAAGGACGGACGACTGCAAGACAGATGCCAATACCTCTTGATTTCTTTGTTGCGGGTTTTCGCTTTATCTTTCGCTTGCGCCGAGTTAAGCTTGCTGCTGTTACTTCGGTTCGATTTGTAAATGAGACGTCCCGAGTCCTATTGCGGATTCGGCTGGAGGAAAAGGAAGGGGGCGAGGGCGAGGGACAGTGGTGTAGAGAGGGGTGGGGAGGTGGAGGGAGGAGGAGGGAAGGCTGAGGTTAAAGTCGTGGACGTTGTCGGGGCGAGGAGAGGGTGTCATTAGACTGCCCAGGGGAAAGCTTTCCTATCTAACGGCCGTTATCCGATGTAATAGCTTACTGTCAACCAGTGCATGCTCGGCATTGCCGTAGACAGATTCTCGGAGAATTCCGGCGGCGGGGGAAAAAAATTTCAGCGCAAAACTTCGTCCAGCATGCCAGGACTATTGGAAGAAGATCGTTTATTTGCTCTGTTCAAAATAACATCGCCACTGCGGTTGCCTCAGAGACAAGACAGGAGGAAAGGTCGTCCCAAAGAATCTACACTTTCTACTGGATTCAAACTGGCGACCATCCAGTCACTCTGCCATACGGTTAAATACCCCCCCCCTCCCCCGCGCCGCTTTAACTTGTACATTTTTGTACCAGACTCATGTGTTCCCTGAAACAGTTGGCAGTAAAGATGTTTCCGCTGTTCATGAGTCCTGTTTCTGATAGATTCGCTGTATTAGGAAGGTCAGCTGCCAGCAACGTCAGTTGAAGATGCGAAACTCTCTACACACGTACACAGATACTTGGGTAAAATATGCCTCGGCAAAACGAGTCACGCATTCCAATGGCCAGCTATTGGGTGACAAGAGAGAGACAGAGAGAGAGAGAGAGGGAGGAGGTCACGGTAAGGGGGGGGGGGGGGGGGTAAAGCCGGGAAAAAAAGGAGAAATCAACTCAGCTGAAGAGAGAGAGAGAGAGAGAGAGAGAGAGAGAGAGCAAAACGGTAAAAAAAAAAAAAAAAAATCTAGGAAAATCTAGGCCATGGTTTCTTGTTTCTTCACACTGCTGCTCTCGTCTCTGACGTCAACAAGAACAGGTCATCAGTCTTATCACAGCGCTCGGCGTATAATAGGATAACCAAACGCTGGTCTGCGAATAAATGCCAGCCGTGGTAGGATCTTCATCAAGCGCAGCTGCTGTTTTGTAATGTTGGTTTATGACCTTAAGCGGTGGCCTCTAACGTAATTGCAGAACTCACAAGCACCAGTGTTCCAACGCTTCTATGAGGGTGGGTAAGTGGGTGGGTGTTTGGGAGTTTAACGTCCGTTTCCACAGCCACGTAAGGGCGATCAGCTCTTCTATGAAACCTGGTAGTCTTCGAATAAGCGCTTTAAGAACTTTACAAAGAGGAGTTTCAGTGGGAGGGAAAAGGTGAATTCAGCCTCGATAGATGACGTAATCTGTGCAGACAGCCAAGTAACTCCAGTCCACGTCTGGAGAAATGACCTCCCCTCCCCCCTTCTCTCTCTCTCTCTCTCTCTGCCTCTCTCCCCTATTCCTTCTTTTCCCAGAGCGAGCATGTTGTCGGACAGGGCTAAGCAGTGATTGAGATTTGAAACCACGGAAAACGGCGCTCGAATCAATGGCCGAAGACATGTGGCGCCACAGATAATTGTCTCCCCTGTCACTCGCTGCCCTTAGGGTGATCCCGCATGATCTCGCGGCGTCCGGGAAGTGTCGCGGTCCTCGCAAGGTTCAAGATGCCAAATCCATCCTGACCAAGTTTTTCTCGATACGAATGAGGTCGATTTGCATATTCATAAGTGTGCCGTCGGGCGCGCACTGAGCTATGCGCGCCTACAAAGGGGAAAATTGCACCCTTGTGAGACACGGAGGGGGTGTGTTGAGGCAGGGAAAACATAGTATTGTCCATGAAAATAAATCATTTGTTAACCCGTTTTTCCAACGCAGCGTTAGCATCCGCTTTAACTCGCTCTGTGATAAGGCCCCCTTCACAATGTTTTTCTGCAGATGTCGGATATATGGGATCGCCATTTTTTTTTTTTTATTCTCAGCATAAAGTGCGGAAATAAACACGGCGCTAGCGAAACGGATTTCTACCAAAGGGAAGTAACCATCCATTAGTATGCTACTGAAAACAAAAACTCTCAGCATAGAGTTAAAGGAACAGACGACTGTAAACACAGTTAAACCGCCAGTGGAGGGTGTCGTTTTGTGTAGACCATGGATATCCCCTCCCCCCCCCCCCCCCCCCATGTCCGGCACTTATCTGAAGCAACGAAGAACCTAATAACCCAAATAAATACGTTATTGCTGGCTGGGTTTCCTCACACACACACACACACACACACACACACACACACACACACACACACACACACACACACACACCGCACACACACACACACACACACACACACACACACACACACACACACACACACACACACACACACACGAAAGAGACGAATCATGTCGGCATCCGAAGCCCACTGTATAATTAGGAAAGACCGTCGAGAACATTCGTTGATGCTAATTTGACAAGGCAAATGTTGCTTCCCAATGCAGTCCCTCTGAACCTTTTACGTTCCTTATTCTCAATAAACGGAACTTCAATTTGCGAATATTTACTCTCAGCCAGTGTAGACACATAAAGCTTTTAATGCGCTCGGGTTGAATGAAGCCTACCCTCCCCCCCCCCCCCCTTTTTCACTAGGTATAATCTCTTTAGCAATTTTGAATCGATCTAGAACCCCAATGGTTCTCAGGATGGATTCAACTTGAACACACCCAAAAAAAATATATAGGTTGTTGCCCGTTCAGCACTTTCTGATCGAATCTTCTGGAGTTACTGACTCGGCGGTTACTTGCAGCCCAGTCTTACATTTACCATGTTTCACTTCTCGTTTAATAATGTCCTGGCCGAAAGTAATTTGAATCCGTCGATACAGACCCAAGCACGGTTTCCAGTTAGTTGCTTTCACTGTACAGTATTGATTTACGGTTCTGTGGAGTGTTCTCAATAGTTACTGAACTGTAGTTCAGCTGCAGGGTCCTCGCACAATGATATATGTTACACAGCCGCTGACACATATTTCCTGTTTGCATGTTCTGTCTGCAAGCAGTGTCCTGCATAATTCTTCTGCTAGTTTGTTGAGATCTTGTTTGTCGTAACAAGTTCCCGAACTAGTTCAGTGAAATTTGTAGCTCTGTACGTTTGTCTGTTTTTGTATGTCTGTTCCTCTGTGGGTCGCTATATCTCTGGGAGACGTCTTGTCACCGTTAAAAATTCCTTGGTTTGCTTCCGCTGGTAGGCAGTGGAGGAACAGATGTGTGCGCAGGTAGTAGAGGAACAGATGTGTGCCCGGGTAGTAGAGGAACAGATGTGTGCCCAGGTAGTAGAGGAACAGATTTGTGCCCGGGTAGTAGAGGAACAGATTTGTGCCCCGGTAGTAGAGGAACAGACGTGTGCCAGGGTAGCAGAGGAACAGACGTGTGCCAGGGTAGCAGAGGAACAGATGTGTGCCCGGGTAGTAGAGGAACAGATGTGTGCCCGGGTAGTAGAGGAACAGATTTGTGCCCCGGTAGTAGAGGAACAGACGTGTGCCAGGGTAGCAGAGGAACAGACGTGTGCCAGGGTAGCAGAGGAACAGATGTGTGCCCGGGTAGTAGAGGAACAGATGTGTGCCCGGGTAGTAGAGGAACAGATGTGTGCCCGGGTAGTAGAGGAACAGTTGTGTGCCCGGGTAGTAGAGGAACAGATGTGTGCCCGGATAGTAGAGGAACAGATGTGTGCCCAGATAAAAGAGGAACAGATGTGTGCCCGGGTTGTGCTGAACAAAACTGTGTGTGCTGAACAAAACTGTGCTCAGGTAGTGGATGAACAGGTGAGTGCCCAGGCAGTAGAGGAACAGGTGTGTGCACAGGCGGTACAGGAACAGATGTGTGCCCCGTTAGTATAGGGACATGGGTATGCACAGGGATTAGAGCAACAGTTGTGTGCCGATGTAGCAGTTACAAATGTGTGCCCAGGCGTAAAACAGACCAGTCTGTGCCCAGGCAGTAGAGGAGCAGCTAAGTTCTCCGCCCTACTCTTCTACCGGCGTGCATTTCCCGTACCGATCCCTGGGGTAGTGCTCAGGGTTTAGGTCCTCCGTGGCCGTACAGCGGAGCCCCGGGCCGCAGGGACAGAGGCCGAAGTAGTGCGGGGTGTCCGGGGAATACTGCATGCGGAGGTCGCACCACTGCGCGCTGTCCGTCTTGTAGGGCAGGCAGTAATGGACGTAGGGGTAGAAGTTGATGAAGTTGTTGCCGTCTATCTGGCGTTTTCCCAGAGCCGCCGTGATGGAGCAGCAGGTGTGGTCGAGGTCCCCGCAGTCGTCGTTGCTCATGCACTGGACCCACCCTGGTGGCGCGCTAGCGATGATGTCTTCAGGGTACCATGTTGTCTGAGGGACAGCGGAGGACAAAAATTTATGTTAAAACAGACGTGCACCCTGGGGTAGTTTGCATGAACAGACATGTGCGTCCAGACCTGGGGAAAGACAGAATGAACTTGACAGACGTGTACGTCAAGAACTGGGGAAGTCGGGACGTATGCATAAACAGACGTGTCAGTACGTCCAGAACTGGGGAATCTTGCAGAAACAGACGCGTACGTCATGATCTGGGGATGTCTGTATAAACAGACGTGTACGCCCAGTACTGAACGAAGTCTGCATAAACAGGCGTGTACGTCCAGTATTGAAAAAGTCAAGAACTGGGGAAGTCTGCATAAACAGAGGTGTACGTCCAGAGCTGGGATAATCTGCATAAATAGACGTGTACGTCCAGGACTGGGGAAGGCTGTATAAACAGACGTGTACGTCCAGTACTGAAAAAGTCTGTATACACAGACGTGTACGTCCAGAGCTCGGGGTAGTGTGCATAAACAGACGTGTAGACCTTGAGCTACGGAAGTCTGTATGAACAGACGTTTACGTCCTGAGCTTGGGTAGTCTGTATAAAAAAAAGACGTCTACGCCCAAGGGTAGGATGTATAAACAGACGTATGCGTCAAGAAATGGAAAAGTTTGGCTAAGCAACATAATGTAAGGGATTCCTGACAAAAGACAAAATTCCACCTCTCTCTCTCTCTACCTCTCTCTCTCGCTCTCTCTCTCTATCCTGAATAAAAAACGTATCATCATCTCTCTCTCTCTCTCTCTCTCTCTCTCTCTCTGTGTTTCTGTCTCTCTCTCGCTGCAAACCACGTTCTGGGTTGTTGAACAACCTCTGAGTGTTTGTATCGGCTGTTCTCTCTCTCTCTCTCTCTCTCTCTCTCTCTCTCTCTCTTACCTGCTCCTGAGCAGACAAAGGCACGATGAGGCACAAGACCAAGAAAAACAACAGCGCCATCATGGCAAAGTTTTAAACTGGAACAGCAAATACTAAGCTTCGAAAGACAAAAGTAACTCTTATACTATCGACGTAAATGATAACGACTAGACACGCACGCATGCTAGCACGATCACGACTTTGGCCTGTTATCTCCAGCTTTCGCAACTGTAGCATGTAAAATATGACAGTAACAGACACAGCAATACTAAGGAACAGTACAGTACGTTACAGGCATGCTTTTTGGCATACGATGCATAGAAACTTTGTCCTGCAAGGGGCCGATGGACGTAACTAAATACCTAATGAAGTTTCCGAAGGTTTGTTTTGTTTGTTTGTTTGTTTGCACAGAACCAAGGAAGTATTGAATACAAACTATCATGTCAACGGATTCAAGTGTATCCGAAAAGTCTGTGTGTGTGTGTGTGTGTGTGTGTGTGTGTGTGTGTGTGTGTGTGTGTGTGTGTGTGTGTGTGTGTGTGTGTGTGTGTGTGATAGATGCAGGTTACCCTGTGTGATCTAAGACCCAAATAGAAAAGGAAACGGTAATGACTGCGAAGTGGTTACAAGCTGAGCAAATAAAAGCGACATAAAAGGGACAGAAACCACATAACTTTCAAAAGGGACGGCACGGGTCAACGTTTCGGCTTTCGCCTTCCTCAGGACACAAACAAATGGGACATAACTTCAACAAACAAAAGGTAACTCTTATGTCCCATTTGTTTGTGTACTGAGGAAGGCAAAAGCCGAAACGTTGACCCGTGCTGTCCTTTGTGAAAGTTAAGTGGTTTCTGTCCCTTTTATGTCGCTTTTATAAGACCCACATAGTTTACATCAGCTGTGTTCAATTTGACACAGGGGTTAGAACCTCAGAACCTATTCTCTGTATCGACCGCCAGTTCCCGCCGTGTAATACCAGAGCAGCATTTGCTTCTGGGCACGTGACCCTTGTCTTGATGTAGGCGGAAGCGACAGCCGAGTTTGTGAATAACACAGGAGCTCCTCCTAAGCTTCGAGTCCCTAGGACGAAGTACCCTCAACACTCTCGGCTCAGTTTGGAAATTTGGACTCTATCTATAGCCTCGGGAGTAGGTAACTTCAAAAGTGAAGGGTGGTTTGTTGAAAGGTCAAACGCTTCGAATGCTTGTCGTTCCTGGCCTGCCACTGTTGGTTTGTCTCTTGGCTGAGTAATCTCGTACTGCCTCCATATGCTTTCCAGATCTGTGGGTTTTGGTCGAGTTTAAAGGCACAGTTTTTAAAGGTAGGCTTTCGGGTACGGACGGTAACTTTGGGGGAATTTCAACATTCGTCGTGGATAAACTTGAAGGTTGATCAGAACAATGACGGTATTTTGGTGACAATAGAGGTTTGACTGTATAGGTTTGAAAGCGCTGTGAAGGTTTTCGTAATTATCTTTCGACAAGGAGAGAGAGAGAGAGAGAGGGGGGGGGGGATTTGGCCTTGAAAGAATGCGTGGTTTACAAAATCAACCCACGCAAAATTCCAGTCGGTCATGGGGTCCTGTGCTCCCCCTACTTTGGCTTGTAGGTCAACGGTCACAATGGATGTATATCTCATATCCTACCGCCCTCCCCCTTCCCCTCCCCCCAATTTTCTCACAGCTTGCTCTTCATAACGATATCTCTCTGAAAATCTAGGGCAATGTGCAGCACTGCATCCCCCCCCCCCAAAAAAAAAAAAAAAAAAAAAAACTTTCCAATTTTTGAAGCACAAAAACTCTTTTATATCATTCAACTCTTCTTTTTTCATGACAGTTCCAACACAAACATGCGCACGAACGAGGGCAAAGAATCGGTTTATGGTTTCTAGAGTTGATCCTACGCATTCCTGCAGGCTGTTGAAATCAGCTGACACGAGTCACCACGAGTCAAGACAGTTTGATAAACCCGTTTTGTGTTTCACGTGCCTGTAGGGGTTCAACCCAATCATCAGCAGCGCATCATTGCCGATTAGAGAGTCCGCGAGTTTTTGTAAAGATCTTCGCCCGATTTCTGAACCCAGCTGAAAGTGTTGGTAAGGCCAAATGATTTTTTTTTTTTTTTGGGGGGGGGGGGGAGCGGGGGGGGGGGGGGTGTTAAATACCCATGGTTTCCTGTTACTGGACACTACCTACGGCCGGATATATACTTTTTGTTTTCTTCTTCTTTTCTTTTTAAAATAATAATAATAATTATTATTATTATTGGTTTTGTTGTTGTTGGCTGTTGTTTTGTTTTAGTTATAACGCGGACAAGTTTCCTTACAACAACACAAAGTGGTTCAAAACAAGAACTGCGCAATGATTTTTTTTAAAGCATGTAAGCAAGTTGGCATGTATTTATCTTTGTATGTATGTATGTTTGTATGTTTACATGTATGTATGTGAGAACTGTTACAAAAACAAGATTTTTTTTTAAAGAACTGCGCAATGATGATTACGGTGTTTCATCACTAGTGTTTGTTGTTGTTGTTGTTGTTGTTGTTTTTAAACTACATGATTATCCATTTCGGGAAAGTCGAGTTGGAAGCGCGTCACCCTGGTGCAGCGCCGCCAACCATAATATTTTCTATTTTGCTGTGTGAGAAGAGCTGGAGGACCCGGAGAGACATCCCTGATAGGAAGCCCGGCAGCCAGGGAAATAGAATCAGTTTAATGATAATAGTAATAACTGTTTATTGTGGAGGCGCTTTGCCCAATTTCTTAAGGCGGACGTGGAGTACCCGGAAAGAACCCCCGACGCTCAGCCCGAAATGAACGGTGCCTCATACTTCAACTGAAAAATGCGATGTCCCAAGTGGGACTCGAACCGCAACCTCTCGCGTCGGCGGCACGAGAAGTTACTTCTACACCACCACCAACCGCCCCGTATCATGCGTCACATCTCGATCTGGGATCGAACCCAAGCCCCACCGTGACAGCGGTGACGGCGGCTCAGGATCGAACCTGCAAACAGTTGGACTGACGCGCTACGTATTAGACCACTGCTTGCTCATTTAATGTGGTGATCAGACTAACCTTCTTTTCTCAAAATGAAAATCAGTTGCAACCTACCGTCCCTTTTTCACAACTCTGTAACAGAAACACATAAATTTTGTTTCAGCCTTAACTTTTTTTTTCATGAAATCGAGACAGTACAAAACCACCTTTAATTATTATGCTTGTTCAATATCAGAACATCAGAAGAAGAAAAAAAGAAGAAGAAAAAAAAGCGCCCTTGGCACGCCAGACCTGGGGCTATCTTACCTATGGCGTCAGTAACCCACATTTCTCCCGTCGAGCAGTGACGTAGTCTGCGAAAACAAGATCCAAGGCTCCTGCTGATTGGTTCTGCACGGTACGTCAGCGAGCTCTTTAGGTGCCGTCCTGTTGGATTGTTCGTTTCATATCTCATGCTCTAATGACTCCGGCGGGCAAAACACCTTCACCTCGCTATGCGTGATAAAAACTCGGCTCTACGTCGGTGTCTAGTATACCTTTGCTTGAAACTGGAACGTAAAAGTCGGAGAGAGAGATGTGTCTTGTTGATTTTCCCTCTAGACAGCCGAAATGCAGGTTGCGCGGTGGCCGGCAGAAGCTGTGAGATGTCTGTTTTTCGTCCTGCTTGTTTTCCTTTTGCGTGAGTAGTTTTGATTGTGTTTACGGGATGTTCTTGCGGCTTTGCCAAGGTCAGCTCTATGTCGTTCATTTTCTATTCTTGACAGACGACATTTTTGACATATTTAGTTTGTACAGTGTACATTATCATTATCAACGAGTGATTTGTGGTTATTTTCTGCTGAAAATGAAGAAAAGTTACAGATTTTTACATCTTTGCCAGACGACATTTTACATCATTGACAGACGACATTTTACATCATTGACAGACGACATTTTTGACATATTTAGTTTGTATAGTGTTCGTGTACATCATTATCATATCCAACGAATGATTTGCGATTATTTCTGCTGGAGAAAATGAAGAAAAGTTACAGCTTTTTACATCTCTGACAGACGACATTAATTTTTACATCATTGACAGACGACATTTTTGACATATTTCGTCTGTACACTGTTCTTGTACATCATTATCATAATCAAAGAGTGATTTGTGGTTATTTTTCTGCTGGAGAAAATGAAGAAAAGAAAGTTAGAGATTTTTACACCTTTGGCAGACGACATTTTACATCCTTGACAGACGACATTTTACATCATTGACAGACGACATTTTTGACATTTTGTACACTGTTCTTGTACATCAGTATCATAATCAACGAGTGGTTTGTGGTTATTTTTGTGTTGGAGAAAATGAAGAAAAGTTACAGATTTTCACATCTTGGACAGACGACATTTTTCATCATTTGACAGACGATACTTAACATATTTAGTTTGTGCAGTGTTCTTGTACATCGGTATCATAATCAACGAGTGATTTGTGGTTATTTTCTGTTGGAGAAAATGAAGAAAAGTCATAGATTTTTTTTTTTTTTTTTTTTTTGCTCCGATGATGTCGACGTGTCATTCATCTTTCAAATTTAGCTGTAGACAATACGAGCTCATGTCATCACGCTCTCGGTACAGTTGCTGTTGTCGTTGTCGTTGTTGTTGTTGTTGTTGTTGGCGTTCTCGGGCTAAACACTCCCAGTGTCATCCCCTTGAATGACAGGATTACGTGTGTGTGACCATTTTTATTTGCCTCGCCACGTGGGCAGCTACACTCCGTCTTCACAGGATTTTGAATCTCTGTTGCCAGAAGAGAGATAAGGTTGTTATGCTAGGAGATTATCATGGCTGAAAGACAATCCCCCACTTAACAATGGTAACAATAACATCATTATTGTTTTACTGTAGCCTTCGTGTTCTGTCCAGAGTCAACAATGACAAAAGCCTTCGCGAGAGGCGAACTCGGTACACCAGATTTACTCGTTCAGTTAATTTAAACATTTTTCGACACAGATCTTTGCTGCTGTTCTTGCATGGTCAGTTCAAAATTGTGCACATTTCTTCGTTCGTGTGGCTTCTATTTCTTTATGCAATGCAAATGCAGACCAGGTGGTTGTGCTGATATTGTCCATGCTCTGCTAAGCTTCATGTTACTGTTAGTTCACTGTCCTGTTAAAAAAAAAAAGTTCCAGTTTAGTGATTAATCAAAAGTGTCGTCAAATACAGTGAATATGACGACGATGATGATAATGGTGGTTGTGGTTGTGATAGTGATGACGACGACGACGACGACGACGACGATGATGATGATGATGATGATGATGATGATGATGATGATGATGATGATGATGTTGTTGTCGCTCTTTGGTTGAAACAGTTTTATTCATTTTGAACAAATATAAATATGCACTCTCACAATTTTCACAAGGCCGAGCACAACAAGTCAAAAACTTATAAATGTGCTCATAAGCACAAAAACATTTGCGGCGGAGGCGTCAAATACAGTATTATGATAAGACAGATCTGTAATGAAAGAGATAGGAAGAAAGGGGATAAAGAGAATGGCCAATACGTATTGTACAAAGAAAAATGCAGTGGGACTGTGGTTTCAACGGTGGCAGCGGGCTGGCGACTGCTAATGGTAATCGGAATTTAGGTGTTGTCGCTCTTTAACAGTCAACCAACGATAATGCCATTTTCAGCCGGATCACTGGAACGTAACCATACGAAACCAAGTTTGTGTTGCTCTCACTGACTAGCTGACACGTCTTTCACGTGCACCACAGAGTTGCCGCGCGGCCGGGGCAGCCTGTACGAATGTCTGGTGCCGTTCCACTACTGCCTGGGGTCACTGATGCCCATTGGCTACCGCATGCAGAACGTTGAGATCCACGACGCCATCTTGGAGCTCCACGAGCAGTGCCCGTAAGTAATTCTCTTACACGAGAGCGATTTCAGGGCGCCTGGCTGACGTCGGTGAACTGGTTCGGGCAACCCCCTTCAAATTTTTTCTCTATGATTTTCAATCACCTAGGGCGACCCGCGGCTATTCGTGAACGAACGCGCATGTCCGTGTCATCGAAGTTTACAATTGAACAGTTAGTAATTGCTATATAGTGTAATATGGTCCGTGGCGAAAGTTGTCTCATTGAGATGTGGCTGAAAAGTTATGACAAAACAGAGTTCAGTGTCATTTGCAAGTGTAGTAACGTATACCCAGTTCAGATCGTCATCGGGTCGTTGATGGGATTTGTTGTTGCTGTAGCTGTAACACTGTTTTGTTTACTGATTTTGTTGTTGTTGTGGTTTGGTTTCCATCAACCCTTTTCCGGGTCCGTCGATAACTGAGTTAACTGAGTTATCGACGGACCCGGAACAGGGTTGGGTTTCCAATGGTGATTTTTGTGTTGTTGTTGTTGTTGTTGTGGTTGTTGTTGCTGTTGTTGTTGTTATTATTGTTGTTTGTTTGTTTGTTGTTGGGTTTTTTGTTGTGTTTTTGTTTTGTTTTGTTTTGTTTTTGGGGGGGAGAGGAGTCGTTGGTGATAGTGGTGGTTGTTTTAATTGTTGTTGTTGTTGTTGTTGTAGCTGTGTGCTGTTTTTCCCTTTTGTTTCTTATTTTGTGCTTGTGGAGGGTTGGAGCATGCCAGTCAATACGTTTGTTAAAATTGAAACGCAGGTCTTATCAGTCACAGTACATCATCAAGTCTGCTGAGGTCAACTGTAAGCATTTCAGGACAATTTCGCTTGGTGCAAGTTGTACCGTACCATCGCATACAGTACATAAATTCATAATTCCATGATATAGTGGCGTGCATGTATGGTATCGTTACAGCTCCATGGAGTACGCGCGGATGTGTGTCAGCCAGTACAGGTGTAGCCACGAACCTTCCAGAAGACGACTTGACGGCTACCTTCATTTCTTTTCCTGGCTCTGTGATCAGATCCAAGGTGAGTTTCCTTGGTTTCTTTCTCTTTGTTTGTTGAAAAAAAAAATCCTAATATCTGACGGGCTAATCTGTTGTTATTTCGTGAAACAGGAATCTACATACAGAGCTTGTCGATATCAGCCCTACACAAAACACCACTACAACATGGAAAAGACGCTTGTCATTCTTGAATGGAAGTGTCCCCCCCCCACCCCCCGTTACTTATATATATATATATATATATATATATATATATATATATATATATATATATATATATATATTTTATTTTATTTTTTTTAAATTGATATCCATGTATGCAGTTGGCCGGCGTTCAGTTGTGATACACATTAGACACGGAGTCTAAAAACGTCAAAGAACAATACGGGTTTTCCTTCTGTTTGTCCAGTTTTTGAAGCCAATACAGAATGCTGGGAGTTTCCTTTTGCCAATGACGTCATAACCTGCGGAGAGCGACACATCGCGGGACCTTTTGGAACGCATCTCATGCATGATGACCATCCGTGTCCGTAAGCAACCAGTATTCTTCTGTTCAGTCGCCAGTGTGTGTGTGTGTGTGTGTGTGTGTGTGTGTGTGTGTGTGTGTGTGTGTGTGTGTGTGTGTGTGTGTGGCGTAGTTTTAGAACACTGAGTAGTACCGTAGTATAGCATGGACATGATGGAAGACAGGCTTACCTATTTTTAATCCTTGAAAGTAACGTCTCATTTCATGAAAGACTCTAGATCCACTACGCTTTAATTATAGATCTAGGGTCTTTGATTTCATTATACTGACTCGCCCACGTCTTTTCCAGCTTCGTGCAGGACATGGTGGTCTGTCTCCGAGAGCGGATGCTGGAGCGGGACGAGTGCACGGAGGAAGCGGTTCAACTCTACATCAACATCATCATCAGGTCTAGCATCGTGTTCGCCGAGTGCCCGCAAACATAAACAGTATCAGCCGCCGGTCTGTCAAGAAGACATCAGACACAGCCGCAAGGTTCCGAACAAGTCAGATAAATAACTACGATAATACTATGTGGGTATTTTACAGGCGCTTTACCAAATTTCTCGGCCGCGCTCAAAGCCTGAGCGCCCCCGGAACTGAACCCAACACGCGTGAATCACACGCAATCTCTTACACGTAGGATATCAACTTAATTATGCAGTACAGTCGCGTGGTGGGGAAGGTCAGGTCAGGTCAGCTATTTGAGGGGCGGGCTACCCTAACTATGAACAATCCAGCGTGACCACCCGGCTTCACGGGGTTCAAGTTTGCTGAGCAAGCATGCGTTGGAACAGGACCGGCGTTTCTGGACAGGACAGACTGAGATGCTGAGCGGCGTGGTGGTACGTAGCAACTGACCACTGCACCATTGGTAGCCGGGTAGGTAGGTAAGCGAGGGCCGGTTTAACGTCCACGGCACAAGAGTGATTGGAGACGACCCTGTACCGGGCAGGTCAAGTTAGAGGTGGACGGGTGGAGGTGTGGAGGAGAGGGGGGGGGGGACAACTATCTTAAAGGGAACGGACGAACAGTCCAGCTGAACACGATTCAGTCCAGTCAGACTGGGGAGCCTCTGATTTGATGTATCTTTGACTGTGATGGACCTGTTACACAAACAGATCCAGTTCCACAGCCAGAGGAAACAGTTGCTTGGTGCATCGGAAATGCTCGACTGAACTGTTCCGGGGTTCAATCTACCTATCTCGCCCTACACCACTGGCATTGCTCGTGATTCTTCATCCTCAATGAGCAGTATCGAACAAATATGTCTGCGCCACTTCGGGTCGATGGATTTTTTTTTTTTTTTCGGTTATTCTCTTCGTGATGTTTTTTTTTTTTTTTTTTTTAAATGATTCTGATTGTGTTTACAATGCTGCACAGTGGCCACAATGGTGTAATTATTATGCTGGACTTTTGTAATATTCGCCGTATAGATCTGCATTTACTGGACGCCTTGTGTATGTGTTCAATTTCTGTCAGTTTTTTTTTCAAAATCCAGCGCAGACCTCTAAATGCCAATCTGTACCTCTCTTTCTACTAGTACAATACTCATATTCGGTCATAACCAGATATCTAACGTTTTTTGTTTTCTTTTTTATTTGTTGTAGTTCCGCCATGACATTTGTCTGTATTTTCTGTTGCATTTGATTGATGTAAAACGGCTTAAGCTACAGAGATGTAATAGATAAATTCAACAGATGTGAATATTTTATATGTCGTACATAACTGAATGTTACGTAAGGTCGCTTCGACTTTTTAATAGTTTTCCTCTCCTTTAATTGTTATATTTTATCTTCTTTCTTATTTTGTTTGTTGTTGTTGTTGTTTGTTTGGTGTTTTTGTTTTGTTTTCTGGGTTTTTTTTTTTTTTTTTTGGCAATCCACGTTGCACAGTAAATGCAGCTTGAATTTTTTCAACATGGTGGCATAAATTGGCAAATACAGACTTGTGATTAAATACATAATGACGAAGTAAAATTAAAAGCGGATTTATCCAAAGTTTTAAATAAAGAGAACAGTGTATGTGTGCATCTGTGTGTGTGTGTGTGTGTGTGTGTGTGTGCGTGTGTGAGAGAGAGATAGAGGGTAGGTGGGTGTTTGGGAGTTTAACGTCCTTTTCCACGTGTATGAGAGAGAGAGAGAGAGAGAGACCCAACACATGACCCTTTAAATAACATTTAATGATAAAAATGCAACATACAACATTCACACTGAGAAAAATCTTCACACAGACACATCTCAGAGATCAGTACAACACATACAAAACAGAGACTTTCAAGTGTAGCACATTCCTTTAATACCTGGTGATTAATGAAAAGATACAATAACAATGCACTTAACGTTCATAGCTGCTCTTAAAAACAAGAAGAAGAGGTGACTGCTGTGCACGCTGCCCAAGGATGCACTTTGCAATGAGCTATGACCATATGGAGAAAAAGGGCCTAAGCGCTTATCAAACCCATGGCGCTTGGGCCCTTTTACAAAATACATATAATAATAGAGGAGGCATGTGACTGACATGTTGTTCAAGATCAAAAGATTCAAGATATGACACATTTGCTGAAGTCCAAATTTGGAAAATGAAATGGTTTTTCATCAGGGACGCTGTGCACTTTGAAACTACCACAACAGAGAGGTACTTAGCAATTATATTACACTGACTCATCTCCAATGTTAGACACATTGTAATAGTTTTATTACACGACCGGTAGCTTTGTTTTCTGGTCAGGAGTTTGGGGGTTCGGGGGGACGGGGTGGGGGTGGGGGGGGGGTGTTTGTGTGTGTGTTTATTTAAACGTGTCACTGATAAGGGCTATGGGGGGGGGGGGGGGGAGGGGGTGTTTGTGTGTGTGTGTGTGTGTTTATTTAAACGTGTCACTGATAAGGAATGGGGGGGGGGGGGGGGGGGGGCAGGGGGTGTTTGTGTGTGTGTGTGTGTGTGTGTGTGTGTGTGTGTGTGTGTGTGTGTGTGTGTGTGTTTATTTAAACGTGTCACTGATAAGGGCTATGTCACAACTAAACTGCAACAACAAAATCAACTTCAGCAAATGTGTATTGCCTTGTGTTCTGTTTCTTCTCTGTACGTATAAATATTTTCAACCTGAAAACCAGTATGGTACATTACCAGTAATAAAAAATAAAGCGCTTGACCAAATCTGATACACTGACAATATTAAAATAAATATATGCCTCTGTAACATCCAGCAAAGAGTTCAGCGAAGTGTCCAGTGGGAACCAAGCATTACCCACATAATGTCACTTAATGTCACTTACAGATTTCTATAAAGAAGTTTCAGCTTCAGTTCTGCCCCAAGACATTGTTCCCTCCAATGGACATTTCCCGGAGCGCATGGCAACTTGCTAGGGCCCACAAGGGGTGTTGATTTCTTACCTGATGTGCAGCAGTTTTTGGTTTTTTTAACCTGCCTTTGAATGGTATCAGAGTTTGACCTCTTTTCTGATTGGCTGAAAATGTTCACCTGGAGAGGTCTACCAGTACGCACTCACGTTCTGCCTGGCAAAACACCTTCAGAATCTGCCAAGGTATGTTTTTCTCTTCCCCCCCCCCCCCTTTGTGTTTTCCTTCTTTTTTCTGTAGTTGGAAGCTCTCTGCCATGCCTGAGGACCCTCTTACCAAGATACACGCAAACCCCTTCAGAATCTGTCAAGAAAAGTTTTTTTTTATCTTTTTTTTTTTACATTCTGATTTTTTCACGTTTTTTTTTTTTTTTTTTTTATTAACACCCTCTATCATGTCTGATGACCTCCTGACAGGATGTACGCGCATGCATTTAAAAAGCTGAAGCAAGGGCAGATTGAAATATGCATATTTAATTTATACAATAAGAGGTAGATGAAACAATCAGTCAACGTAAATTGCTGCTCCACCACCCGGCTGTGTCCCGAACAGAGCCTCTTTCGTGTGTGGGGCCCGTGCAGGGTCGGGAGAGTAGTAACCGTCACGAACTTTGGTTAGGAGAGTCATGACTCGACTAGCCTCTACTATGGATACGCAGCATCCTCCCCAACCAGCACCAGTCATGCGTGAACCCCGAGCTCCTGCATCCCTGAAACCAACATGATGGATGTCATGGAGGGGGAGAGAAATCCTACCAGCCAAAAGCTCCAGTTCTACGCCCCTGCCTACTATGAGAGGGAAAATGACCCTATGTTATCTTCAAAATAATGATACATGTAATAATAGTAATACTAATAATACTAACAACAATTATTTTATTTGCAAAGGTCTAAGCATCAGAGATAATAAGACGTGTAAAAGTAATAATAAATCTTTATTGTCCATAAAATGTTGCATATAAAATAGAAATTTGTTTTGGAATCACAGCAAAATAAAAGGAGTACGGATTAAGGCAAAACACATCAATAAAAGCATAATAAATCACAGACTAGATTGGCCAAAACAGGAAACAAAACTGATATTAGTGAAGTAAACTAATAATGAGGCTTGAATAATTTGTGTTTTTTTTTTAATTCAAATGATTACACAAGACACTAGATGACTCCTTTCAGATGCTCAGTTTTACCTGCACAGCTTCACCAGTTTGTCCAGATCTGGGTGACTGCACTCATACATGTCTCGGCAACTAGCATGACTGGCATCCATCAGGCGACCGAGCTGCTCGAGCGCGTCCGGTCGTCGCTCCTCGCACACCATCTTGAACTGCATGACGCGGTTCGCTTCACTGTACACGTGGGTCGCTCGCTGGAACA
This sequence comes from Batillaria attramentaria, assembly GCA_018292915.2. NCBI lineage: Eukaryota > Metazoa > Mollusca > Gastropoda > Batillariidae > Batillaria > Batillaria attramentaria. The sequence continues at coordinate 952,534 of JACVVK020000102.1, read as the reverse complement.
GCTTGAAGCTTGTTACTGAAGAGTGAGGGGAAATTCCTTTATCTTTTTAGCTAAATCAGCAGCATGCAGGGTAAAAATCAGCTGGCTTGCTGGAGATATAACTTCATATTCCCGGAGGAACAAGTTGTGACATGGACTAAGTTAGAGCTTTCAGCATGAATGAGACTGACAAACAAGAAAGACAGACCAACTTAAGGGTTTATGGTTGGGTTTTTTTTGTTTGTTTGTTTTTTAAAAGGGGGTTGGAGAAAAAGAAGGTTAAAACTAGGACTGGTGGGCTACTGGCTACCTACCCACATCAAAACTGACTTCTGTAACACCAATGTCTATGTTTCCAAAAACTACTGCAAGAATTTGTATTAATATTCTTGCCCCTGTAACACAGACAGCTCTGGGTTATTAGATCTTGCATTCAATCTGAACCATGCTTGACTGCTACCATCACCTGAAAAAAGTCCTAAGTGCCATGGATGTGACTGGGGCTTAGAATTTTTTTTTTTTTTTTCCAGAGCATGGAAGACTGGATAAAACCTGACATGAATAGAACGTAATAGGACGTACACTCCTGAGTGGAGGGATTAAGACTTGTAGCTGCCAGCTCCTCCTCTGTTACCTCCAGGACCTGACACACCTCCTCTTTAGTGTATGGTTCTTCGTGAAGCTTGTCCGCCACCAGAATAACCATCTTCTCCAGGCTGACTTCTAGCTTGTCCTGAACGTCAACCAGCCGACGGATCTCTCTCCATGGCAGTCCTTGAGTTTTGGCCAGCACCTTCAAGACGAGTATGACAAGACTTGTATGGCGGTGCTACACTTCATATAACTAAATAAAGTTTACTCTCAAAAAAAAAAAGAAAAAAAAATCCAGAGCCCCAAGCAGTGTTCCCCATGGTTGAAAAAATTGAGGGTCACCTGGACCCCCATTTCCAAAATTTTGGGGGTCAAATTGAAAATTTGAGGGTCCTGATGACCCTCATTTCGCGGCAACTCAATTTTCAACTATCCTGCTCTGCAATGCAGATACATGTATATACATAATAGGGAGTTATCACACACTGCCGACGAAAACACGCGAACGCCAGCCGCCAGCCATTGAAGTTGCCACAATGTGCATGCGTGTTGCAAAGGGAAACCACCGAAACGACTTCCTCCAGTTTGCCGACTTCCTGTCGCCTGCTCTATCATCTGCTAAAGAGGGGAAAGCCTAGTAAGCCTCCAGAAATGTGCGTCCCCACTTTAAAAAAAAAAGTGCGTCGCCAGTTACGCACAGATTATCAAATTTGTGCATCCTTTTCACAATTTTGTGCGTAAAATGTACATTTGTGCGTCAATGGGGAACACTGCCCAAGCACTGAAAATAATTTATTTTTAATACTAAAATTATGCAGTAACAGTTTCTTGGATCGTTTTGGGGTTTTGTCAAGAATAAGATGACATGGGGGATTTGTCACTTGCTCTCTAAGACTGAAAGGAGACATGACTCACATGCTGTGGCGTATCAGCCAGGCTCAGAGTCTGATTTCATCAAGGAAAGTATAAGTGAAAACCCACATTATTTAAAACTCACATGGTGAGACAAATGAAGAGTATATACTGCTGTTTTGTTGTTGTTGTTTTTTCACATGAAAACTCTCTCTTTCTCTCTCTGAAAGGCCAAGATCTGAGGGGAAACAACTGCACTATGCTCAAAGGGAAGTATTAATCTTTTCTACCCAGATTTTCCTGTTCACTAGTATTATGAACCATGCAAAATAATGCCTTTATTGTACATGTGTATATCGTCAGTGTGATTTTCTCGTAACCAAGATGGTAACCATAAACCATCCAAAATTTAGCACAGGACACCGACGATACACAGGTTGTTTTGCTCTGTGACCGCACCTGTGCAGCCAGCCTGCACTCAGTGACCCTGATGTTGAAGTCCGACACTCCGGCTTTGTTGTGTTCCACTAGGCTGTTGCTAACCACAAATGCTGCTCCTTGTGGCAGATGGACGTCCACTGATCTCAAGGGGTTGAACTCAATCAACTTGGCCTAGGACAGAATGATAGGCAGTGCTTTTCAGGCAGTCTCACAAGATGCTAGAATCTGCTACAATGGCATGGAGGTTACAGCTCCTGGCGAAGTGCCTTGGCCCTTATATTAAGACCTACAAATCACTAAGAATATATAAGAAAGAGTGACCAAGAGGTAAGATAAGAATGAGGATATACTTTGTCTCATTATTGAACTGCGGCAACCAAGTGGCAGTTTTAGTCATGTATAATACAAAAGGGAATTTAAAAAATATATATACAAATAGTGCACAAGGACAAAATTCAACAAATCCTTTATTTTTTTTTTTCTCTCCCCCCCCCCCCCCCCCCCCCCCCCCCCACTTACCCGTAGTTCCAGTTCTGCTAAAAACTCACCATTCCATGGTTGGCCATGAAACTGATAGCCTGGTCCATACCACCGCCCTCTGTACCAATGTATCTCTCACAGTGGGCACACAGCTCTGACAACGTTTTCTGAAACACAAAGAAACAATGAAAATCAATGAGCATTGGGAAAATACCTGTGCAAATTTTGGCCCTGTCAGCGTCATGATCAAATCCAGCCCTCAACCTTCCCACTGAGACAACGTGCTCAGCTGGATGAGCTAACCAACCCCTACATTGGTAAGGAATGTGGCCTCATGGTGAAGGCAGCCGCTATGGATCATGAGGCACAGGTTTGAATCCCTCGTGGAGAGAAATTCGGGTGGATTCTTCTTTGCCAAATCGAGCCAAATTCATGTGTAGACTCATTCAAGATGCCTGTCTTGTCTTCGTGTGTATGCATGCACAAATATCAAGTGTGCACGTTAACAATCCCATTCAACACAGAAAGGGTTTGGGCAGCGAAACTTTCCCTTAATCTGGTACATGTATGAGACTATACCAATTACCAACCAACAAGGCAACCCACCTTGGACAGCTTCCACCCGTTGGTATGAGCCATGGTGATGGCAGCAGCACAAACTAGTGCACTGGAACTCGAGAGGCCAGCACTTCTGGGGATTCGACCTTCAACCACAGCATTGAAACCCTTGACCACATTAGCACCGACTTTCTCCATCACTCCACGAACGCCACAGAGTGCATAGTTGTACCACTGAGGATCTCCCTTCGTGATGGTGAAGTTTTCCACACTGCAGGTGAACTCACTGATGAAAAAATTTAAACAAATTTTTTTAAACATTATCAAGCTTCACTGGAGCCAAAATGCACACTGCATGGCCTTGCCTTGAACAACGGATAGAAAATACAAGCACATTTGCTGAAACATATTTCTGAATAAATAATTCAATGGATTTGTCACAGGGCAAGGAAATGTGGTCAGTCAATATAGCAATGAAGTAAAAAACATCACAATGTTAAACTCCAAGCTCATCCAGCACCAAAACCTACTTAGCAACCTAGCGATGTACACTGATTACTTTACTTGTAATGCTGGCAGAGAAAGCAGGTTAGCTCACGTGTATTGTGGATCCATGTTGATTAGCACGATCTCATTATCAATGTTGGGTGATGCAGCAAGTACAATGTCCTGTTCAATAGCCATGGGCAACACAGCATAGCCACAGTAGTCAATGTGTTCCCCTGTGAGCATACACAGACATACGCAGTGTTCCCGATTATGCACAGGTGTGTAAATTTGTACGCAAAAAAAACTCTTAAACTGATGCACAGATCTGAGAACAATGCGTCACAGAAAGCGCACATATTTTGTCTCACCGTGGCAAACAGTATTTTTCCAACACTCTCCTGGAAACTCAATGAACAAAAAGAACTCAATTTCACCAAAGTTCTGCGAAATTTATGGGTGTACGTTTATAGCAAAAATGCTGATACCTACCAATCAAATTGACTCTTCCTGGAGCACGGGCATAAAATACTGGATCATGACCAAATCGTTCATGAAACTTTGATCGCAGTTTCCCATATCTGTTGAAAAAAAAAAAAAATGAAAAAAAAAGGAGAAAATATTGTTTAACACAGATGAAATATGATGTTTAATTAACTTGAATATGCAGTCATGGTTATCACTTAAAGTAGAAAAAGCAAACAGAGTTTGGTTTAATTAGCAGTCAACTGTGACTCTTGGCTGAACGCAGGCGGGTCATAGATGGACAAGGACAACTTCCTGCCCCCTCCCAGAAAAGGGATATATATATATATATATATATATATATATATATATATATATATATATATATATCAGTCACAAACACTGGTTCAGGTGATAGAGCTTTTTTTTTTTTAAATGTGGGTGCACTTATGTATATGTGCGGCTTGTAGCTGGGAAAGGGCCTAGGAAAATGTGATCAGACTGTTTTTAAGTTGTTTCTCTATAGAGAAACAACTTTATGAGACGGGGCAAATTTTGCTACGCGCAGCAGCAAGTTTCAGTGATACAAAACAAGACTGTGACGTTTCTCCACACAATACTTACTTTCACGCACACAGTGACGTAACGAAATCTGCGTCATAGACACCTTACGTGCACACTTTGCTGCTGCGTTCTTTTTGGTGGGAATGACGTGTGTGTGTGTGTGTGTGTGTGTGTGGACGGATGTAATGATGGCTATCTGCTAAACCACCTCGCCGGATGGCTTTTTACTTTGAGATAAAATGGGAATTCACCTTCTCCAGAGCTACCTTTCACGATTTTTATCCTGCCGCATTTTGAGAACAGTTATCGCCGATTTTAAAAAATCGGTCATGTTACAATTTTTTTCGAAAAAAATGTTCAAATGGCTTCATTTTCTGAAATTGGGAAGATCATCCAATTATACTGCCTGTTTTCGTAGCACAGCTCTGTAGCTCTGACAGGTTTTGTGTAAGAAAAATATTTCCGAGGTAGGGGTGGTTTGCATATAAGGCCAAATATCTATGAAAAGACTCCTTCAAATTACTCATCATTCCGGTATTTTTGTCACTTGTGACAACTGCACATATGACATGAACTATTGCACTATTATAGCTTTAGTATTAAGAATAACAGAGCGTTTAGATAAACACATTTTTTCACGTTTCTGCGAGAAGCGCCGGTCAAAAAAGTTCCAATTTTGCAATTTCGTAAGTACAATCCAAGGCACTTTAAGTCCACGTTTCATCAGCTCTCTAGATCTTCCAGATTTTATGTCAAAATTAATTCAGTCCCGGAAGTCACAAAAGCAACAAGGAAATCACAAGATATGAAGAAGTATCATCTGTCAGACGAGCAGCGTGAGGCTGACGGCAAATGTTTGGTTCACAGTGCAAAATCTGCAAGTATCGTCACAGCTTCCGACATTTCATCAGCCCTCTACATCTTCCAGATTTCATGTGAAAAATAATTCAGTCGGAGAAGTCACAAACCAATAGGGAAATCACAGGACATAAACAAGCATCCTCAGACGATCTCAGTGCTAGAGGCTGACGCCAAAAGTTTAGTTCACGGAATTGACGTCATCTCTCTCTCTCTCTGTATGACGACCTGCCTGAGGCTGACGTCAAATGTTTAGTACACGGAACTGACGTCTCTCTCTCTCTCTCTCTCTCTGGGGAGCCAGGGTGGCCGAATGGTAGCGCGTTGGACTTTCAATGCTTGGGCCGAGAGTTCGAATCCCGGCCGCTGGAGCCAAATATTTGTGCTGGCCTTTTTCTCGTTGCCCCGTCTTTACTTACTTACTTAGGCCCTTGGCTCCACGTGGAGCATAGGCCATCGACAACCCTTCGCCATCGCACTCTGTTCTGGGCTAGTCTTGCCACTCCAGTCCAGTTGGTACCCTGCTTACATAGCTCTGCCTCAGTGTCCCGCCTCCAGCTGTTGCGAGGCCGGCCTCTCTTCCTTTTCCCCTGCGGGTTCCATGTCAGGGCTTGGCGTGTGGTGCTGGATGCTGGCTTCCTGAGTATCCAATCCAGCCCCACTTCCTCCGCAGGATCTGCTTGGCCACTGGTTCCTGCCCCGCTCGCTCCCACAGTTCTTCATTCCGGATCTTCTCTGGCCATCGGATGTTGAAGATGCGCCTCAGACAGGTGTTGAGAAATGCCCCGTCTTTGATATCACCCTTATGTGGTGGAAAAGAGCGTTAAACTCCTAAACACCCACCTACCCACCCTCTCCTTCTCTCTCTCCCTTCTTCCCACACCCGGCCCCACCCCCAGTCACGTACGTGGCTAATCGGTCGAGGTCGTAGAGGATCTAGTGTCATCGGTAGAACTTGGAGAGGGGAGAACCGGCAACAATAACAACAAAACAGACAAAATAAAATGAAGTTTGGAGAAACAACTTTGTAGGACGGGGCCGTTCCTCCTTCTTTGTACTGCATGTGCAACAGAAGCTGATAGTGCTAATGTGCATACATGCACACAAAGCAGGCCAGGAAAAGAAGCATTTCCGCCGACGTGGACACTAGCGCCCTACAGCCCCTAGTGATACAGAATGTACTGATATACATCACTGCAGCATTCACCAGAAACATAAAGAGCCTTGCTGCGGAGGCAGCTTGCTTAACAAGGCATGGGCTGCCTACCTTTCGCTCTCAGCTTCTTGGACTTTGCCAACACTGACGGGATGGTCCGCCATCTTTCGGTCATGTGATCGATCGGCCAACTACTCGAACGAAATGTATCCTAATAAAAATAAAATGTACCGCAGTATCATGATCACTCGTGTTGTACAAAATAACACAAAAAGTTTTAGAGGGTCTTTTATGCTTCTCGTTTGTTATGTTTCCTAAATATTTCGAGAGTAATTACAATTTTAGGAAAAATATTATCGATTATGCAAAAGCCTATTTTCAGAATCACTAGGGGAAGTAAGTCTGTTATCCGACGCAAAATGGAGGAAAACGTGGCTGACGGAGTGTCCAAGATGAATGTTTCGGAGAAGGCACGCTGATTTGTTTATTCTCATTGGTATAAAATTCAACAATGCTTTCAACTCGGACATGTTTTGTTCGTTTAGCGAAGACGCTAGGGATCACTTACCGAAGAATGGCAACGGTGTGTTTGCATTCCTTCATGTGTGACCATGTATCTGGCTTTGTCACTGTGTAAGCCGGTCCCTAAAGCTGTTAACGATATAAATTTATATGTTTATTTAAACGTTAAGTATCCTCATTTTCAGTTTTCGAGAGCGCTCCCTGACTCTCGATGAGTTAGAAACACTTTCTTCTTTTTTAACGTTTTGTTCTTCCATCTCTAATAGAAACAGTAGCAGACGACACTGGCAGGTTCAATGTTTTTAGTTGAATGATTGCATCATCCGTTTCTCAGAAAGAATCAACAACAAAACACGAACTCGTCAAGTGTTCTTGCTAATAAGTTAGGCAGGTTCTGTTTTGTTTTGCTTTTGACACTTCACTTGTGTTTCGCCAATCTCACAAGCACACAGAATGACATTCTTTTCAGTTTTTATTTTAACAGTAGTAATATTAACAGGGTTGCACATTTTCCACAGCTTCTATAGGACAAAGTGTCCTGGAAACAGCAAAGTGACAGGACACAGTGTCCTGGTCACTTAGTGGCAATAAAAAAAGTAATAGGACAAATGTCCGCTTGAGGTGGGAAAAATAGGACATTTGAAATTTTTGTAGGTCAATGTCCTGGGACCGACCTTAATGTGCAACCCTGTATTAATAGCATTGTATTGTTACTTTTTGTTCCGATAAAAAGAAATATCTGTTTGATATGTGACCCTGTTGCTGTCAACAGTCACTGCATTTGATTTTTTAAATTATGATTTCACTTTCTTGCCAGTCTTTTGATAAACACTTGATCATGTTATACCCGGTAGCTGGGTAACTGCATTAGCTTAGAAGTTTTGCAGATCAGACAGGCATGGGTAGCTTCTTTGTAATTTAAATGTTGTTTGTGGTGGCAGATGTTAAGTCCTCCTTTTTCAGAAATTGGTACTTGTTTTGCTTTTTTTTTTTTTTCCGGTCCCGATTTCTCGGGATCAGATTTTTGTTGTGAGATTTCTTGGATAGGCTGATGCAATAAGGCTGAAACACTGTTAGGCACATTTTGTCTGCCTGGTGTGCTGTGGTTATAGCCTAGCTATTTCAGTTCAGGAACTCAGTTGGGGACATTGCATCAAGTTTGAAAGGGTCAAGGACACACGCTTATAAAAGTGGTGTGCCTAGGCTTGCTGAAAGCTACTCTGGACCTGGCAGCCAACCAGTTTTGTTGACAGTGACTTGTTCATTGATCGAACCCACATTTGCAGTTAGACCACTGAGTTGGAAAGAGCCTGTATTGAGGGTCTCATTTTTGTCAAGGATCAGCACATTCACTTTCAGCATGAGTTCGGAAGAAGAAGAAGTTAAAAAAAGTGTTCCAAGTGAAGATGAGGACAGTGATAGTGATGAAGTATGGGGTTTACAATTTTGTGCATGTTCTTTTTTTTAATTAGTGTCAGAGTGTCAGTGCTTGTCAAGGTTTGAAGCTGCAAATATAGGTTTAACATCTGTCGCTGCTGAAAAAAAAATCAGTGGCAGCAACTAGACAAAGTATGGATTATGACCACTGGCATATATATATTTTGAGAATTTTTGTTTGCCTGTTTAGAAAAATAGAAGGGTTTTTTGGGGTTTTTTTTTTAAATTTTAGTAACCTACAGAGTCAAGTCCATGAAATTTGAATTCACTGTTTGAGTTGGAATTTCAGGGGTTTTCCTTGTTTTGTTTCTTGTTTGTTTATGTTTTTAATTATTATTGTTTCTTATTGTTTTGCTTTGCAGAAAGCTAAGGCCAAAGCCAAGAAGGATCCTGCAGCTGAAGGAGACCAGCCTAAACGCCCTCTGAAGGTAGGTCGTGATGCCTCTTTTACCACATTTTACTTTTCACAGATTTCAGGCTCCAGTCTGTGTGTGTCTGTGGAGGAAAGGAGAGGGCCGGGGAATGGGAAGGATGAATGTTGGGTAATGCAGCTCATTCGAGTCATTGGTGAGTGTATGACTGTGTGTGTGTGTTGGGGGTGGGGGTGGGGGGAGAGAGAATGAGAGAGAGAGGGGATGGTCAGATTTTTTTTACCCATCGGCCATGTGAAAGGAAGGTGTTTTGTACCAGTATTGCCATTTGTATGACTTTTCTTCAGAACTTTACATCGCAAGAATTTGTACATTTGTGTGTGTGTGTGTGCGTGTGTGTGTGTGGTGTGTATAAAGTTGTACTGACAAAAATATTTGTATACTTAAATGGTATGGTTCGTGATGCTTGTTCGATGCTTACTTTTGGTTTAAACAAGTTTATTGCAATACAGTTTGTTCAAAGTAAATAAACAGTTTCTGAGCATGAACAAGCTGGGCTTATAATAATGCTCAGGGGTCAACAAACAAGTGCACGTTAATGGTACATGTATGTATTGCAATGGCGGTAGTTATAGTAAATTAGAGCTAAGAGAGAGAGAAGGGGGCAGGGGGGGGGGTCTAACTCTAAGTGTACTCAAAAAACAAAAAAACAAAAAAAAAAAACACTTCGCTGGGCTGCGCTAGGCTCTGTGAGTGTCAAGGAAGTAACGTATAACCTAAAAATGTGCTGCACGAATTATAAAATCTTGAACATTACAGAAGATAGTGCAGTTTTCTTGAGTAGACTTTTTGAGCTTTCCTGTAAATCAATGTATTACTTTCCAAGCAGTGTGCTGTCTCATTACCACAGCACAACCACCACCCACTGCTACAAGTACAATACCCCCCCCCCCCCCCCCCCCCAGCGCTGAGCTTTAACGCTCGCCAATGGCCCCTAAAAATGGTGTCTGGGGAACTTGATTTACGGTACATGTACTATTCGCCCGGCTGGCGACCTGAAAATTACCGCCAGTGGTAGAGATTCCGTACCTGTACACGGACTCTTGACACGCGCTGTAAACAGCAGCAGCAGCCATTTGTAATCGGCACAAATTTGTTTAAACTTGATTCGATCAAAAAACATGAGCAGTCAGCTGGACACAGAGATTGTTGCCAGAAGGAGAGTGCACAAAAATGAAACAGTGTTGTTGTTGAAAGTTATCTTGTTTATTAGCTGCAATAGTTATACAATTTAAAATAGGACCGCATTTTCAATCAAAGGGTCTGGCAAAAATTTTCTGGCAACCTCAACTTCCCAGGTTAGGAGCCCGGCTGGCTCCTTAGCCTGGCTTGCTAAATCTCAGCCCTGCCCCCACCCCCCACCCCAACCGCAGACACAGTAGGTACAGCAGTACCAACACTGACACTGAGTAACAGCCAGTTTCTCAGGAACGTAGACCCATGAGGTGTGACCTGGTAACGTCAAGGACTTTCTGTAGGGTCACCATGTATTTCATCAGCCCTGAGTAGAATAGGGACCAACCATTTTCTCGGGAATGATAGGCGGTCAAAATGCCCAGGGCACTGTGACTTTGTGAGTCATTGAATTTCAAGTACCTGAAAGCTTTGCATGTCAGGGGCAGGCAGATCCATTAATCCCATGCAGGGTTCATTTGGCAGAATACTTGCGTTGTGGTGCAGGACAGTCACGGCAGGGACATTAATTGTCTGCCATGGGCCATGAGCCAAAAAAAACCAAACTTTGCATGTATTGCTGGTCTGGGTGCTGGTCGTCAACACCTCCAGACACAGACATGCGTACATGCGCACCCACCACCAGAAAGAAAAGAAAAAGAGAAACTCAGAAAGCAAGAAAAAAAGTGTCAGATTTCCTGGCTAACCCTTCTCTCAGAACCTAAGTGGCTTTTTTTCACATGTACAAAGAACTAAACTGTGACACTGACAGACATATTAACAAGCACACAAATGAAAAAAAAAAAAACATGACTGTGTCTGCCAACCATAACTTTTTGTGCCCTAACTCCACCTAAGACATTTAAAGTTAGGTCTTTGGGGAAAGGGGATCAGTATTTTCCAACAATCAGATGCTATTGTTTCTTCTTGTTCTTTCCACCCTCTCACAGCTTGACCCACCCCCGGAGTTTATTGAGAAGAGACTGCAGCTTTGGGACAAGCTGAAGAAGGAGCGTGATGAGTGGGTGGCAGCCCAGAAACCTGAGCCAATCAAGATTACTCTTCCAGACGGCAAGGTGGTGGAGGGAGAGTCGTGGAGAACCACGCCTTACCAGATTGCCAGCGGCATCAGGTCTCTTATACTTGAAGTCACCATAGATACATTGATTGTGTTTATGTGCAAATCAGCAAATTGTCAAATAAAGTTAATAGTGTTGCACTTTGCCAGAGGTGAGGAGCCTGAGTTTTTCATACCACAGTACATGTAATGCGACAAGGAAATAAAATTTATAAATACACCGATAACACTGTCCACATCATGTGCCAATATGTTGTCATTGTCTGCTTCCATCAGGTCTCTTGTGTTTTTTTATGTTGTGTGAGTGCGCTTAGTTAAAAGTTTGGAAGAAGAGTGTTGGGTAGTTGGGTTTGTCGTCCCACACCACAAGAAGGTCATTGGAGACTTATGGGCAGGTCATGGTGGTAGGGATAGCTACCCTAAATGAACAGTCCAGCTGAGCATTTATTCAATCCAGTCAGACTGCGAGGTCGGCCACATTTTATGTATCCTTGGCAGTAGTTCGCTGTACTTAGTGTGTAAAATCCCATCAATGTTCATTGGTTTTGGTTGGTGTGTTGTGTCGGTGTTCAGAGGGGAGAAAGGAGGAAAGAGGTAGATAACAATGCCATACGATGAACAACACTACATACTCCTGTGGTTCAGACTGGACAGTCTGAGTTGAAAATTTTACTGGTGTACTTGATATGTAGTGCTTGCCATGCCCTCACTCATTAGTGAGACTTAGTAGGGCTTCGTACGGAGAACTTTGCTGAGCAGCGTAACCCACTTGCATGTAAATTAGGCACGTTACGGGTACCATTAGCTAATCGCAGCGCGTAAGCAGCTTGCGGCCTCTGCCGTGTGAGCCTAATTTACATGTAAATGGGTTACGCTGCTCAACGAAGTCCTCCGTACGAAATCCTACTAAGTCTCACTAGTGTTCTCAATCTACAGCCAAGGTCTGGCAGACAACACTGTGATAGCCAAGGTGAATGGTGAGCTCTGGGACCTGGACCGTCCGTTGGAGGGGGATGCTGAGCTGAAGCTCCTGAAGTTTGACGATCCTGAGGGTAAGAAGTGCAGCAACTCGCCTTCATGTTTTATTGGTGCATTTGTGATCTGCGGTATCATAATGTGTGTTTCTAAGATAGCGTGTCATTTGAGGCTAAATATTTTACTTGAACTTTAAAACCACACATACAATTGCAGGTGTCAAATTCTTTCAAAGTGAATTTTTTTTCCCCATTCACTGCAGGTCAGTATGTGTTTTGGCACTCGAGCGCCCACATGCTGGGGGAGGCTATGGAGTGTCATTATGGTGGACACCTGTGTTATGGGCCGCCGATTGAAGGGGGCTTCTACTACGACATGTGGACTGAAAAGTAAGGAAAAGATTTACAGGGCTTAGATTGATACAACTAATTGTTCATAGTCACACGTGTTACAGCCTTGGACCACTTTTTGATAAAGTTGTTTCTGCCTGCCTGTTTGATTTCTTCTCAGCGCACTAACTCAGTTTTCATATCGTGACCTGAAAGAACTGTCGTCTGGTTCTGCTTTCCCAGGTCTTACCGTAAGCAACCATACAATTTTTTTCCATGACCCCGTTAAAAAAACGCAAAAAAAAAAAAAAAACTAGCAGATACCATAGGGGGCATGATTTGTATTATATTATTGCTTTCCCTGACTCGTCTTCCACAACAGCAGCAGTTATTGCACTTTTTCAAATTTGAAAATAGCTCCGGGGAAAAAATATGCCTGAATACCTGCTATACTTTTCATGATCAATTTGGAAACAGAATATTTGGTTGGGTGAGGTTATCAAAAGATATCATTTTGACAGCTTTACAAGGAACTGTATTTGCCACTTCTGCTGTCCACAGTCCAGTGTCTAGCAATGATTTCTCCAACCTGGAGACACTAGTGAAGGGTATCGTGAAGGAGAAGCAACCGTTTGAACGCCTGGAGATGAAGAAAGAGGATCTACTAAAAATGTTTGAGGTCAGTGTTTTTTGTGTGTGTATTTTTCCTGGTTTCTTTCAGTTTCACCAGTGTATGTCTGTCCGTCTTTGTAAAATGTGCGCGAGTGTCGGTGAGTGATCGGTGCATTGAATTTTATTCTTTAAAAAAAATGCCCATGCAAATTATTAATGATATTATTATTCTTTATCTGTGCTGTTGTTGTTTTATCTCTACCATTTATGTGGTTTGTTTTTGTTGTTGTTGCTTTTTGTTGTTATTGATTTGAAGAGGAATATTCTAGCATTGGTAATCATTTCGCCTTTTTTTTTTTTACCCGCCCTGAAATTGGTGTAGTGCAGTCTCCTTGACAAGAAAACAGCTGGTGTTTGTGTTAAAAGTTGTCGGAAATTTCTGCAGTACTCTGCTGGCGCACTTTGTTTACCCTTGTGGAGTAGTTTTATCAGAACTTCAACAAAATGTTTGCTTGCAGTACAACAAATTCAAGCAAAGGATCCTGAATGAAAAAGTGACCACTCCCACCACCACTGTGTACAGGTGAGCCTAATTTTACTTTTTTGCTTTCTGTGTGATGTCTATTCCTCTAATCGTGAAAATATACATGTGTACAGTGTAAACAAACATGTTGGTTTATTTGTTTTGTGTTTTATGTTTTGCTCTTATTGACAAGGGGGAGCCGGGGTGGTCGAATGGTAGAGCGTTGGACTTCTAATGCTCGGGTCGTGAGTTCGATCCCCGCTGGGGCCAAATATTTGTGCTGGCTCTTTCATCGTTGCCCCGTCTTTGATATCACCCTATGTGGTGGAAAAGGACGTTAAACCCCCAAACACCCACCCACTCTTATTGACAAGTTTTTATTTGCAATTTTTTCATTGTGCAGATGTGGTCCCTTGATTGATTTGTGTCGAGGGCCCCATGTGCGACACACTGGAAAAGTCAAGGCATTTGCTGTAACCAAGGTAAGAATACCCGGTATATTTCAAGTTGCATGTACGTGTACCAGTTTTTGTCCTGCCCTTAACTGACAATTACTTCCTTTCAGCTGTACTCCTTTCACTGGAGTTTTGGAAATTTGCTGCTTCAAGTATGTATGCTGCTTGAATAGTGTACTGACCTCTGAGAGTTAAAGAATATGCTGCAGTTGTTTTGAACCACAATCAAACATCGGGGTATTTTATCAGGAGGCTTACCTGTAAGTCATCTCTGTGTGGCGCCTACCTGTCTGTAGTTAACTTACTTGTGCTCCCTAGTGTTCTGCTTCTTACTAAGAACTGCATGAAATAGTCACCACTACATAAAGGCAATCCACTACAGTAGTACATCCACATTTTCTTGTGTGCAGAACTCCTCCACTTACTGGGAGGGCAAAGCTGATGCCGAGACGCTGCAGAGAATATACGGCATCTCCTTCCCTGATCCCAAACAGCTGAAAGAATGGAAACACTTCCAAGAGGAGGCAGCCAAGCGTGACCACCGCAAGATAGGCAGGGTGAGACTTCTGTCATTCAACCTGCACACACACACACACACACACACACACACACACACACACACACACACACACACAGAGGTTTCCATCACTGTTTGTAAGAATATTCAATAGTTTGTTTTTTCTTCTTCAGGACCAGGAGCTGTTTTTCTTCCATGAACTCAGCCCTGGGAGCTGTTTCTTCCTTCCCAAGGGAGCACACCTCTACAACACACTCGTGGAGTTCATCCGGGTATGCTTTGCTACTTTTTTCCTGCCTGGTTGCCTCCCCACCCCCCACCCCTTCCTGTTTTTTGTTTTTTTTGTTGTTGTTGTTTTTTGTTTTTTTAAATACAAAAGCAATTAAGACATCTCAATTCATGACAAGATTTTCAGAGCTGGTTGAAAGAAAGAAAAAGTGCATATATGTTTGTCCCTGTTCTCTTGCAGAAAGAGTATTGGAAACGAGGTTTCCAGGAAGTGGTCTCACCGAACATCTACAACTCCAAGCTGTGGGAGATCTCAGGGCACTGGCAGCATTATGCAGTAAGTGCTACTTCACTCTATAGGGCGTTCCCCCCCCCCCCCAACCACTCACACACACACACTCACACTCTCTCTCTCACAATCTCTCTCTCACGCTCTCTCTCTCTCACACACTCACTGTCGATGACACATGTTGCCTCGTTTCACAATCAGTTTGGTTTTGTGTGTACTGTATCTTTTTTTTTATTCTTCTTCTTTAAAAGGAAAGTATGTCAACCATCTCTTTATGTCACTTGAAAAGTTCTACATCTTGGTTCTTTGCTTGAGCAGGGTCGGCGTGGATGTTTAGGAGTTTAACTGCCCTTTCCATCATGTGTCTTTCTTTGAGCAGAATGATTAGGCTTCTGCATGTGGTGTATGAAATGGTTTACCACAGTCTGACTGTGAAATGGGATATAATTTTTTCCTGTGTTTTTTTCCTGCAGGAAAACATGTTCTCCTTCGACTGCGAGAAAGAGAAGTACGCCCTCAAGCCGATGAACTGCCCTGGGCATTGGTGAGACTTTTTCAGAATCAAAATCTATTTTCAGGCATGGGAATTATCCGCCTAAAGGCAAATTTCTGCCTAAATCAAATTGGGTTTCCGCCTAAAAAAAAAAAAAAAAAAAAAATTCCGCCTAAAAAAGTCTGGTTGAAAAAAAAAAATTGTAGCTCCGCGTTTCTTTTTACCGATTGCCGCCGAGTTGTTGGCTGCCCGCTTGAGTTATGCGATACCTAAAAGGAAAGTACAGCGTTTCTTTTGCGGGCAGCACTAAGGCTGAACGGTACTTGCAGTCTTCTTGCTGTCGTTCCCCCCCCCCCCCCCCCCCCCCCCCCCCCCCCCCCCCGTCCCCCTCCCCCCCCCCGTGCGATACCTAAAAGGAAAGTACAGCGTTTCTTTTGCGGGCTGAACGGTACCTGCAGTCTTCCTGCTGTCGCTGGTGATTTCAGGAGAAGACAAAATATAGTGTTTTGGCGCTGAGTGGTTCACAGAGTTCTCTGACACTTATTAGAACTTAGTGTGACAGATATTGTCAAAACCTGTAAAAGCGGAGTTAGTTTTAGAAATCAGAGCACATATTGGAAAAGAAGACAATGAAAGTTTTATAATCTACCACCATCTCTTATCTGTAGAGATGGCTGGTTACATTCATTGTATTGCCGTAACATCTTTCAGCCTGATGTTCGACCATCGACCAAGATCATGGCGTGAGCTGCCTCTACGCATGGCTGACTTTGGTGTGCTTCACCGCAACGAGCTGTCTGGTGCCTTGTCAGGTCTGACCCGTGTACGGCGTTTCCAGCAGGATGACGCACACATCTTCTGCCGTCCGGACCAGGTACACAGTTTCTTCTCACACATGTACATATGTGTTTCATCATCACTGTGTAGATACTTTCTCCTTTCTTTTTTTCTTTTTCTTTTTTTTTCCCAACCAGTTTGTTGGAAAAGGCTGTTTTGTGAAAAGAGAAGTAATGTTGATACTGAGTTTCTTTTTAATAATTTGCATACTATTTGAACTTTATTTCACAGCATAGGTCTCTGAAACTTAGGTGTTAAATCTGTAGAGATATAATCTGTTCTGTTATTGTTGTTATTTCCACAGATCAAAGAAGAGATCGAGGGATGCCTTGACTTCCTGAGTTTTGTGTATGGTACCCTCGGCTTCACCTTTGACCTGAAGCTCTCCACTCGGCCAGAAAAATTCTTGGGAGAGATATCGGTCTGGGACCATGCTGAGAAGGTAAGGCTGTCTTAGGCTTTTTTAACCTTCGGACGACGTCGTGGGTAAAAAGTTGCACACACATTGCTTTAGACGAACGTATCTCGGTCAATATTTATGTCACACCTTTGAAATTTCATGACTTTGTCAATAAATGGTTTGACTATGTTCATGCCAAAAATTGTGTTGTTTAACTTGTAATTAGCAGAGTAATTGAAGAATAAGTTGTGAATTGCCTTTATAAAAACCATGGGTAATTTGTTTCCCACGATGTAGGACTAGGAATAAGTTGAAATTTACCTTTCTAAAAACCATGGGTAATTTGTTTCCCACGATGTAGGACTAGGAATAAGCTGCAATCTGCCTATATAAAAACCATTGGTAATTTGTTTCCCACGACGTAGGACTAGGAATAAATTGAAAATTACCTCTTTAAAAACCATGGGTAAGTTGTTTCACACGATGTAGGACTAAGAAGTTTTTTTAGCGACGTAGCCGGAAGGTTAAACAGCAGCAATTCTGCATGCGCACATCTCTGGTTAGTCATAGCGTACACAGTCATAATTTACACCTCTTGCCATTTCAGCCTCAGCCCAGAAGTCAGTTGAAATTAATAGAAGAGTGGACCATTTCTTCCAATAAAGTTCATCCATGTTTTAAATTTGCTGGGATTTGAAGGAGTACTGTACCTGTAAGTTTGCTGGGAAACATCAGTGTGAGTGCTGATTGTGACAAACTGCTAGAGTGGTACATGGGGAAATTTAACAACTGGCCAGCATGTATGCTTTTCAGTAGATTGATGGTTTTTAACCATGTCATTTTGCAGCAACTGTCAGAAGTGCTGGATGAAGGTGGTCATAAGTGGGAGCTGAACCCTGGTGATGGAGCTTTCTATGGACCCAAGGTGAGATTATTTTGTTCTTGGTTATCGCTGTAAAGATTGCTGCTGCCTTATGTTTTCTAGACTTTTTCACATTGTACATGGCCAGCCTCAGCAGCACTTTGCTAAGTGACACACAGCCGTGAGTTATTGACAGAACAGTTAGTCAAGCATATAAGGTTGGTGACAAAGATCAGTTGTGATCTTTCAGCTGTTGTTTATGTGCAGATTGACATCACCATCCAAGATGCGCTGAGACGATCGCACCAGTGTGCCACCATTCAGTTGGATTTCCAGCTGCCTGAGCGCTTTGGTCTCACCTACATTGAGTAAGTGAACCCTTCTTTTCAGTAACCTTTAAGGTAACAATGTGCATATCTAGCATACAACAGCATTGAAGAGACTTCTTTGTTGGGGGGAAAAACAACCAAAACAAATAACCTGTACTTTGTAACTTACGTAAGTGTTCAATGTCACGTCACAGACATGTAATGATGAGTCGGGGATGGGCCAGAAAGTGTCATATGCTGAGTAGATACATAGGAGTGTTCTCTTTATTCTTTGATGCTTTTTTTTTTCTTGAGAAATCTGTAGAACCTGTAATGTTCATTTGAACCCTTTGTGTTTCTAACAGTGACCATGGTGAGCGTCTGCGGCCTGTGATTGTGCATCGTGCCATCCTGGGATCTGTCGAGAGAATGATGGCCATCCTGTGTGAGAGCTTCGGTGGCAAGTGGTCAGTGACTCAACTTACTGCTTTGGCCAAAACACTAAGCAAAACCCAAGATCAGTAATGATAAACCAGAGATTCCTATTGTTGATACCTTGTGGCTATGGTCGGACTCCGTGAATAAGCTTGGACGAAAGTAGAAATCAGATCATGTGCACAATCATGAATTGTGCCTTTGCACTGTTGCATCTTCAAAGACTCCTGCATGCCTAGTGCAGTCTGAGGGTGTTAGTCTCCATGACCGTTTCTGTTTACATTTATGTGCTGTTTTAAATGTTATTGCCCACACATAGTTATACAAGGTCAAGTTGTAAGTTCACCTCACCCTAACATGGAAGTGTCTAAACTTTCTTTTCTTTTCTAGGCCATTCTGGTTGTCCCCCCGTCAGTCCATCGTTGTTCCAGTGGCGCCACCTTTTGACGAATACGCTGCCAAGGTTTGTAATGTTGATCTTTAACTACATCTTGCTGGCCACCTCTCGGATACAAACCCCGAGTTAATTTTAAGTTGTTGAGTTGGGCGTAACCATCACCATGGGAATGGCAAAGAAATGACATAGAACGCAATTCCTTGGAGCTAGAACAGACGTGTCTCTCTCATGCACACATACAGGTGTAAGTTTTTTCCATTGATCTGTTTTGTGCAGGTGAAGCAGCAGATCTGGGACGCTGGTTTCCTGTGCGACCATGATCTCGACTCGGGCACCACTATGAACAAGAAGATCCGCAACGCTCAGCTTGCTCAGTACAACTTCATCTTTGGTAAGATTAATCCCTTTATCCGCGTTTGCCTGGTGGTTCTGAAGATTACAAACTGATAGGGTCTTTTGCAAGAAGCTGTTTACTCATTATCTGAGGTGACTTTTCAAGTCGGTTGCTAAAGGGATAAGGTTTCCTGACAGTTTTGTTGCAACACTCATATTTCATGTTTCTGAAAGCAGTACAATGCCCTCTACAGACTTAGCCGGCAAAAATTCAAATTCTCCTACTCAGCGGTTAACCGTTGCTGCAACGCTGGCCAACTTCCTGTCATATTCGCTTTGTGTGTGCCCTTCTGCTGTCTCAGTCCAGCCCATGTGATGCTGTCCGTGTGCAGTTGTCAAAATGGTACATCGTCAGACACGACCAAAAGAGCTCAGAACAATTTGTGAGCACAGAATGGATGGAAGACAGGGCTATAAAAGATTCAAATTTTGTCATTGCAGTTGTCGGAGAGAAGGAGTTGGCCAACAACACCGTCAACGTGCGTACCCGAGACAACCAGGTGCATGGGGAGCATTCCGTAGACCACGTCATTGAGCGCTTCAGGCACTTCAAGGCCAGCCACGTCAAGGACAACGAGGAGACCTTTTGAGTAAGCACGTGAAAGTCAGCTCAGCTGCATCTCCGCTTGGACACTGTGATTAACACTTCCGTTGGCCCACCACAGTTCATGTGTCACCTAATTCAAGGTCACTGTCAATGCTTCACACTGACTTTTGCGGAAAAGAAGCCGGGGTATTCCATCATGGTTCATCTGCTGATCTGATAATTATAGGCAAAAGGGGTCTTTACAATCAGATACATGTGAACCATGTATGAGCCAAGGTTTCAGCTGAGTACTTCAAACATACTTAATTCTTTACGAATATATCATCTAGAGACTTGGTGGTGTAGATATGATTTGTTAGTTCATTTGTCTGTACGGACAGCTGAGCACGATAATTTTTGCTGATAATCAATCCACTTCTGAAGCACAAGGTTTTCTAGTATCATCTGTCTTTGTGCCAGTATATGTTTCATGACACTTCCTGTGTTCCTTAGGGGGACACTAGTATTCTGGAATGGACCCTATCACAATTATTAAGCAATTTCATATGCATTGTTGAGTCGTTTGCATTTTGGCGGAGATCATTTAGACAGACACAGTGTAGAACATTGCCGTATGTGATACCAAGTCGATTTTGTAGATGTGTCCACACTTTACACAAGTAGTATTGCTTTGTTTATTTATCATCATTTTTGAAAATGTGATTTACGTTTTGGCTGGTGCATGGATTTGATTTGATTTGAATATTCAAAATCGTTCAAATTTCAGACTAAATTTCAAATAAATCAGTACATGTACATGGAGTTGACTGCTAGACACTCTGGTTGCTTTGCACACATGCTTACCTACTGCTAACGAGTCTCTTAAAACACACAGTGAAGAGAAAGTTAGGGAAGCTGTAGGTTCACACTGTTTGAAAACATCGCGCAAGGGAAATTTGAATGATTCTGATGGTGTTCCAGTGTGGTTGGTTGTCATTTTGCCATTTTATGCACACAGGTGTTTGCTATGGTAGACAGTAGATATGTAACGCATTCAGTAGAAGCCATCAGTTGCCACACACATGTAAGAGTAACATCAGTTTTGTGAAATGATTTTCTTTTGGTTGGTTGAATAGATATTGTCAGTGGAAGTGAAACAAAACTACTGTGTTTAGCAGTTGGAATTCTGGTGCACCTGAACGCTGGACTGAACGGTTGACAGGCCTTACGTCGGCAAACTTTGCGCAATGTTGTTTACATTCATACGTACACTATGTAATACCCTTTACATACTTTTCACTGTGATCTGTTCTTTCTCCACATATATGTTTGTAGAAACTAGTACAGTGGTGTGGTTACCTGTAGAAGTGGAAAGTTCAGTTGTTCAATTTCAACCCTATTATTGGTGTATAAAGTAAGTCAGTGAAACAGGGTATGATGGCAGGTGTTGTTGGCTGGGCTTTTTGTTGTTGTTGTTGCTTTTTGGTTTATTTTTACAGAAACTGAATCTTTCTGTGTGTCAAGAGAGTAATGTTTGCTCACTGTGAATCGGCCTCTATTACAAATAATTCCTTTATCAAATAATTTAATTTCAGTGTGCTCCAAACCTGCTTTATACTGTAGTAGGTGGTTTCCCCTAAGAAACATGCACTTTGTTTGCCTATTGCATTATACATGTATAACCAATATATATATTGGAACACACTACATCGACCACAGTAGAAAAGTATTTGACACAACTGGCAGTGTAATCTAAGTGTGCAAGCTGAAATGGTAGTACATGCGCTGGGTTATCATTTCATGGGAGATGGGAGTTGGGCTTTGCTTTTCAACCACAGGCTTCATGGCTTTGCCTTAATTGTGTTTCTTTTTGTTATATGTATACAGTCTCTGTGGTGTGTGACAATTCAGAATTGTGAAATTAAGTTCGCCAATAAAAAGGAAGCTTACTGCCCTCTGTGAGTGGGTGCCGGCATACGTGTGTGTGTGTGTGTGTGTGTGTGCGCACACCATTTTTTTTTTTTTTATGTGTGGTAAGGGGAAAAAGTAATGCCCCCCCCCCCCCCCAAAAAAGGAACAAAAAAAAAAAATCTTGGTCGGTGAACCAACCATATTCAAATGAACATACTCAAGTTCATCAGTTCCATCATACTCAAGTTCATCAGTTCAAAGCCTTTTTTTTTTTTTTTTTTGCTGTTATGAACTTTCAGTGTCGCCCCAGACATGCATCACAGATAAACGCTGTGGATGAAAGGTCAAATCGCACCGATAATACGCGCCCTGCGGGTCCGTGACACTACTACACCGCCCATAACGGCACTACGACCCAATTGAGCAACATGATGTATGATTCCATATTGATGATCGTTTGGTCAAACCGCTCAAGTTAACAGGACTGACAACCGCACCGCTCTCCCCGCCCTCAGCCCCACCCCAGCCCAGACTTTACTTTTTATGCAGTGGCAATGTATTTGGATGACGACTGTAAACCTGGAGGACTGAGACGACTTAGTTTAAGCTCAGCTGGTATAGTTCGCCCGTTAGGGGGTGCAAATTATCGATATTTCGGCAAAAACAGTCGTCCACTCACGGGGGCGACTGTATCCCCGCAAAGCGGGAGGGGGTGCAAATGTACTCCGGGGTCTGGCGAAGGTGAAGTCACGTGGCCGCTGACTTCGTTCAATGTAAGTCCCTGGTTCTACGAATTTATTTTATGCGAAATATCGACGGAGTTGACCTAGCGGGCGAACTATACCAACTGAGCCTTAGAAGTTAGTTAGGCGCAGGAAAAGCGCTATTTGCAGTGAAGAGTTGACCGTCCGCGCTTAGGCACCGCGGTCATGTTGAAACTAGGTCAGTCTCTGCTATCGGTACATGCGTCGGTGGTTTCAGGGGTCAAAGTCCAAAGGATTTGGGGTCGTCTGCTCGACTTCATAGCGGTCAATGTTAGTGCCGTAATCAGTCACAACATACCACTGCCTAGCTATGCGCTAACGAGGAACAAGCCATGGCCAGCTCTTCGGAACACCCTGAAACTCCGGTATGAATTTTATATCGTTTTCCTCTCTGTTTATTGCAGGTTGTTAGGTATGTTGTGACAGAAAACAGCTTTGACTAACGGTACTGGCTACTGAAGCGGTGCACGACGAGTGGTCGGCATGTGCATTTGTTTACAAGCAAAGCTTGCGGCTGTGCTGGGTTGGTCACGTTCGCTTGGATCTTGACTGCATGTTTTGGTGTGAAAAAAGCTCGATTACCCAGACTTGGAAGTTTCTCAGGCTGTTGGGTTGGGTTGATATACGTATCAATGTAAAGTAATGATGCAACAGATCGAGGTCAGCTGTAGAGCCCGTTACTCCTCTCCCCAGGGGAAAAGTAAAAGCACCTGTCCAACCGCTCACTCCCCGATGACCAACACACACCAAATCAGTGAAGTTTTCTAGTATTAACCCTCGATTGCACCAACAAGCCAGTTGTGTCAGTGTGTGTAGACGCATTGAACTTTGGTTGTCATGCTGCAAGCATATGTGATCGAAAGTTAACAGTCTGCATTTAGTAGAAACTGTGCTTAGGCCATCAGCTCTTATAACCCTAAACATCGGTATCAAAACTGATCTAACCGAACTTTGCATACCACTCAAAAGACTAGTACAGAGAGAGAGAGAGAGAGAGAGAGAGAGAGAAGTGTGTGTGTGTGTAAATGGCGGTGGAAGACAAAACGCCATCCTTCTTACAAAACAAACATGCCGACAGAGTTTGTTAAAAGACAGAAACCAAGAAAACCCACTCCATCAGTTTTTTGACAAAAAAAAAACCCCTGAAAAAATGCTGCCTTTTCTGATGGTGGGCTTAATATGGGGTAGGGTTGAAGATCAGTTATTTGTGACAATTTTATAGTTGTGCCCATTTGTAAAAACTTTCACGGCTATTTTCCCAACATTGTTTCTTGCTGTGCCTATTATAATAATAAATAAGCAAATAAAACCGTTTTAAATGTTTGTTTTTTTAATCTGTGGAATTTGTTGCTTATTTCAGTACCCCAGCATAATTGAGTTGAATGTTGGGGGCCGACACTTCACCACTACTCTGATGACACTGACCAAGCAACGAGACACGATGCTAGGTGCCATGTTTAGCGGCATGCACCAGCAGCCACAGGACAAAGATGGCCGCTATTTCATAGACGCTGATGGCGATACGTTTGTGTGGATTCTCAGCTACCTCCGTACAGGCGAGCTGCCCCCGGGTGACAAGGTGGAGAGGGTGCATCATGCAGCACTATATTTTGGTCTGCAGGATTTAGCAGCCGAGCTGGAGTTTGCCCCCAAAATAATGGCACAACAGGTACCATGCAATTTACATAAACTGAATTTACATCCACTTTGAACTAAAATGTGACCTGACCCCCCCCCCCCTCCCCCCCACAAACCCTGGCCAAAGCCACAAAAAGTGCAATTTGTCTAAGAGCCCCATGTATGTGAACTTGAACCATGCTGGTATTTGTGTCAACCACCATATTTGTCACCAGGTTTCAACCTGCATTTTTCGCAATTTCAGATGAAAGAGAAGCACTACGGCAAACTGGATAACTTTGACTCTGTCTTGAAATCAGTCCTCAGAGCAGCCTCTAGCCAGACATGCCTGGACTCTTGGCCCAGGACCAAGGTGTGGGTTGCCATTTTTCGCACAGACAATATGAAGAACTCAGCAAATCAGCCTCACACATGTGCCTATGTACCCAAGGCTCAAAGGCAGAATGAGCCAGTGGACCAAACATTGTGGAAGATTGCACAGGTCACCATCGGCCCGGTACAGTCAAAACACGTGAATGAGAAGGCCTACATGGAGGCCGTGGCTGAGGAGCTGTCGGGGAGAGGTTTTTCTGTGCAGCTACAAGACATGGGTTACTGTCGGTCAGCAGAGTTTGACGAAGATGTGATGCACATATCCCAGAGTGCGGTGTCATGTGGTGCCAAGATGTACTGCTTGTTGTTTTCCTGGAAGTAGCAGCGTGTGTGTGTGCGTGTGTGTGTGTGTGTGCGCACATGTGTGTGTGTGTGTGTGTGTGTGTGTGTGTTTATGATGGACGGAAAGAGAGATGTGGATTCTGTAAAAAGCAGAAAACTGCATGGATTTTCAGATAAGAGTCCATTTATTCTGTTCATTTAGAACTCTCTATGTTCCAATGCAAGCCTTCACAGACATTCATCTTTACCATGTAATAAATGCTCATGCCTTTAAGTTAAATTCAACATTTCTCTTTTGCAAGATGTGTGAGCAGAGAGACAGAGTGAAAGTAAATACTGTACTTTTGTCTCAGACCAAGGAAAAATAAAAGGGAATATTCATAATAAATAACACTAGTACCAGTCAAGTACAAAAGAATGTATACTCTGACAGTTTGGGGAAGTAAAGTGCAGAGGGACACACAAGCAGCTAAAGTTCATCAGCAACTGTCCCATTAATTTTCAATCTGTAGTGTTCACAGGTTTCTCTCTCTCTCTCTCTCTCACACACAAACACACACACACACACACCCACACCCCAGTGTATACCACCCATAAACCAGTAACTCAAAACTTCACTACTTTTTTCTGTTTGGCTGTGCCCTTTGAAGACCTGCTGCTGGGCTCCTCACTAACTTCTGCATCCGCACTTGAGTCCACAGTTATTCGTTCCACTGTAGCACTGCCAATCCCTGATAACAAGAATGAGAAGGAACTTAACACCACAGACCATCATGCAATTGACTTGGACAAGGTTGTATGGGAAGCTGACCGCATTTGCTACAAGTACAATCAGGCTACTAAATCCAAACACACTTTCACATCTTTGATGACACAATTTGGGGAACATCTAAAACTGTCAGGACGAAACTCCTTTGTACCAAACAAACTGCAACTGCTAGATCAGGACAAGGTGATGAAGTGCACACAGCTATGATCGTGTCACTGAGATCAATGAACATCATCCACATTGCTAATAAACGACCAAAAAAAGTTTTGGCAATGGCAAAGAATTATACAAATTAAGGAACATCTTGGAAAAAAACAAACAAATACAAACAAACTGATGTTTCTGGTTAATGCTTTTTTTCTGTTTTCTTTTTTAAAGTGATACGCTGGTGGCTTACTACATTAAGTGAACTAAAGGTCTACAATTCAAACTTTACCTTGTTCCTTGAGAAATTCTGGACAGTCTCTCTTGAAGTGTTCCACTGATCCACACATCTTGCATGACCCACCTGAAAAGATCCACATCATGAGATTCATCCTTACACCCTCTCTCGGTTCCCGATTTACCAGTATGTCGTGTATGACAACTGGTATATGCCTGACAACAAAGAGCTATAAATGTTATAAATCAAAATACTCTGTCACAATCATGCATGTTGGTAAAGGTGCTAGACAGTGATAAACTGCTCAGCTAATCTGATATCTCTATCTTATAATATTAACACCCTACAAAAACTCCAAACTCTTGTCCTCGTGAAAAAGAATGCAGTCAGTCATCCAGAGTACAAACGAAATAAAACATTCATCGGTGTCTTAAGCATGAAACTCCGAAGACCAGTGCTTGTCTTAAAAACCTGAACACCACAGCAAAATCCTTACCATGTGGGTAGAGTCCCCGTGGGTTGTCCGGGCACATTTTTGATATGTGCCCTGTCTGACCACACACAAAACACTGTGCGTATGGATAAGAACCTGTAATTTAAAAAGAAATCACATTGAAAGAGCATTTTTCACTGATATAAATATATATGGGCATGGCTCAGAAATGGTGTTGAAAAGTTGTGACACACTAGGGCAAAATAGAAAATCATAATTTACACATTGGACTTGGGGCACACCATCTTCAAACAAAAACACATCATCTGAACCATTTTTTGCGTCATTCACTCATTTATTACTTGTGTAATATGATGCCAACCATTATCACTGTGTACATAACATCACAACATCACAGGAACTTCTTGCTCCCATTCACTGGAAAGAGATACAAAGAAATTCATTTAAACTGCACCCTGTTATAAAGAAAAACCAGTTGGGTTAACTGAAATAGTTACACTGTTCTTGAACTTCAAAGAAGCGAGATATTTTAAGAAGCAGAAAATGTACGTAACTTCACAACATTTTTCAACTCTGAAGATCTACGACTGTCATAAGTACTTCAAATTTCATCCAAAACACACAATATTCATATAAAGCTAATCAGTAGGCTTTCAGCTTTTTTTCTTATTAAGAGAAACAGCGGGCAAAACAGAAACTATGACATTAGAGCTGATACGACACTGGGAACACATTCTAGAAATGAAAAAGCCCTTTTGGCACATAATGAGTGTAAATAATGCACTTTGTTTACATGAAGCAGTTTTAGAATGTCTAGGTGTAAGTATTTACATCACTGCTGACCATGAAAGAGGTTTTGGTATTGATACATTTGCCTAAACTAACTAAAGGGGAACTTCAGTACATAACTTCACAACGTCACAAGGCTAAAATTTGTTTACAAACTTATTAAGAGATTAACAATGACCTTTAAAAACCAAATCAGCAGACTATCTACAAAGCAGGTATCCACTGTTGCCACTATTGTCCCCAGAAAACATAAAACAATGGGGGAAAAATATGGAATGTTACCGTAGTACATAACTTAACAACAATGAGATGTCTCTCTCCTGTTTTCACAAATAAAACAAACCTTTCTTAGCAGTAGTTGAGCATCACAGGTGGTAAAAGTGAGTGAACATTACACCCCTGCAGTTGAAGCCCTTTAAGAATATGAATCGCCCCCAATTTCAGCCAGTACAAGAAAAAACAGTCTCAAGGAGGGGAAATGTACATAACTTCACAACGTGACATGGCCAGCTTTTTTAGAATGTGTGCTCCATTAAGACCATTCTCTGACTAAAAAAGTAAAGCATTTATACTACATCACCATTTTTATTGTATGGAACTTTTATTTTACTTCTGAAGTAAATCCTCCTAAGACATGTTGACAAGCTGGTAAATGTTGTACATAACTTCACAACATTTTTCAACTCTAAAGATCTGCGACTGTCTTAAGTACTTCAAATTTCACCCAAAACGCACAATATTCATATAAAGCTACTCAGTAGGCTTTCAGCTTTTTTTCTTATTAAGAGAAACAGCGGGAAAAACAGAAACTATGACATTAGAGCTGATAAGATACTGGGAACACATTCTAGGAGTGAAAAACCCCATTTGGCACGTAGTAAGTGTACATAGTGCACTTTTCTTCTTTTTTTTTTTTTTACACGAAGCAGTTTTATAATGCCTGAGTGTAAGTATTTACCTAACTGCTGACCATGAAAGAGCATGTTCATGTGTTTATTTTGTGGTCTGGGAGAGGAAACTATTGTTCACCTATTCTGGGACTGTCCATATTATGTGCAGATGTTTATTTATGGCTACAATTCGAGTGCATTCATTGTGATAGTTTTGCTTTTACAGCCACTCTGCTTATCCTTGGAACAGAACTATGTAAAAACAGATATAAAGTTATAGATTTGTTGATTTTATTAAGCAAGTTTCATATAGATCTATAACAGCAAGCTAAAGAATACTGTTCCAAATGCCACAACATTCAAGAAGATATTCAAACACAGACACATAGGTGAAAAACTGCATGTAGTTTTCAGGTAACTAGTCTAAACCTGCCTGGCTACCACAGAGGTCAATGGGGCTGTTAATGGCTCAGCGGAAAACGTCTTCAGACCTATCTGAAAGTAAATGCAAGTTTGCGCCCTGGCATGAGTTTGGGGCAGCAACAGTTCCTTGTATCCCCCTTTCTTTGCATGTAGTGAAGCTTCACCTCAGAACCATCATGCAACACTTCCAGCACCTGGACACAGGAGACATCACCTTATAAGATTTCTGACATGGAGAGACCAGCGTCAGCCTAAAGCCAAGAAAAACTAAAATAAACAGGATCATGTAAAAACTTGTCATGACATCTCATGTAAAAACTTGTCTTGGCATCTCATGACTTTTGCAACAATGGTTAAAGATATATAGCTTTGTATGGCGTGCGTTGGAGACACAAACCTATGCGTAGTAGCCGGCTTCTCCCTTCTTTCGGTTGCTTGAAAAAACAGCTTCCACAAAGTCGTCGACTTCTGGCACTCTGCAGATTGACAGTCATAAAGTTAATGACATTATTTCTACATTGCAGATAAATTCATGTTATGATAAATCAGACATCAAACACCATCCTTCATCTGTTTGAAAGAGACATTTTTCCAATAACAGTTATGAACATCCTTTATTATTTGTTCAACTTCATGTAGCACATTTTAAAGAATGACTGTCCTATAGGTCCTCTAAGAAGCAAAGAGCTGTTACCTTCGTTCAATGAACCCCATGTTATGCAACCTTACCGCTGACCTACTGCCTTACAACAGCTGTGTTTATTGTATGTAACTGAACTGTTCATAACATCACGACACACTGCACTTGCATCTTTTCACATTTTGTCAATTTTAAACAATAGACCTGCATAAACCTCTTTAATCTACTCTCACAGAACTCCAACAGTTGAAGTTACCTGCACCCAGTTATGTTTCTTCAAAATTATCATCTTACTGCAGGTCAGCACACTCGTGAGAGATGTACATAACTTCACACAAACAATGGCAGACCATGGATCATACATTGTTGCGAAGTTATGAACTAACAAAGACCTATTTTGTGCAAAACCACACAGAAATGCATGTATGAATAGAAGAGGGGAAGTATGAATGATGACTGAACCATCATTCTCATAACCTAAATCTACAGTATGACCATCAGGGGAAAATATTTGCTATCAGTCCATAACCTCACACCCAAGGATTGTTGTGAAGTTACAAACAGCAGAATGGCACCGAAAAGTTTGTTAAAATGACTAGGACAAGAACCTAATGCTTCACACAGGATGTGAATGTGAAATTATGCAACCGCTGACCTAATGCCGTACAACAGCAGCGTTTACTGTATGTAACTAACTGAACTGTTCATAACATCACAACACACTGCACTTGCATCTTTTCACATTCTTTCAAATTTAAACAACAGACCTGCATAAACCTCTTTAATCTACTCTCACAGAACTCCAACAGTTGAAGTTACCTGCACCCAGTTATTTTTCTTCAAAATTGTCATCTTACTGCAGGTCAGCACACTCGTGAGAGACGTACATAACTTCACACAAACAATGGCAGACCATGGATCATACATTGTTGTGAAGTTATGAACTAACAAAGACCTACTTTGTGCAAAACCACACAAAAATGCATGTATGATTAGAAGAGGGGAAGTATGAATCATGACTGAACCATCATTCTCATAACCTAAATCTACAATATGACCCTGAGTAAAAACATTTGCTGTCAGTTCATAACCTCACTCCAAAAGCTTTGTTGTGAAGTGACCAACATTTACTTCTCTAAAAATAACCCACAGACTTGATGTAGAGAACCCCAACTGCTTAAAAAAAAACCCTGCTTATCACTAAACTCAATAAAGCACACCCAATTCACCAGCAAAGAATCATTTCAATGAAATGTGTTGTTCATAACATCACAACACAACTTTGTTTAAGTTTGTGTTGTGATGTTACGTGCTAAGGACTGACATGTTAAAAACAGTAATTAATTCTTTAAACAGTTTCTCCTCTTCAAAACTGTCCAAAACTGCAGCAGTCATGCTCTCACATAAAGGCATTTCACGTGTAGAAACGTAGTTGATAGTTTGATGCGACGTTCATAACATCACAACGCTGATGATGAGGCGTTAGCCACAGATTTGTAGTGAAGTTACAAACTTTGACCATTACAGCCGATAATATATTCTTGACCACGCACAATAATAGTGAACACAATCGGACATGATCCCTTGCAACTATTAATGAGTGAGACGTGAACAAATTCATGTCTTTCACAATTCTGGGCTATTTCTCTACCTGTAAACATGAAAGCCTGAAAACGAGTACAACTCTTTGTTGTGAGATAACGGACACCATTATTGGAGTCTAAATTTTGCAATCACCTAAATGGAGTTCCGTAAAATTCAAGCGATTTGACTTCAAACGTAATTATTTCGCAAGCCCGCCGCCCTAGATTCTGTAATTTTTCACAGAACTGTTAATGCGCTTTGTACGTTATCTTGACTACAAAAACATCTCAGACACCCCAATAAAATGTTTTTTTTTTTTGTAGGTACGCACTGTCAAAACTGTGGAAACACGGAGTGATGTCTCAGCGAAACATTTTTCCAAAGATTGCTTTCGTCTTGATCAGGGAACTACATTGCACAGAAGCTATAATTGAAGAAACATGAGGTCAAAAACGCTGTTGCGAAGTACATAACAAGCGGATCAGGACTGACAACAAAAACTTACCTTCATTTTCTTCGTTGTTCTTCGACATTCTGTTTCCCGATTCCACACAAAGACAAATCTGGCCAGAATAAATCGCACATGGTGCTGCACGCGAAACGAAAGTCAGCCGATTCGCGCCACTGCGCAAGTAAAAAAGTAGTACGTAACACGCCGTTCACAACAAAACTCGGAGAGCGACCGATATCGCATATTTTCTACGGTATGAGTATCTGACGAATGCTATCGCTTTATGGTTAAAAACTGGCGTGAATTTAATAAAAAATGCACAACTTTTTGTTGTTGTTGTGTTTATTATTTCCGGCCGGTAACGATTATTCCGCCGCGGCTATTTTTTACTGCAATGGCTGACGTACATTCCTGGTCACGAAAATCCAACGTGGCTCGCATAGTAAGCGGTAAATTTCAAAATGAAAGTTTTGGAACCGACTACAGACCACTTCCAAGTTTACTGTACTGGATTATCAAGCGGTGGGCACTTTCTTTTTGAAGTTATTCTTGATCACTGTGAAGGACCCAAAACCGTGTCACAAAAATCGCGCTCAGCGGCGACGCCGAAAATGCGGGAAAAGTGCAATTGCACCGATTTATTTACAATATTCCGACGAGAAAAGTTTAGGAGCCAGAGTTTCATACATCTGCTAAACACTGGTGCCCTTACATTAAAAAAATTACCATTCTAAGGTATTTTTATTTCCACTCAAAGTCTGCTAGTGCAACGATCGGGCGTTCTACGCCATTTCTGAGCCATGCCCATATATATATATATATAAATATAAATTCAATCTTTCTAAAGAAAAAGTATTACATGTACCTCCAAAATTTACATGTTATTGAACTTATTCTGATGAAAATGTCACACCTACAGCAGCTATGTTTCTCCTACAGTTTCACTTTCAGTTTCTTCAGTAAATTAGTGTAATATAACAAATGCAAGACACACAAGCACTATGAACAAAAGACTCAACACACATTGCTCAGCTGCTGAGCCTTTCGGATTCAGCACTGTTCCTTGGCTTACAGTCCAGTTTATGAATATTCACATTAAGCCAACATGAACTTCTGCACTCTCTTCTCGGAGTGTGTGTGTGTGTGTGTGTGTGTGTTTCGCTACAAGAATCCAAACCTGCTGGAACCTTGGCCTTGCACTCTGCAGCTGCATGTTCTGTTGAACCACATTTGAAGCAAATGCCTGTGCCTTGTTTTGGGTTGTCAACCAGCATCAGACACTCACTCAACTTGTGGCCTGGTAGTCGACAGTTGAAGCAAACCTGTGAAGGTGTTGAATCAGAATCTTACGAACAAAGAAACATGAATCTCGTAATTCTTATGATCTTAAACAATGTGTCGCACAGCCAGTTCTTACCTACCTGCCGCCATTATACAACACTAGTACGTGAATGGGGCATGTGTATGACTGTAATCAAAGAGCAGCAGTGCACAGGACTGGCTGGATAAAAGTTCAGTTCACTTTCATCAACTTGAAAGTAAAGACAAAAGAGAAACGGAACAAATAATTAATTCAAGACTTGAAACTGACAGTCACCTTTTTTGAAAGGCGTTCATTGATCCTTTTCTGTCTTCTCTGCTCTCTCCTTTGTTCTTTGTGCAAAGCAGTTCGCAGGAGCTGCGCTTCTGCTGTCATATGTTTCTTCTTCTTGGCACCCTTTTGAACCACAGCTTCACTGGTTTTCCTCTTTCTGTTTCCAGACTTTGGGGCTTGTGGTACATCTTTCTTCAGTTCTGACCAATCTGTTGCCTCGTGTCTCTTTTTATTTTCAGCCCCTCTCCTTGCGTGACGAGTCATATTGGCTGACTGTGACAATGAAGGAAAAAGTGTCGTGTACAAATTATTAGTTAGTGAAAGTACGAAGCGCGTTTCTTAATGAATGAATGAGACTCGTACACGTGTGCGTCTGTAGTCACAATTGAATTGATGGGCATACTGATTCAGACTGCCCCTTACGACATTTGAGGGCATTCCAGCAGCTGCAGATTATAAGTTTTCCACACATTAATCGAATGGCACGTACCTATTTTTTTTATTTTTTTTTAAATAACAAAATTTACAAGAGGTCTATGCCTCAATCAAAACATCACATTCACAACAATGGTGTTTCAGTATCACCCCTTGCGCCGACGTCTGTAGCTTACCCCGAATAACAACTCACTATAATGTGAAACTAAAACCCTTATCTAAAAGAAAATAGTTGTGTGGCAGGTGTAAATCCCTACCTGAAAAAGATATTTTTGGAAAGAAAACGCACGCACCAGGTGGTTCTCCGCGTGTAGTTTAGTTGGCGGAAGTAGAAGAGTTATCGCGTGTGTAAAGGATTCCCCGATGGCTCTTATGGATGGGCACTGACACAACAGCTGAGCAGGTGCACATCGAAACACCTGCCAAACTGTAAACACGCTTTCTTACAGCCTGTGTTGGTTTAAAGATAAAATGTATTACTGGTTTAAAGAAATTGAAAATGTAGCTTCTATGGCTACAACTCCAATGTGCAGAATCTGCTGAGACGACACCGTACGTCAGTCAGTTGGGTTTTTATGGTTTTGTTTCTTAAATGTATTATACACTACTGCATTGATTCAAGTAGAAATAAGCGCATATGTCAATTTACCTTTTACAACTTTATAGTGTAAAAGCCTCGGCCACAAAAAACTTGAAATGGGGTGAACAGTTATCTGTGTATGCATTGCTTCTTTGGAAGTGTTTCAGTGAACATAACTGTCAAGGACTCCACACACACACACACACACACACACAAAACCATTTCAACTGATCAAAAATCTTTATTTCAATGGTAGATCAGATTAGCCATTATATTGCGCAGTAAACAGAAAAGCCGTAACTTAATTTTTAAACTTTTTCCTGTATTATATTCTGTGTATGCGCACCAGACTTCCAAATTTGTGTTAAACTTGTTTGAATTTTGCGACTCCATGTCATGTAGAACATAAACTAGTACCCACCCTGTTAGTGTTTCCCGCTCCCCTCAATCTCATCAGATTCAGTGCCAACTTTTCCCCTGGCTGCCATAAAATACATTGTAATAATAAAATAAAATAATACACCTTACTGTTCATGCAACTTTACAAACATGACAGGTGCTTGCTTGCTGACACACACACACACACACAATCACGCGCACATTAACAAACAATTTTATTACTAAAAACGCATACAATGTTCTCTCAACACGCGCACATGCACTGATTTGCTCAGTTTCCCTTCTTGGCTTTAGGCATGTCGTATTTGCTTTTGGAGCTGTACCACAGAAGGAATGGGATGCCGAGGGAGGGCAGCGTCATGATGGCAAACACCAGCCAGTCAAGCTGAAACACACAGAACAAGAATCGATAACAACTCCGTATGTTGGGAAAAGGCTGCATGGTACACTTTCAAAATAGACTGCACACTCACAGGACTAAAAACGCGGCGAAAACAGATCTAACAGCTTGTCGACTGTCACTGGTTCAAATAGTGACTGAGTTTCTTGACAAACACAACATAACATACACGTTTGAGGCTGATTTAATAATAATAATGATAATAATGAGTATTGGATAGGCGCTTTACCCAATTTCACGAATCGGCTCAAAGCGCCGCGAACTGAACCCAACACGCACGCTCACGTGAATCACACACATTCTCCCACACACTGGACATAAACATATTACAATCACGTGGTGCGAAGGGTCAGCTCAGCTATTTTAAATTTCGGAATTTAGAATTACATTTATTTTTCAAATTTGGTGGGCTGAACATTTCCAAAGCAGAGGGGGAGGAAGCCGGAGTACCCGGAGAGAACCCCCGACGATCGGCCCGAATAAACGGTGCCACATACGAGAAGGAAAAATTCTTTGCCCCGAGTGGGACTCGAACCCCCCACCTCTCGCATTGGTGACACAGACAAGTCTCTTAACCACTAGACCACCGACCGCCCCATTAACTTAAGCAAGCAACTTTTTCATTAATTTCATCAGCTTATCATGCCGGTGAGTTTATTACTTTGTAACTGGCTTAGTGGTGTGGTAAGAATTAATCTGACTAAATTATATTTATGGTGAATACTTTATAGAGTAAGATGAATTGCGCAGATCATCTTAACTGGTGCTAATTCTGCCTATCTACCTACCAACTGCAAAGATAGTAAGGCTTACCACATGGGGTGAGAAGCGACGATCAAATTCCTTCAGAGGCACAATTCCTCCCTCCCCAGGTGAACTACTGTAACCAGTCTGATGAAAAAACAGAACAAGAAAACAAACACTAATGAAAAACATGACTGAACATGATGCATGTGTTGGTAATCAAACTGCCCCCCCCCCCCCCCAAAAAAGGAAGAAAAAAAAAGAAAGAAAATTAATGGTCATTTCTTCACAAACAGACATAACAAAAATATCCTGGAAAATTGATACAGCAAAATAATCCTTGCCCCCCCCCCCCCCCCCCAAAAAAAAAGCAAAATTAAATTAATGGTCACTTCTTCACAGACAGACATAACAAAAATATCCTGGAAAATTGATACAGCAAAATAATCCTACCAAAACCAAAGTGGCTAGACAGGAAAAAAAAAAAAAAACACAAAAAGGAAACCCTAAAACACTTCAAACAAAATGCACCTGTTCCAAGGTAAGGTGTCTGTTTTACCAACGGGTCATACATTGAAACACAACACAAAGCACCTAAAATAGCTACTGACTTAGCCAGTTTGTCCACTTGACATAAATGAAAGTATGCATGTGTATTAGCCAAACAAAAAAATTACCTGTCTTTCAGTGGACTCTTCTGTTGTGCGGTAGCTTATTTCAGCAGAGGTGAAGTTGAAATAACCAGACTTCAGGGGGCGCAAGATGACAGCATGTGTTACATTGGAATTGCTGTACACCAGTCAAGGATAATATCAAATCAAATTTAATCCAAGCAAAAAAATACATACTATTAGTTTTAACAGAACCAAGAGGAAGTGCAACCATAGGTCTTAGGCATAAATACTGCATCACAAAAAGATAAAACCACTGCAAATACCAGAGACATATTATCAGATTTACGTTCAACTACTGTATTATCACCAAAGCAAAACTTTGCAAGGATACGGAGCTAAGCGATCCCAGGAGACGCGAAGATTGCCCCTGACAGACTCAAAGTCTGCATCTGGAAAACTGTCATCCTTCAGCCGGACATCCAAAGCAGAGCTGCAAAAGAAGACAAACACTGGTGCCTAAAAATAGTAAAATTCATTACTATGACATTAGTTTAGAATCCAAGATTTGTGTGGTTTCTATTTTTCCCCCTCTAATTTGACCACCAAGATCACAGTTTTCAGGTTCATTCCCACAGCCACGATGTTATCCTGATACTGATACTATAGTGTAAATTCTGCAAGACGACTAAAACAATATTTTATGTTACATATTTCATTCAGTTATAAATATTGTAAGTATTGATGACCACGTGTCTGCTCACTGAGAATACAGAGTAATGGATGGTGGTACAGATATTATGAAGGAGGTGGGACTAGGAGTGATTACTTTCAGTTTCACTGAATTTGTCTGCTATATGGGATTGTGAAGGGCTACCAGTACCAATGCCAAGAACTGAAGAAGGAACCAACATTCACAAACATACCTTCGACCAACATTGTAGATGCGATATTCCACTGTCAGGTCTTTGCCTTCAACTAGATACTGGTTTAGGATGTTCTTAGCTACCAGCAGTCTGGCCTCAGACTCCTCCTCTGCACCAGTTGGAATGTAGCAGGCAAACGCCAGCAACAAGGCAGCAATCCACAACTTCATCTAGACAGGAAAACAAGTATTAAAGTTAGTGAAATCCTACAGTCTCACATCAGTGTTAACGTCTGGAGCAGAACTCAGTCGACATGAACTATTCACTGAAGTTCAATATGTATGCCAAGTTGCTTCAATTCATTGCCATGAGTTTAAACCGTTTCAGCCGTTCAAGTGATATATATAGACCTTCAGAAGAGAGTTAAGATGTCCACGCGTGTATGTTTGTGAATTCAATTTGGAAGCCACTTATAAAATAACCACAACACAGCACATAATAGAATGAATAACAGTAGCATGCATGTGGCCACGTCACACGTCAACAGAACCGGCAATGAGGTGATCGTTTTTGACTGACAACAAAATAATATAAGACAGACTGCACAAGCCTGCTTAGCAGAAACAACCTTTGAGCTAAAATGTGACGAAACGTTCACAAAATGACTAATCCATCGTTAAAGACCATTGTGTTTTTGACGGTGAAAGGTTTAGCAGACGCATTACCTTCGCCACACGCGTCGAGCTGCCGGAAGAGAGAACGTATGATGGGTAAAGTTGGTTCGGTAACGTGGATGAGGATCGGAAAGTGGATCGCTAGTATAAGCTCAGGACCAGCTGGTAAAAATAAACCAAATTCAGTCCTAAGTAATCATTTGTAGCTGTGGCTTTCAACGAATAATCACGTAAAGTGAAAGAGCAAAGCCAAATGAGAACAAACATACAAAATTCCCGATTTCTGCGGCGGAGGCCGGGATGTGACCGACCTTGACCTAAATAGAAAAAGTTATTCCTCTTTCTAAATCAGTTATCCCCCATGCTTATGGCGGTTACTACAAACAGGTGGTCTCTCCTGGTGAAAATGCCTTTATCGTGCTGACAGAGGATTTTGCATGAGCTGTGAGTCGTTTAAAATGTCACGGTTTTGTGCTACTCAGGTAGGATCGCTGTGCAGGTTCACTGAGAGTGCATTTTCCCACTGCAAATGTTTACCGGCTTGTAACTATGCGACCAACCGCTGTAAGCTGACAAGTGCCCTTTGCATGCAACCGTGATCCGTGTGTAGATCCTCCACTGACTGAGCCTGCAGGCTCGACTAGGTAGGTCAGTAGGGAAACGTTTCAGTGAGACTGAAAACTTGAAGGCCAACTACGAAATTAGACTGACGTGGCAAGCCTGAGACCCAGCTAGCTTCACTACACACCGCTGGGATCTTACCACCCGGCCGTCACTGCCAGTGAAAGCCGGCCACGGTCAGTTTAGGCCACACTGCTAACATCTCAGATCTAAACATTTGTGGAATTGAATCTGCGTTGAATTTGAGCCGGACGGGTTTAACCTCCAAGGTCTTTGGTTTCAGTTAACGTCATTTTCCACTGACGACATACGAGTGATGTCAACATGAAGACTGCGGGGCAACGACGGAGGCAAACTTGAAAGCAAGCACTAATGTTTGGTTTAGATCTAATCAAGGCAGTGTAACCACGTCAGTTTGTGTTTATTCCATTCACTGCCTCAGTTTCAGCCCCTGCGGCGGCCGCACACTGATGGTTTTTTTTTTGTTTTTTTTTTTTTTAAAGAAAAGCTTTATAACTTTCCAAGAACGTTTGTTCTATTGTTGACTGAACTTGACATCATGATTCGCCAGCACAACATGGACAGCCTAACGTCCATGAACATCGTGCCTTTCATGGGGCTGCTGAGCCTGCTGGAGGCCAAGTACCTGCACATACCGGAGATCTTCCACACTTTGATCGCCATTCTCTGCGACTTCAACCCTCTGGTCCAGGAAAACGTGAACAGGGTACGCAGCTCTGCTGTGGTCGCTTAGTGTTGCAGTAGTGTCCGTCAAAAATCCTTCCTGAGTTGCTCAGTCAGTAGCCTGCTTAGTGGTCACCACCATCAGCCACTTTAACTGACCAACTTCAGTTTTCCAGGCCACTCATTCATTAAACAATAACAAAAACAACACAAGAAACAACAAAGAAACATAACACCATAAGAAAAAAACTGAATGCAAACGCACACAGAACTATTTTTAGGCACTTACTACACGCTGTGTGTGTGTGTGTGTGTGTGTGTGTGTGTGTGTGTGTGTGTGTGTGTGTGTGTGTAGACCAAGCGATACCTGAGAGCGCTACTGTCCCGAGAGCCGGAGCTGGTACAGTGCCTTCTGACGTTTCTGGACGAGCCTCAGTTCATCACAGACCCTGGCGCTCTCAGCGCAACAGAGTGAATATTTTTGTCTCCCCCCCACCCCCCCTCTCTCTCTCTCTCTGTTTGCGTGTGTTCGTTTTTGTTGTTGGTGTGTGGTTTTTTGCCGACTTGCTTGTTTCTGTCTTCGTTTCGACTCAGTTCTCGTTATAAACGCCACACGCAAATCCGGCTCCCCATGCAACTGCAAGGTCTAGGGCTGGGCAATGTCCACTCATCATCAAGTCACGAGAAATAAAGGCTATACTTGATGCACGTAAACGGAATTCCAAACAGACGCAATGCCTCCGCCTCCAGAACCTGAGTGGCCATCGCCCCTCCGCTGTAACAAACCGCGCACATGAAAGCTGGTGAGGGGAGGGGGGGGGGGGGTCCGATTTCACTTGGAAACTGGTAACATCTTGACATCGTCATTTGCATCAGCAGTTCTGCCCGACCGTCAGATATGGACGGGGATGGACAGAGCAGTACGGCCAACCGGCTTGACCCACAAGCTTCACCACCACCAACGCTTGAAACCGGCCCGCAGCCGGCAGACAACTCAGCACAGCGGGTGTTGTCGGAGGTCAGCGGCACCCAGCCTGACGAAGGAAACGCCTGTTCTGCTTCAGGCATACCTCACGACGCAGCTGAAGCTGGTGTTTCAAGTCTCCAGAGAGGTAACACCCAGACGGGTTCACCCAGTGACGTGGATTCTGAATCAAAGAACATTGTGGACAACGCTGCAGCTACCGGCACCAGAAGTTCTGACGCCACCAGAACGGGTACATGTACACCTACCGGTACGACGACAGCATCAACGAACGAACCAAACAACCCTTTCTTTCCCGGGGCCACTGCAACGGCCAGGTTGGACCAGCTCTACCTGATGCGTCCTCAGCTGGTGCCTCTCCTCAACCTTCAGCATGGGGGGATTCTGGGGACGGAACCCTGGGTGATTCCTACGGCCTGCCCTCACCAGCGAATGGCTCTCAACGCGTGCCTCATCCCCACTCACTTCGTCCCTTCCACGTGCATGACGATACCCCAAGCCTCTACTACGCCGACGGCGATGACCACAACGGAGGCTGGTGGAGTGAACGCGGCTGCTGGCTTCGCCACCTCACAACATGGAACAACCCTGGCACACTTAGCGGCGAGCGCAGCCCTAGGTACGAATGTGTCTTCCTCATCGCCCCATGGTGGTGTGTCCCTCCAGAGACAGGAGTCCCAGGTTCTGCAGACGACAGTTGGCACAAACACCCCTGTTTCCAGGAAGCCTTCACCTCGAGTGAGTGAAAAACTACCATTAGTTGGTCAAAGGGTCTAAGTTAAAGGATAAGCACATGACCGTGTCCTTCCACGATTTAACAAGAGTAAAGCCAGTGAAAAACATTGTGATGTTCATCGTCCCCCGAGGATGTTTTGAAGCTTTCGACCTTCTGATCTTTTTCTAACACGCTGGTACTCCATTTCCTTTTGGTAATCAACCTGTAACCTAGGTTACGAAGTTTACACCGAAAGCCGTAAGTACTGACGCGGCGTCATCATAAACGTTATAAGCGCTTTCTGTTCTTGCTTTACGCTAGTATTAGAATATCAATTCTTGTTTTAGGGCAGGACTGATTCCAAACACCAGAGAAGCAAGTCTGTGAGTGCTACTGCCACAAGAGCGTCTGCTGCGTCTCCATCTCCTACCATAGCGCCTTATTCCACCAGTGCAGTCTTTAACGCGATCTCTCCAAACTTCTCCAAATCCTGCGTGACATCAGGCCTGAGTCTGTCACAGCTTCTTGGTCAGCCAAGCGTGGCGCCTCCCGGCAGCTACCTGGACAAGCGGAACTGTATCATGGGAACCTCCAACCTGCTGACACCTTGCGGACAGAAACGTCCTGTCATCATTGCAACAAATCCGGGCAGATCTGCAGAGATCAAGCCCTCGACCAAAGGATCGCAGAGTGCTTGTGCACAGAAGAAAGAGCACAGCAAAGGAACAGCTGCTCAAGTCTTGCCAAAACCAGCCAGCGCCAGACCCATAGCTGCCGCGACCACCCGACCCGGATCTTCTACCAGCTCGGTGTCCAAAGTGCCACCAATCTTGCACTCATCAGAGGTGTTCACGTCAACTTCTCCAAACGCTGTCAAGTCACAGGCCAGCAGTCTTGCGTCAGAAGGAAAGACGCATACCGTCCACGTTTCTCTCGGGTCGACGCAAAGCCTGGCGGCCTTCCCCTACATCCAGGAGATGGTCCTGCCCGATCCTCAAGCTGGGACGGTCGCCCTCAAACTGCAGACAGCAGGAGTCGAGGTAAAGACGCCAGCATCACACCCAAAGAAGCATCCGCAGCCGGCCAAACTGCTGGGGTCTGGCACGTCCCCGTCACAGGCCTTGGCTAAGAAGTCCATCCACGGCAACGCAGCAACAGAGGACTGTGCCGCCAAGCTTCAGTCTCTAGCCAGGGCTTCTGTCCACGCTAAGCAGATGCCAAAGCTGTCTGGAGCATCAACTGCAGCCGACTTTCGTATCAGCCCGCGAAAGGGCAGCACCGGCGGGACTGAAGGTAGCGTTGCTCAAGGGCCCTCCACTACCTCGGAAAACCAGAACCTCAGCAAAGAAAACCAGGCTTCCCTCGTGCGGGACACGCTCATCCCTACCGCTGGGCCCAACGGAGGCAAGGTGAAGATCAAGAGGAAAAGATCGGCACCGAGTGGGTCTACACCGCCGTTCATGAGGCCCGTGGCCAAGCAGAGGAACAAAGAAAATTCTTGACAGCTACGTCTGTGTGAAACACACGTCAAAAGCAGTTTGGGCACCAAGTGTACACTACTGAACATCAAAATACATGCGGACAAGTGCACAAGACGTGGAACAGAGTGAACGACAGATGCACATGTCTAAAAGATGTTCATTTGAGCACCGTGCTGTTCTTTTGAGCGCCATGCTGTTTACTTGCGTGCAATGTTGCCTGATTTATCTGCAGGCTTGCTAGGAATTGTGATTAGTTTTCTGTCACTTCAGAAATTATCTCTTACCAGTGTTCATGCAGTTAGTGACTGTAGAAAACAAAGTTTAGTTTTGGAAAAATCACCAGAACTGCTGCTTGTCAAAACAAAGTGCACAGTCACAATGCAGAACTTTTTTTTTTTTGCTGTAAATTATCGGCAGTAAAATAGTGCGTCATAGTCTCTTGTACAGCAAGTTACCTGAATCAGTCAAACCACAGGAAGTAGCTGAGAAAAGTCAGCCACAGCTAAATTTGTGTATATATTTTTGTTTTGTACTGTACACTTAACTGATACATGACCACACAGAAAAACTGACTTTGTCTTTGTGTGGACAACCTACATCCTTCTTTCCCAAGATCAGTTTGTTGATCAGTTTGATACTTTGGCGAAGACAGGCCACACTGTATTAGTGATAATGATCACATGACTTGTTTTGACAAAATCATAGCTGTTCAGGACAGGGCCAGTCATTATGTATGCTGTTGGGGAACACATGGTCTTGTTGACAGGTACAGAGGCAAGAATTAGGTACAAGTTTTTAATCCATTCTAGGTCTACCTTACCAAAGCAAGTCTTTCAATCCATTATCTGTGATATATTGAGTTTAAACCCTGAGTGTGTGTGTGTGTGTAACAGAGGACTAGTGTGAATTAATGTAAAGTTGTTTTTAGTTATTTTTGAAGAAAAAAAAGAATGTCACCCTAATTTGTGCAAGTTTCCGTTTTAAATCTCTAGATTGTTCATGTGATACTAATTAGTAATACATGTATTATCTATTTTAATATTTGCTTAGGAAGGAGGCTGGCTTCCTCTAGTTTATGTTCTTGTTTCATATCAATTCATGTTATAACTTATAATGTTGGGTGTTTGACCTTTGCTACTAACTGTGCACTTCCAAACAAATAAATCCACAAAAATTGGTGTCCTTTAAAATTTACTTCTTTTTTTTCTTTTTTTTTTTTTGGTACATGACTGACATAATTTGTAAACCTTCTAACAGCCACACTGTATCTCAAAGGTCAAACAATAATTCTGGTAAGCAGCAATACGCGCAGGAACATAGAACGACAGCAATTTATTGTGATTCATATAAACACACATACAGACGCATGTGTATGCACAAATTCAGAAGTAAAGATGAAAAATAAAACCTTCATCACTGAAACAGTCATACAGGCAAAAACAACTAAAACTAAAACATACAAACAGAGAAATTTTGCCACTTACAGAGCTCATGCACATTATGAATCTCTTTCTATCACACTTGCGCACGCGCACACACAGTTCTTGGTCACAAGATTACGTCTTCAGCAACTGTGACT
Organism: Batillaria attramentaria; assembly: GCA_018292915.2. NCBI lineage: Eukaryota > Metazoa > Mollusca > Gastropoda > Batillariidae > Batillaria > Batillaria attramentaria. Next base: position 909,167 of record JACVVK020000102.1, on the reverse strand, counting down.
GCCGAGAAACTATCACTCTTTTGGCACTCATACACTGATGTGCACACACTGTGCATACAATCACAGCCACTCTCCGAACCAAAGGCACATGTAAATCCTCAACAGTTACCGTATTTCTGGGTAGCTGTTGAAAGATTTCAAAACTTTCTGCACACAGTTTCTGCAAATTGCAACTGTTATTCCACAACAGTTAATGAATTCTCTTTCAAGTCAACCAGCTTTCTCTTTCCACACTTGAGTTTGCAACAGTAATAGCAGACTGACCACATCCATTACATTGGACTAAATGCTGTAAAGGCATGCACTTTGGCATCAAGGCCGAAATTTTCTGCGCAACAGCACACTCAGCAACCACATCTGACACGACTCATGTATACGTGATTAGTCATCTTGCATACACAGCTCCATAGTCAAGACTGACAGAGGCAGTATATATCGATTTCACTAGTCCAGTCAGCTAGAAAAACCCTATGACCATGGAACTGTTCATTTGACTAGTCAGATCAATAAAAGCTATAGCCGAGTCTGACCTGAGCCTAGCGAGAAAAGTATAATCAACAATCAACCCTGACTGCAAACCTGGACCCTATTGGTACAATCCAACGCAGGTTGAGAAAATCTACTCCTGAATTTGCTCATGATGGCTGAGAATTGTCCATTTGAATAATGCATGACTGAAAAAAATTCTCCTGCATATATACCTTACCGGTACTTCACTGCTCCAGGTAAAGTCCATCAATTATGAAATGATTTCCGGTGTGGCCAATATCATGATCACTGGTTCCATGAAGTGAAGCTGAGAACCATCTAATGCACAACAATATATAACTGAGAAAATCCTCCTGCAAAAACACCTTATTGTGCTATTCATGGCAAAGTTCATCAATTGATATGACAAAATATTCGGCTCCTATCATCTTCACGCAATCTTTCAAGAATGGTCCCGGTTTCCATGCGCAAGTACGCGTGCACCCACAGCACATATTCACAGCATGACAAAGGCAATGCAGCGAATGGAGAACTAGATGACTTTGGCAGGTTCTGCAAAGTAAGCTTTGTTTGCTGAGTATGTGACAGGCAAAGTCTGGTCGAAAGAGGCACCAAGTCCTGACATGTGGTAAAAGTAGGATTCCTTCTCTGCCTGAACTGTCACACTGTGCACACCAGCTTCTTTCAAAATTGAAGAGACCTGGAAACGAAAAAGAAGACCAAAAACAATAGGACTATTTAGCTGAATTTGTTAAGTATAACACGAAAGAAAGTAAGCGACAACAAGTAAAAGGGGTGCAGTGGTAGTGATACTGGAACACATCCTCGAGAAAAAGTACAGAGAGAAATGCTGAGAGAGGGAACTACGCAAGACAGAAAGAAAACGGCACAATATCTAACAGACAATGGCACACCAAAGACAGAAACCAACTACCGTGACATGGTAAGAGCCTACCAAATCTATGGCATGTAGGCCCTCTCACCAAATGATGGTACATGACGTATGGTGAGGAAAGCTCTGCTCACCTGCGAAATGATGCGTTGCTCAATAGCACCAGGTGAGATCTGGACGTGGAGAGTGGCCATGACCTTGGTAGACGTGTGACTCCAGAGGTGCGGGTAGCGGTATGACAGCACGCCATCAACAGATAACACCTGTGACAGAGACAGACAGCTGGCATTAGTAAAACTCTACGGAGTTCTTTAAAATCAGTGGCAAGCTCCAGTAGGAAAAATGATCTGTCAAAAAACTAATAGACAGGCAAGACTTTCTAGACCCCCCCCCCCCCCCCCCACACACACACACACACCATGCACACACAGGCCAATAAGCAGTTCCGCCACACAGCATGCAGAATGAAAAGAGTGTCTGTTTTACAGATGAGCCATGAAATAAATCTAAAAGAGCTCTACCACTATGACGCAGACGGGTAAGCTATCATTCACTGTACCTTGTGAACAGCATAAATAAGTTTAAAAAAAAACCCAAAATCTGCCTACCTTCTGGAAAGCTTCCTCCAACGCTGTATCCATGTCAGGTGGTGTTCTGAGCAGCAAGATGACAGCTGTTTCCCTCAGCAGTGGAATGACGCTCAGCAGTATCATGGTGGCGATGAACAGGGAGCAGATGGGGTCGGCGATCTTCCAGCCGAAATTTTGTATGAGGAGTGAAGACACAATGACCCCAACACTGCCCAGTGTATCAGCCACGACATGGAGGAAAACGCCTGATAAAAGATAATCCATGGCCATTACCCCCTTAGCATGTCCAAAATGTTTACAGAAATACGAAAAGTTTACCACAAACAAGTAAAAAAAGAATCACATACACACAAAGGGAATTGTTTTCAATCCAGTTTCTGACCTGTGGCTTTTATTGCTAGATAAATGTCCATGCAACAGAACACGCATAAGTACTTAGTAGAGACAACCCCAGAGCTGGATATCATACACACACACGCTGAGACAGAGAAAAAAATATGTAACTCTTAGAAATATAGAATGTTCTTAGAGAAATCAGAAGAACAAATTTTAACGCTAAACTTTCTCACGTTTATACAACTGCAACTTGAATGGAATGACATCCAAACCCTTCCACGTTGGTGTAACTACAACTTGAAAGCAGTAACATTCAAACCTTCCATGTTGGTGTTGTGATGGGAGTGACCGTGCGACGACCCAGCCCCATGGCCGTGAGATGATCCAGACTGCTGGCAACTCTCCCCATGTCCTCCGTGTGAGTGGCCATGTGAAGAACCACCGCCGTGTGAATGCCCATGAGATCCCCCACCATGTGAGTGTCCGTGAGAGCCGCCCCCACCATGGGAGTGACCATGCGAAAGACCACCATGTGAATGTCCATGGGAAAGTGAGCTTTGGAAGGCAAAGATGCCTATCAGGTTGACAAAGAGCCCCAAGACTGATACAGTCTGTAACAAAAGACAGGAAACAGGAAAATGAATCATGGGAAGACTCGTTTGCCGAGCCTGCATTATCTTAATTATACATGCACACATATCAAGTTTGCACACTATAAATCCCTCACAAGACAACCTGGATGTGATAGAACACAAAAATAAATTGCACCCACAATGGTGAACAGCATGGTGGATATGGATATCACAGTGCTTTAACATGCACTTCAGTCTACTGTGAAAGTAACAGTATGGTCTGAGTATAGCTCAATAGAAAACAGGGCTAGAGATGAACCGTTTCCTATGACAGCTCTTTGGCGCCTGGAAATTTCTAAGCTCAAAATATGCTTTGGGCCCACACTGTCATCAGTCACAGAACAAAAAAAAACCCCCAAAAAACCCAGCAACAAATGCACTGAGAGAAAGTGACCATATTACAAACAGAAACCAAACACTGCTGGCAATCCGTACAAATGTTCTAAAGCTGAGTGCCACATGTACAAACTTTATTAATAAATAATAATAATGAGTATTGAAAAGGCGCTTTACCCAATTTCATGAATCAGCTCAAAGCGCCGCGAACTGAACCCAACACGCACGCTCACGTGAATCACACGCATTCTCTCACACACTGGACATAAGCACAGTACAATCACGTGGTGCGAAGGGTCAGCTCAGCTATTTAAATTTCGGAATTTAGAATTGCATTAATTTTTTTCAAATTTGATGGGCTGAACATTTCAAAAGCAGAGGGGGAGGAAGCCGGAGTACCCGGAGAGAACCCCTGACAACCGGCCCGATTGAACAGTGCCACATACGAGAAGGAAAAATTCTTTGCCCCGAATGGGACTCGAACCTCTGACCTCTCGCAGTGGTGACAAGTCTCTTAACCACTAGACCACCGACCACCCCAGCACAATGCACTGACACAATGCATCCCCTTTGTATCACACCGTGAAAAATCTGAGGAACTACAGTTGCTGTTGTTTTTGTTTGTCTTTTTAACTCACCAACAGTCTCTCTGTCTTGACATCAGGTGGTTCAAACAGTCGTGCAAGTGCCTCAGTGAAGACAAAGATAGCGATCACAACCAGAAACAGGCCGTTGATGAAACCCGACAGAACCTCCACCCGGTCATACCTAGAAGTACAGGGGGAAAAAGAGGCATGAATCTGCTGCTTTATGTACTGGTCACATCATATCAGTTTAACGAACAACAAACAATAACAGAAAAAACAAAAACAGAAAGAGAGCGAGAGAGGGAGGATTTTATCACTACTCACTACTTTAGATTGAACAGTGCATGTTGGTACTGTTTTCCTTACAGTTCTTGATGATAAAGAACAATGAACATGGAGAAATGTCTACATCATAGTGAATCGAGATTCCAACCAACACACCACCATCTTAAAGTTAAATCATTGTAATATTACAGAAGATTGTTGTCGCTTATTTGAGTGAATGTGTGTAGTTCTGTTGGTTCGGCTTGTGGTGTTTGAGCCAACAGTTGATCTGCGACAAAGCACCTACACAAACGTGCTCTCTGATTATCATTAGTATTACTATTAATATGTACCCAATTATGAATGCAGTTCTTAAGAAATTTTGTTCATAATTATTTACAGTATTACTGCCATGAGTGTATGTGGTGGGTGTATGAGTGAAAAGTGCATATGGGTGCATGTTTGATTTTTTTTTATTTTTTTTTACATGGAGATTCTGTTCTTGTGTCAAGAGCTGTACACCATAAATTTCTCTGAGGGGATTAATAAAGTTATTCTTATTCTTACCCAAATGGAAAGAGGCGTGTAGCTTTCCACCGTGACATGACTGCCGCATACAGGCCCATAACAAGTGCAGAGCAATCAAACAGCATGTGAAATCCATCAGAGATCAATCCCAGGCTGTTGGTCCAAGCACCATACGTTAACTCAACAAACGTGAACCCCTGAAGAAGAAAGAACAAAGAAGACATGTTAATTCTGCTGTTCGAGAAAGAAAATAATAAAAGAGAAGAAAAACCAATGTATTTTGCATGCAATAAAATCTTTGAATCTTTGAAGAACCAGTGACAGGCAGTTATATAATGCGACCTGCTGTAAGAATATTTTCCATGGGGTTTTATAATGCGTTATTCACCAGTGATGATAACGGTAATTCTCAGGCATGGGGTAAGTTTGCCTCCACACTTAATGTGAGAGAGGCAGTGAAAAAAAAACCCACTAACACCGGCACCAACAATCAAATAAAAACCCGAAGATGCGGCCCTGAACACAAACTCACACTGACAAGGCAAATGTGGAAAGCAGACCCATGTGAAAAACACATAAATTAAGAATGAACAGGAAGGCTTCTCACCAAATTAATACACAAAAAGTAAAAGATCTTCCTGGAATCTGATTCTTCCAGGATCTGGCGAAGACCATTCTTCAGTACAAGCATAAGCGAGTGGGACGTGCGATGAATGGTATCGCTGGAGAAGCTGTAGAGTGGGATACCAGTGGGTGAATAGCCGATGAAGCTGCCTTTGGCTGTACGCCCTGCTGACAACAGCATTCTGGTCGCTGCAAAAGAAGATAAGGGCAGGGGTCAAATTACTTTTTAAAGGTTGCTTGTAAGCTGGGCACCCTCCTTGGAACAGTGGGGTGCCAGAATGGGGAGAAAGGCGTATGATGGTATCCGAGTCAAGAAACCTCACGGATGTTCTGAGATGTTTGGAGGAGCTGGAGGAATGGGGATGATGAGGTTGTTGTGTTGGTATGCAACCCTCCCTTTTGACACCCTACAATATTTTGTGGTCTGTTAGCTAACTACTATACAGCGTTCATGTCCTAGCAATTTAAACTGAAGAGGCTGGTAACATTTCTGCCCTTCCGACAAGCTTGTCAACCCCCCAGACACCACTCCTTCTTTGTCCATTACCAACAGCTGGGTCAACCAATGCAGGGCCTAAAGCACATCCCCTCACAGGCTACGACCTTTGCCTTCAACTCATGTGATCTTCATTTACATTGATATAACTTACAAAACAAAATTCAGAATCAGAAATACTTCAGATGATTAGACTGGAAATACATGTAACAACGGAGCTACAAAAACTCAAATCAAGAGGCCAGAAAATTAATGAGAATTGCACGTACCCAACATGAAGACGAGCACACTGAAAATAACGCCACCAGATAACACATGATCCTCCGTAATGACGTCCTGCAGTTTGTGCAGAGTGGTTGCCTTGGCAACGTAAGGGTGATTCCAGGTGTAACTGAGCAAAAGCGACCCCCCAAACATGGCGCCAGCAGCGTACAGTGCCACCCTGGGCCCCTGGAGATGGTTGACGGCGACACCCTCTATGTAATAGTCAATGACCCCGACCGTCAGTATCACTATGACAAGTGGCAGGAGAACGTTGAACCAAGACTGAATCTCAATCTGAAAAATTTCAACAACAACAAAAAAAAAAAAGAAAAAAAAAAGAAAGAAAGAAACTTTGAATAATTCATATGTCCCACTGTGTCTTTCAGAAAAAACAAAACAGTTGACTTAAAAACAAAATGTTTCAAGAGCAAACCCTCGGTGAACTCAATTTTCAATATTCCTGACACAAAGAAATAAAAAATACAGTACATCCTAAATCATGTGAGCAAGAAATGAGGTGTACACATTGGCACACTGACAGAATGTTCTCAATCAAACTTATCACATACTAAGCATTGTCATTTTTAACACCCACTAAAAAGATAAATTTGCTGACGGAATCATTTGATTTCAGACCAAAAGTTTCACGTCAGTGCCAGCAAACAATACCAAACTGTATGGTCTTCTCAACATAAAAACTAGTAATAAATCAGTCTATCAAATACCAACTACCGATAATTCCAAAAACCCACCTCGGTTGTGAGGTAGGTAAAGCCAGCCCATGGCCAAAGCAGGGCAGTTGATACGAGCGTGGAGAAGGCGTGGAGTCGCTTAGCTCCACCCACTTCCACTGACAGCTTCTTGGAAGCACTGTTATAGCCAACGTGGAGACACAAAGTGATGAACAGCAACACAACACCGCCCTGTTGAAAAAGAAAATGAAGAAAAAAATTTTAAATGAAGTTTTGTTTTGTGGTACATAAAGTGTTTGTTTTTCATGTCAGTAAATCACTACATGTGATGCTGATGGAAAAAACAGGGAAAAGTTGCACAAACAAACAAAATAAATAAATAAATGAAAATAAAGTAAAATTAAATTCCGTATTTGTGGTTCATGTAACATTCAGACTCTGCATTTCAAGATCCAGGCAGGAAAAGAATTTGTCTATCTGTAACACTAACAGTTTTTTGAGCTACAGTTTGTCGAAGCTGAGAGCGGAGAATGACCATTCAAAGATGGACGATGGTAATCTCACCTTGTGATCAGACCAGCCAACAAAGTCGACAGCATGGTTGAACAGATGTGAGACAAACGTGTGATGGATGTGCTCTCCTGCAGACAGAATGACAAGAATTTGCGTTAATGCTGTCTTGATCTACACATATCATATATCTATAAAACACACACAAACGGAGGATACATACTGCAGATGGACATGATAATGAGAGATGAACCTAACTGTGAGTTAGACTCTGACTCATGAAATTTGGTTGCAGAACGTGTGTGTGTGTGTGTGTGTGTATGAGAGAGAGAGAGAGAGATACAGCAGCAAACTCTGATACCATAAGTTATCTGCAGTCTAGATGTACTGAGATTGAGAACTCACCTCGATTTTGGTAATAAGAACCTGACAAAAATAAATATAATCTTTTCATTTTTTAAAGCCTTTTCTTGTAAACAATGAGTAATTTTTTTTAAAAGTAAAACAAGATGACGTGACAATTCCTGTATCACTAAACGAAGTTCTGATTTTGTTGTTGTTTGTCAAACCGTTTTGGTTCTTGTAACTGTTTCTGAAGATTCATAATTTTCTTTGATGTTCAATGACTTTTCTGAACTACACATAACACACTCACACACACAATGATGAATGCTGAACAAAATGTTTGGAAAGTCCGAAACCCAACATATGAAATTTGACAAGCACTCATTCAGAGCACAAATTCCTCTCATTCATTCCACTGCTGATCAAGTGGGGGGAAAAAAAGAAAAGAAAAAAGAAAAGAAACAGAAAAAGAATAAGAATAACGCTCACCTTCATGATCGGTCATCAGCCCAATTTTCTCGTCATGGTCAAACAGCAACAGAGTGATGACACCGACCAGAAAAAACACAGCACCGCGTGTCTGAAAAAAAAAAAAAATCCAATACACTGTGACTAGTCTGTATTTTCCCCCTTGATTATCAAGAGAATCCAAGTAACCCCTTCCTCCCAATCCACCTCTTCACATCACTTGGGGGAAAAAAAAAAAAAAAAATCCAAAGAACTTTCCATTATCTCTTACCCACACAAAGACCAGTGCTGAAAAAACTCAAAAAGCGTTCTCACCTTGCCAGGTCCCCCAGTGCCATGGAAGAGTGCTGATGCTCCAGCAACAATCACAAGGTCACTGTGCTCAACCAACAGGTTTGTCCTGAAATGAAAAAATCCCACAGAAGATTAGGGAAGAGACACTGAAATATTGCCCATGAACAAGTTTGTAGCAACTTTGATAGGTATTGTTGAGTAAATCTTATGTTCATCATACTTACACCGTAGTTTGTATAATTATATGTTTGTTCCCCTTTCTGTCTCATAGTACAGACATACAAACATCTTACTTACCTGCTGGTTGTTTTGCTTTCTAAGTTCTCATCTGCATTAATGCTTTAAATAAAGGGTGTTTCTTTCACTTGTTAATGACAAGTCAGAAAAGGCAGACAGAAAGAAAAAAACAAAACAAAACATATATATACACACTAAAGCAGTTGACTCGAAGTGACTAAAATTTATTTCAACCAGTCAATATTACCTGAGCGGACCACAAAGTGTCAGACCAAACAGCCACAGGAAACTGATAAGACTGCCAAACAGTGCATGACGTCCAACTCGCAGCCACTGCAACACACGTACAGATTACAGTGTTTGTTGTGTATACATAGATCCATATATTTGATACATTTGTATAATTATATTTGTAGATCTGCATGTTAACTGTTATGCATCAAAAACAAAATAAACAAGGGTATGACGAATGTTTTACACACCTGTTGTTTTGTTAATCTTCGCCCTGATGAAAAGGGCTTCTGGAGAAAGACCAGCACCACAGCAGACCTACAGGCAGAGAGGCATGAAATAAAGAACCGGGTCAGTATAGTGCTGAAACTATTTAGAAGACACTCGCAGTTGCACAATACCTGCAGCTGAATTAGTGCCAAAAGCTGCACATTCAAAACAACCTTGGGGTGGGTGATGGGGGAAATAAAAATTCTGTATTAAGCATAGTTCAAGTAACATTTCAGTAAAAGCTAAAGTGGTATTTTGAGATTTTGAGATTTTTTTTTCATTAGTCTAGCTGGCTGGGTCTGTTAAGAATAAGAGTGTTGAACCTCATTTAAAAACTAACAAATGGAGCATCCAAATAAAAAATATATTTGACACTCAGGCTTTATTGAAACTGTAGTTGTTCTGCTGGAAGTAAGCTACACGTCTTACCCTGCCTTCAGGAAGAAAAGGAACAGCACAACTGGAATAAGCTTCAGGAGGTCGTATGCAATAAAAAGGCCAAATGCTCTCAAAAGCTTTGAAGCAACAAGCAGACCTGTGTAGAGTGCAAGCCTGCAACATTATAAGAATGGCACTGAAGAAACACCCATACAGGAGCAAACACACGTATGCATGCAGTGACGTACAGTCAAAGTGAAGTAGATTTTTTTTAAAGAACTTTATCTGCAGTGAAGAATTCAAAGTGGACATGGTGCATACGTAATGTATACATTGGTCTTTACTCATACGTATTAAAGCTGCACTTCCAACAATCGTGACATACTTCGATGATGGGTAAATCGCACGCGCTGGAATGTCACCTCCATATGATGCCATCTTCAGGTAGCGTTTTCAGTCTGAGGACCAACAGCACTTAACTTCTAAACCAAAGTGAGAGGTCTCAAACAGGACTGCATGAGCTGCTGTCAATAATCTGCAAAACACAGATTGTTATTAATGCTGACTGAAGTGGTATGCACAGCAAGTCTGCGTTGTAAAACAACTAAAAGGGAAACACACGTGTTCATACATATTTCTTCGTAAGACAGAAATGGGAAAAAAGAAAACGGTGGTCTTCTTGAAAAAAAAAAATCAGTATTTTCAGTCAAGTATTGAAGGCTGGACTGAAGAACTGGAAATACTTTACCCAGACGCCAAAGCAACTGAGAACTTCAGTATGGAGAGATCTTAGCGACAGCACACACGGACTGCGAGTTGGAGTTTGACTGTTGTGATTTTTGGACACTGGCTTTACCAAACGAGTGGTCATCTTGGTCTTTCCGCTTTCCAGGAATTTCTGAAACGATCTATTGCGATGTGAGATGTAAACCAACTGTACAGCAAAAGTTTGTTACAAGTGATGTTCGCATTGATTTTGATGCCGTGGCAAACACATCGCCTCTTAACCGGAAGTTGGTGAACGATGCACCGGAACTCTCAGAGTTCTCGGTCCTGGGACCTGTGGTGCCACGGTAGCTCAGGGGCGTCCGTGCAAAATGAAAGAAGCAGCACAAAATTAGAAGAAACTGTTAGGTATGTATGTCTCTGAAGGAAAGAAGAGGGTGCAGGGGCGGGGGGGGGGGGGATCTTTTCTCAATGACTGTTGACTGGTATAGTTTACCTACAGTGTCACTAAGTGGGTGCAGGGGAGGCCCGGACTGATCGAGGCGAGGCCGGGCCGTCGAGGTTAGGGGGGGGGGGGGGGGGGGGGGGGGGGTCCTGTGCAATCTGATGCATTCTCACAGAAACAATTTTACTCTCAAAATGAACCAGATCAGTTCCAAAGACCATTAGTTCAGCGCGGGAAACTTTTTTTTATTATTGACTAAACACTGACCCGCGGATCCGTCCGGCAAATGATCGACTGGCCGCCGCCGGGCGTGTCACAGTACTGAGGCTACCGACACGTAATCAACCGACCATTCGATGGACCAACCAGCTGACCAGTCAATCAGTCTCTCAGTCAGTAACTGAAACCGTGACGTCAGTCAAGCAGAGAACGTGAGAGATTTAGAATTCCAATCTGGCACTGTCAGTCAGATCTAATTCAGTAAAGTATCAAAACTTTGAGTGATCGGAGAGCTGAGCATCTGATCCGAAGAAAATGAATCATACTTCATATTTGACGTTTACCCCTAAGGGTGGAGTATAAAGTACCTTCAGCGCAGCGGGTTTCCAAGATTTATACTACATGTACATGCCCTGGCATGCCAGTAATGAGCCTCCACTGAATCCTCCAGTACTTTAGAGATGAGACCCCCGTTTCGCCGTCCGTCCCTCACAAGATCGATGTTTTTCATTCCGACTGCAGCTATAGGCACAAGAGGTACCTCTTTCTTTTTGCCCCCAAACTCGACAGGACGACACTTGAGATGCTGATATAGCCGTGCACTACAGCCAGAGAGAGAGAGAGAGAGAGGTCATTCTGCTGGTCTCCCCGTGCGCATCCCCGCCAGCACTCTGCAGACAAGACAGGCAACTTGAAGGCTCCGTTGTTGTTTTTGTTGTGTTTTTTTATGGTGGACGTCTTGTATGGTATGGTATGGTATGGCAGTCTTCTCCTCGGCGCACATATCCATCTCTGCTGAAATGGTCACGGCGCCGCAGGGCTGGAGGACGAAGCAGTGAAAGCCTGCTGCCACTAAGCGCTACTTTATGTGCAAACCTCCACCCTGCTATTCACTCTGGGGCGTGCGACAGTATTTCTGTTTACCACGACACCGGCCACAGCCTACTCTTCTTCGAAAGATGAACGTGGGATTTTTTAGCGCGCACACTTGATGTATGTGCGTGCGTGTGTACACGAAGGCGAAACAGGCACCATAAACGAGTCTGCACATGAATTTGACTCGATATGGTAAGAAAAAATCCCACCATATTCCTGCCCACCGAGGACTCGAACCAGGCAGCTCAGGATCCGAAGTCGGCGGATGCCTTAACCACTAGAACAAATAATAATAATAATAATAGTGAGTATTGTATAGGCGCTTTACCCAATTTCACGAATCGGCTCAAAGCGCCGCGAACTGAACCCAACACGCACGCTCACGTGAATCACACGCATTCTCCCACACACTGGACATAAACATATTACAATCACGCGGTGCGAAGGGTCAGCTCAGCTATTTAAATTTCGGAATTTAGAATTACATTTATTTTTCAAAGTTGGTGGGCTGAACATTTCCAAAGCAGATGGGGAGGAAGCCGGAGTACCCGGAGAGAACCCCCGACGATCGGCCCGAATGAACGGTGCCACATACGAGAAGGAAAAATTCTTTGCCCCGAGTGGGACTCGAACCCCCCACCTCTCGCATTGGTGACAAGTCTCTTAACCACTAGACCACCGATTGCCCCGAACCGAATCCCTTGTCCGGTCTAAAGTTCCAACGATTTTAACTCAATTCCTGCCACGTAATTTTGCGGTTGTGCACCAGTAGCCTCAATTTAAAAAAAGAAAAGAAAAAAAAATCATTCTGTCTGCATGGATTTAATTTGGCCGAGATTTGGCTGAGTGGGAGCAAAGAAGAGGATCTTTGGTGGGAGTGTTGCACTCTGATACTCGTTTTTGCTGCAAGAAGAGCCCAGTGTTCCCTGTGATTCGCAAATACAAGGGTCCTTGGAACCCTCTCTCCATATTTATGAGGGTCCTTTTGTAAATTTTGAGGGTCCATGGTCTTTTGGTATAAAATGTCTGAAAGTCAAAACCATTTGTTGTTGTTGGTGTGTTATGCAAAATGGCTCAGCGGAAATGCGGCGATGCTGCAATTAAGTGTATGCTGCTAGTTACAGGTCGCTTTTCACTCATCGAGTTTCCGGGAGAGTGGTGGAAAAATACTGTTTCTGCGTCCCCTGTGACACGCTGTTCTCACATTTGTGCGTCAGTTTAATATTTTTGTGCGTACAAATACGCAAACCTTTGAGTAATCGGGAGCACTGAGGGCCGTTTAGGAAATAAATCTTGCCCGCTATTTCTCGCATACACTTACAGGGCCAAAACCTAAGAAGAGTCAAAAACGTGCGTGGTACGAAAAATGTCAGGATTTGCATGCTCATAAAGCAATTCTGGCTGTTCAGATGACATTTAGCATCATACTTCTTAGGGCCGGATCAGTCAGTTTTCAGGGGGGGGTGGGGGGGGATTTTTTTTTTTTTTTTTTTTTTTTGGGGGGGGGGGGGGGGGTGTTGCCTGTTACCCGGGTCTTGTAAAAGGCCAAACACAAACAACCCACGTTTTTGAGTTTCTAAGGCTGTTGTTATATACGGCACTAAAACACAAGCGTTAAAACTCAATTTTAAACAGTTATTTACAGTTTGATGCTACTGCCAAAGGGGGAGGGGGGGGGGTGTAGTACCAAAGCACCCCCCCCCCCTCCCGGATCCGGCCCTGTCCGGCCGAAATATGCACAGTCATTTGACATGCGCGCGTCGCTTCGACTATGACGTCACCACCATCTAGTCACAGCCACAGTTTGAACAAGATGGCCACCAGCCCAATATGTTGTTTCCATTCAATGACCTGCTGTAGTCACAGTCGTAGTCGTTGTGTCATGTATGCAGCCCGCGCGCACACGCCGGAACGCAAGCTCTCTGACATCAAGCATGCTGACATAAAGAAAGTACTGAAAACCCTTATCGTGCCTCTATGCACTTGCAAAAAACCCAAACACATGAGGTCGTGTGAGCTCGCCTAGCTGGTTGACGTCACAACTTGTTGGCGTATGCGAGGTTCTACATGGGTGAATGAATTCTTGTAATAAAGTCGTTCCCCTTTGACAGAGTTACTTCCCGCAGACCTGACTGACAGACGATTGCTTACTGGTATCGGAGAAGAGACCCTCTCTCTCTCTCTCTCGCCTTAGACGCGCGCGCGCACGCACGCACCCCCCCTCCCCCTACACACACACACACACACACACACATTATGCAAAGACCTTGGAATCAGAAAGACGCGTCACTCCTGCCCTCGTAAGAGTAGACTCCAGAGTGCAGTCCCTTTTCGGCGGGGCGTGAAAATGTGACTGCTTACACCCAGCGCCATTTTTAAAAATGGCGAATTTTTTTTAAGAAAAGCAGAGACTTGTGTGTCATATGATTCGATTTGAAACGAAGTCTTGAATATCCGACCACTTTTCGTTTGGGCAAAATCTTTGCCAGCGGACAATTATTGTTGCGCTTTGATGGCACTGTTTACGTGGTAGACTGATCCAACAGGATGTGAGTAAACGGCAAGGGGGTTGCACTCTGACAGGCAAGGGTGTTGCACTCTACAGGCAAGTATTATTGCACGGTGCAGACGATCACGTACCTGCCTTGTGGTGGAATAAGAGACGATTACAAAAGCATACACACCCGTGCTCTAGGACTGAATGTAATAATAGATCTGTCCATTCAGACAGAGACAGGTTATGTATGTCTCTGATTCAGAAACACGCCTACTTTCACTCTGAAGACAGCCTGCTAATCACTTGCGCCACTGAGGATCCCTCTGGGTTCAAAGCTGGTCAAGGATGACATAGTGCGCGACCTTGTGTTTGAGAGCACCGAGACAATTTAGGCCCGTCACGGTAGCGCAGTGAGCGCCATTTCCCCACTGTGCACAGAGGTACTTTCCACTGAAAGACTCTGTGCTCCACAGAGTGTCGTAAGAGAGACATATAGCGGAACAACGCGAAGAGTTGTCTGCCCGCATTAGCGCGCATCCTAGATCTGGCCCCTATAGTGACAGCATGGCGGAAAGTGGAAAGCGATCACAAAAGCATGCAATTGTGTTCTGCGCCGAATTGTTCAAATAACAGACAAATATAAACGGGGAAATACTTCTTTTGGTATTCCTGTTGAAAAACAAACATTTTTTTTTCGCTTTCTTGTCCAAAAAAAAAAAAAAGAAAAAAAAAAAGACCTCAAGTGGTACGTGTGCATGCAGTGTAAACTAACAGTAAACACACGCGGCTGACGCAGATACAGCGTAATTTTTTTCCCTGACAACTTTACAAATCACGGTGACTTAAATTGTGCTAGCGTCTACCTGCATCTAAATTCAGAACACACACACACACACACACACACACACACAGAGAACAAAATCATCCGGCTGAACTTCGTTCTAACCATTGTAAAACCATATCACAACATAGAATCTGCTGGATCGTCGGTCGCAGATATGATTAATGCTGAGTTAGCAGGAAGTATTCAGCGGATGCGTCCATCTTTGGATCTCTCGCACATTCGATCTTTCTGTGTTCCGTACTAGTTTTACTTGAACACATCGAATCGAACGAAATGCACTGCGTAGCCTACGTACAGCAGTGAAAGCCAAACTAGATCTTTCTTTCGTCCTCCGGAACTTTGAGAGTACTTATGTTTTCCATAGGCCTAAAACACATGCGAAAATATGGGGGGAGACCACCTGGCAGTCGCTGACATCTTCGTTTTTGTTTATTTTCTTAAAATGTTTTACGGCGGCTAGTGTAGGGTTGGGTCAAACAACTGCGTAGATCTGCGGGGGATGCGCGCTAATGCGCGCAGACAACTCTTACGCGTTGTCCCTCAAAGGGAGGTAAGTGAACTATCTTTATGTTTCCAAGATCTTTGCATTATGCTTCTGAGTGTGAGTCAGTGGCAAAAACGAAACCCACTGAAATTCCCGCTTTCCACATGTCAAGTTGTAGAGACTCTTGCGAAAAGATACTGCATTTCGATGCAAAATAATTTCTAGACCATCCAGAACATGCTGGTGCAGTAACGTCAGTAGATTACGTCACCTTGGAGAGATTTCGAGCCTTCCAGTAAGTTGAGGAATGTTCTAGATCTGACGTAAGCAGCCCCCTGCACAGCGTTCTGGATTCTTCTTCTTTCATGAATTTGTTCTCCGCGCATATTCTGTTCATAAAGTATTGGAGTTGTAGTCTGTTGTATCCCGTATCATCTCTGCGAGTGCACGATGATGGCGACATAGCATAAGTAAAATACAACACCACGTCTCCAAACAGAGGAATTCCGAAAGAAAGTGGCGAGACACCCCCAAGAAAAAACAGCATCACGTCAATCAAACATGACGCACTTACTTTACGTCAGTGCGCGTGCGTCTCTCTTCGATGTTTGTGAGGCGTGTGGCTTGCAGAGGAAATGTGCTGTGAGTACAAATTTTCGAGTCAACTGACGATAACGGCTGCAGTGAATTTTTCTAATTTTTTTGTATATTTTTTATGGCACCCCAGGCTCATTATCTATGTATAGTAGGAGCGATTTTGAGATCTAAAGTGTGTTCACCAGCACTTTCATCAGGTACGGCTTACGCCAAAAGTATAAAAGCGACAACCTCCAAACTTCACTCAGTTGAGAGTCCGTATTCATGCTATCTATGTCCAAAAAATGGAGTGGTTTAGGTAAATATTACGCCTTTAAACGCCAGAAAGCCACTTATTCTGAAAAGGGCGATAACTCGCAAATCATGTGTGCAATCGTACCTGGATCGGGCCTTCTATTCAACAATCTTGATTCATTTAGAAACCCCAAATTTGAAATCGATCGGTTCAGTATTTTCGGAGAAATAGGCATCTGAACTGGGTTCACATGCAATGTCAACTCAGGCTCGGTTTACATGAAAACTATAAGAGCGACCATTTTCTGGTAGTGAGTCAATTCAGAGTCCGTATTCAAGGTATCTACTGCCAAAAAATTGAGTGATTTAAATAAATATTACGCCTGTACACGAAAGACAACCAACTTGTCTCAAAAGGGCGATAACTCCCAAATCACTTAAGCAATCATCACACGCTTGAATCGTCTAATGTAACATTTTGATAAATTTGGATACCCCAAATTTGAAGCCATTCGGTTGAGTATTTTCGAAGAAACGGGCCCGGACACAATTCACACACACACACACACACACACACACACACACACATCCATACAGACGGCACTCAGTGAGGAGAAGAAGCGCGTTCGGAACAGCATACATGCCAGCATCGATGACGCAGGTTTTCTTACGTCATTGTCAGAGTTACACTAGCATAATCGTCTCTGCGGGAGATCGGCAGTGACGTGCGTTTGTACCACAGATGCTTGCCTATGAACGTGGAAATTTTAGCCCGTCCTATTATGTTGTTTCCATTACTATGGAAACAACATAAAAAACTGACGGAAAAGCGTCACTTATCTCCCGGTGTGCTTTTCCATGTGTTTGGCAATACAGGTTATATCTAAGCTGCTATGAAAACTGTCAGCAACACGCTAAAGAAGTACAACTACACCGACGATAATCAAACTAGGCTTACGGTTCAAGGGAACTAGTTTGCGGATGTGATCAGGACCCGCGTGTAAAACTCGAGGTTAATTCAATCCACGGCTACGGGCCTAACACAGACTAGGACAAAAGACACCCCAAAACAAAATCAAATAAAAGGAAGCGAAGAAAGGAAGAAAAAAAATCCTGCTATAACGGCTTAGGCACCCTGGTGGAATGACGTTAAACCCCCAGACGCCCACCCATGGTGGAATGGACCCGCTTCGTGATTTAAAAAAAAAAAAAAAACCCTAGAGCTAGTTTAGTCCGAGGTTAGACCTTAACCCGGGGCTAAAATCCCTAACCTCGACTTTTACATGCGGGCCCAGTTGTTGACGTAGGGCTTCGGTTCCAGTTCGGTCGCTTCTCGTGTTTCAGTCGCGCGGCGGGGAGCTTTTGGCTGCTTGCTTACGAGTCACGCTCGCAGTGCACTGATGGGAGACGAATCGACCTACTTGCGTATAGTGATCATCAACTATAACAGACAGGCAAAATCGGCGCGTGCAGTTTGCCTAGTTGTGAGGGGAGCGGGTGGCCGAATGGTAGAGCGTTGGACTTCTAATGCTCGGATCGTGAGTTCGTATCCCGGCTGAGGCCAAATATGTGTGCTGGCTTTTTCGTCGTTGCCCCGTCTCTGATATCACCCCTATGTGGTGGAAAGGACGTTACACCCCCGAACACACACACACACACACACACCCTAGTTGTGACACGAGCCCAGAGTAAGTAGCAAACATGCTCTGTGCCACGGGAGAATGGCGAGAGATTGGCATGGGCCCCCACAACTCGATGGAAATGGTCGGGGATTGAATCGGGATGAGGCAATCCAGAGGAAGACAAAAACCCCGGTGGAGGGTATCGTTCTGTAGCAATGTCAGGCGCAAGAGATAGGTGCTGGAAAATGCTGCTCGACACACGGTGTCACAGGGTCACCAAGTAACATCGGCTAAGGTCGACTGACTTAGCAGGAGCCATAATTTTGTCCTTGACAGCTGAAAACAGAAATACATTACACGCACTTGAGCAAATGCAGAAGGTTGGAGAGATGCACATGAAGCAGAGCCGTGCACTGACAGCACTGGGGACATTGCATTGGGCAGGCTTAGACTGCTTCAGTCGGCCTTGCGATGGTTAGAGCATTTCAAAGGCTCGAGATGAATGTAAGTGTTGGCTTTCCCCAAGGGCGTTCTCAGAGGAATTCTCCACGCAGAGGTCCCCACTAACTGTGTTGACAGATCACTCGCTGAGACAGATTACTTTCTGGAAACCGCTCGAGCAGCTCGTGTTAAGTCGTTCTACCCATAAACACTGACATTTGTATGCTCAGTATATCATGCTTGTGTCAATAGTGTTGGTTTTTTTTCTTTTGTTTTTGGAAACAGTTTTTACGTCTTTGACATCATCCTATCATCCTTCAATCCTTTCATATGGAGCACCGTGTTAATTTCTGTGTTGTGTTTGGTTTCAAGTTCTGCAAGGGAAAAAGATACCATACCATGCGCCATCCCATACCTCACCACCCGATCCCATACCATACCAAACTACACCACACCACACCATACCATCCCATCTTATCTTATCCCATCCCATCCCATACCATACATACCATACCATAAAAAGCAATGCAACACCGGTACCACGCCACACTACATACCGGTACCGCAGGTTGAAAACGTAGTTCATCTCAAGGTCATACCATACCATACCATACCATAAAAAGCAATGCAACACCGGTACCATACCATGCCTTACTGTGACAAAGCAGTACCACGTCACGCCACACTACATACCGCTACCGCAGGCTGCCCAAAAATGTAGTTAATCTCAAGAAGGTCATGGCGGCACAACCACTTAACGAACGTCTTCCTCGTTCGACCCAGCACAAGAGGCCCAGGAAAGGATCTAATCTACGAGAACATCGAAGCTGAAAGGTCTAATGGTCTATGGACTCCACCCTCCGTCTGATGCCGTGAGGTTTCTCTCGCACTTAAAGACTTTCATTAAGGTAATGAGTTGGTGGAGAGTGAATCCTCACGCACCCGTGAAGCTGACAAAATGGTTAGTGCTTTGGTCTTTTGGTTAATCCTATTACTCTCTTACTCCCCCGCACCCCCCCCCCCGGGTCCCCCTCCTCCCCGCACACACACCCTTTCCTTTTCACTTACTCCTACCCCTCCCTGCTGTGGCGGGTGAATGGTCACGCGCCCGACAGGCTCAATGACAAAATGGCTCATACTTTGGTCCTTTGGTTAGACTTATCACTCTTTCACTGCCGTCTCGGTCACCTTGATTGTAAACTGAGCCGCTGATGTTCATGTTAACTGTAGCATCATCAGTTCCGGGTACCTCTCCCCCCCCCCCCCTTCTTTAAAAAAATCCAAGGCTTTTTGAGACAGAACCCCGTTTCAATCGACCTGCAGGCGTTGCTTTGTCTTCTCTTTCTTTGCTCTTCAAAAATAAATAAATAAATAAATAAACTTGAAGGGGGGGGGGGGACAAAGAGGAGGGTGGCTCAACTTGTCGGTTATCCTGTGATGTCTTTGAAATCGCCCAGCCGCGGAAAAACGACATAGCAAGGCAAAGAACACTTTAAAACTTAAAAAAAAAAACCAGCCCACTCTCGCTCTCGTGTATCTAAGGCTCACACTTCTCCAATTCACTTGAAATAAATTGCCTGTTGCCATTGCGACTACATCCTCATTAGAGGGGGAAAAGTTCTTATCAGTCAAGTGGCTACAATCCATCGTCTCTATGCGTCTCGTGGACCGATGCCAAGCTTCCCCTGTCAGCCAGAAACACAACAAACATGAATAAAACCATCACAGAGTTCCTCCCTGGATGAAAAGTGTCGTGAGAGCCCATCGTCAACCCCCCCCCCCCCCAATTGCGACAGTAACTGATACCATCTAATCCACCCCTAGGAATACCTTCACGTTCTCTTCCCGTGTGCACCAGGCCGTCTCCATGGGCACCAGACGGTGAAAATTGAGGCTCAAGGGTCGGTGGTAGTATAGATACGCACTTAAACACTCCATCAACGTTTTAAGGGGGAAATGGTTACTTGTTCACACAACCGGCAATTAAATTTCATAAGGATTCTGAAAGATTGGGGGGGGGGGGGCGGGGTGATGGCTGGGCTCTGCTTAGCGCGTGCAGGCGCGGGGTGGGGAGAGGGGCGGAGGGTGAGAACAAGCGCCACAAATCAATGCAAATAGAGGGGCCGCGCACATGCGGAGGAATTCTGCCCAGGCAACAAAGTCCCTCGTAAAGAAATGTGTGCTCCCCTCAAAGGAGCGGGCTGAGGCGGGGTATTGCGATGATAGCACAGCTGATCAAAAAGTGCCATTTACACTGCACAAATCTTCAGAAATGTACAGCATACATAAAGCATACTTTATTTGCAGTTTGCCATCCAGTTTCTCTCTCTCTCTCTCTCTCCCTCTCTCTCTCTCTCTCTCTCACACACACACACACACACACACACACACACACACACACACACATTACGCTAAATTAGTCTGTCTCAATGATTGTTACGCATTTATTCCGTAGGTGGGAAAAGCATACTATGAGACACGGAAAATAGCCTTTAAAAAATCAAACACATAAACATATTGCTATATTATAATATTTACGAAAAGGACATTACTATCATGCAATCAAGTTTGTTTTACAGTGGTAAAATTTGTAAAAAGAAAATGAACATCGGAAAACGGCTGTACTAACGCCGTTTCTGCAATGAGAATACGGATGCCTGGTCATCAGTTTCAAACCAAACAGCAGTCGTAGTCTTAACTTTTGAACAGAAGAAGCACCGCAAAAATCATCCATCCAGTTTGTTAAAGCGGGCTAACCGTCTCCATCTTTGCTAAGCCAGCTTACGTTTTGGAACAGTTTTGCTCGTGAGTGCGCCTGTACGCTCGAAATACTCTCTCTTGATGATAAGTACAGCTCTTAATCAGTTAATGCGATACAATGTTGTCTACACTTCACGCGAGCGATCGAACATTCAAATTCTACGACTGTTGTTACACTATTGGAGCCGCGCTCAGTGTGGTCGCCGCGTTTATCGAGTACGCTTTTATCGGCTCAGTGCAGTGTCGAACAGTTCGAGCATAAACAAGACGTACTTATGAGATGCTCAATAAACGTTTCAATTAAAGCAACCTTTGCAACGGCGGTTCACGAGAGAGAGAGAGAGAGAGAGAGAGAGGTCTCTGTTGGTCAGTGAGCATTTTCTTATCAACGGCGGTCAGCTGCTACAGTCGATCTTAGTATGTCTGCAAGATTTGCCAGCGAAAATTCAAATCCTTTTGCTCAGCGACTGCCCACAACACCAGCAGACCCCTCGATATTCGTGCCGCCTGGAGCCTTCTGTTGGCTCTGTGTCAGCCCGAGAGATGTTGTAACAGTGCAGGTGTCTAAGGGATACAATGTTAGACACAACCTTTAACAGCTCAGAACGGTCTGTTAGTTTAGACATGTTGGGAGATGCCTTTAAGAAAACCGTCCGCCAAAGCCATGTGTCGGCGGTCATTTTCTCATGGGTACCAGCGTCGTAACGACAGCAACTTTCTCGATCGATACCCGTCGGCGCACGTGCTGCTCGGAAAGTGAACGAGGCTTTTGCCGCCACGCGCCCCTCGTGCTGTGCATGATCTCCCTGCGACTCTGTGGTACGTCGTCTGGCTCCCAGTGAAGGCCAGGAGAGTCTTCTTGTGAACGCGTCTTCTGTTTGGTCAGCGCTGTGTACTCAACGCTTTACGTGTCCGATTCCGACCAAAACTTCTGATAAATCTGACCGAAGATTAAGACAAGTGCCGCCAACTTGCTGGTTTGCGGCTTTGCGGCGAGACCGTGGCGTAAATGATGACGAAACAGAAGTGAAGCGGGGGCCGCGAATTGGCTGCAGTTGCGAGGAGACATCAATTTTGTTTCCTTTTTCACTGAGGACGTTAACGTTTGCCGTGATTGTGCTTGCCTGGACTCTGGTGGTTTGCGCTGTGCAAAGCTGAGAGAGAATAGCAGACGCCGGGCATTTTCTTTAGGTATTGTTATGCGCTTGGTGCAGCCGCAGACACTTTGACTTGTCATCCGACAAACTCTGCGCATGATGCATAGTTTAGGCTGGTAGACAGGCGAGGCGGGAAACGCTTGGAAAGGTCGCGATGAACTGGTCAACAATGAAGCAGGAGATGAACCAGGCGGAAGGACAAAAGCCGGACACGGTGCTGAGAAATAAGAGAAGAACATGAATCAGACTCTGAGCTGTTGGCGGGGCACAGGGTAGACATGATGCACGAGCTGAGCCGGTCCTCTGACAGCAGTCGGACCAACAGCCGGGAGTTACTGGAGGTGGTGCTACACAAGAAGGAAGACGAGGAGCGGCGCCTGCAGCACCTGCAACACCAGCACCACCAACAACACCAGCAGCAGCAGCTGCACCACCAGTCCCACCAGCTGCACAACCAGCACCTGCAGCAGCTTCACCAGCACCGCAGTGTCGACAGCAGTTCTCGCCTGTCCGCCATGCTTGTCCGGACCACCCATCTGACGCAGAACAACCTGGGCGACCTCAGCCGCGGGCCGTCAAGCTTCTCCCGCAAGAGCCTGTCCCGGCAGTCCCTGGACAGCAACTCGCACGTGAGCGACACCTGCGAGACACGTGCTCACCACCACCACACGTGCGAGGCTGCTTTAACTTGTAGTGGTGTCGGGACGTTCCTGAACAGTTTGGGTCTGGTGGCGCTCGGCTCTCTCATCTTAGCGGCCATGTCCATGCTGCTGCTGGCCACGTTGTCCCAAGACAATGCTGACGTGACGCCTGGACAGTACGTGCTGACAGAGGCAGTGGAAGGTGATGGCTCAGGTGGTGCAGCGGTGCACGGAACTGATCGTCAAGATGAAAGTACCGGTGACTCTAGAGGAGATCTCGCCCCCACCACCAATGACGAGGCAAGACCCACATCAAGCAAGACAAGAACTTACGCTGCTCCTCTCGGTGACAGTTCATACGGACCGGAAGACAGGCGCCCCGGAGTTCTGACTTCTAAAGTGACCTTGACCCGCAGCTCTTCCTCCGGAGAGTCCGTTAGAGCCAGCAGGTCCTTGGGGATGCAGAGTCTCCTGGAAGCTGCTGTAGCTATGGCCACCTTGGTGTTTGTAGCTGATCTCTGCTGCTTGATGGTGTGTTCCATGCAGTGCTTCTTCGCCTCCAAGCTGCTCAACACTCACGAGGGGCAGGAAAGGTGAGTTTGTGTACACGTATATATATATATACATACGCAAGCAAACACAATACTCCTTGGGGAATCCCCAGAATCACAAAGAGGTAGTTTATGCGGACGAGGCTCTCTTTATTGTAAAAAAAAAAAAAAAAAAAGGTTTGTTTCGGTTGCAGACCACACGTCCTTTAAGAAAGAAACATGAGTTTTGTGAATAGAACTGCTCTTTAGTTTCAGATAGGGACGCTAGAAAAACTCTGTACACATTCTGGCCCTGTCAGAATTCAAACCTACGACCTTTCGATCTCGAGTCCGATCTTCAATGCTCGGGTCGTGAGTTCGAATCCCGGTTGGGGCCAAACACTTGTGCTGGCCTTTTTCTCGTTGCCCCGTCTTTGATATCACCCGCACGTGGTGGAAAAGGACGTTAAACCCCATAAACACACACACACACACACACACACACACACACACACACACACACACACACACTCCGATCTTCAACCGGTTGAGCCCCATTCCCACCCCGACCAGGAACGTACTGCAGAGGCCAACGGCTATGTTAGGAACTAGGTTCATTTTGATCGAGACCATTTTTGTGTGTGTTGCTCAGCACTGCCTCAGGCGTACAGGGCAAGGGCAGATGCTTACATGTATGTACAGTTACTGCGGTCCCGTCTCTATCCGTCCAAATCCAATTCCCTCCCAGCTGATGAGAAGACGGCGGTGCTCGTCTCGAGATGCATGGGGACTCGACAAGCCCTTGACACGCCGGTCATTGTCGATACAGGCCATCTCAGTCACCGCCGTTGATAATGACAGGCTCAGTCACCGCCGCCACTTGGTATCATTGAATTAGGTCGAAACAATCGGTTAGCGAGGCAGTCTTTATGATTTTTATGCTCACAGATTGTTTTGAGTTGTTTTCGTGGTGTCCAGTGTCACACCACTTGGACACACGATGTTTCCGTTTTGCCGCCCCTACAGTCTGGAACTCCCTGCCTATGGGGCTGAGACAACAACCATCTTTATCAGCTTTTAAATCTGGACTGAAAACGCACCTTTTTCAACAGGCTTTCAACTGATGTGTCTTTGTATTGTGTGATGTGTAATATGAACTGATTGACGTGTTTGTCTGTATAGTGTGAATGTGTATGAGTGATGTGTGTTAGCGCAATGAGTCACTGTATCTGAGAAGTGCGTTATATAAATGAAATTTATTATTATTATTATTATTACACCTGGACAGTGACAGCGTCTGTAATGCTGGCACTCAGTGGGCCAACAGAAGCGTATTCACTGACGCGGCTAACGCGCTGAGCGAGACTGTTGTACATGTACCTGCAGTCGTAGATTTTGAATCTGCGACCACTCGCCTAAAGCATAACAACACTGTATCGCATTAAGAGCTCTACTAACCATCGAGGGAGAGTATTTTGGGCGTACAGGCGCATTCACAAGCCAAACTAAACTTGTAAATAGCCAGTTTAGTGATTGCAACGACAGAGAAGAAACAATAATAATTATTATCAAAAAAGAGGAAGAAGAAGAAGAAAAATCCGTATGTGCACTTCCCCCTCAAGTTAATTTTACTGTAACGTATATCAGCACCCACCCCCACCACCACCTCCATTGCCCCTCCCCCCCCCACTCCCACTCTCCACCCCCCTCCCACACGTCAGTCACTTGCCTTACAGCACAGAACCCATCCGAGTGAGTGGTGATCGAAGTTTCCCCCCTAAGGACTTCGGGGAAATCAGATTGATGCTAATGATATAGTGTACTGGTGATGAAGCGAGCGGAAACCTCTTTCCCCCTGTAATGGCGCCCTCAAGTCAGGCACAGATCGTCCGCCGATAAAGTCGTCTGCTTCGGTAGCTTTATTTTTAAGTCTATAAAGATAGCGAACAAAAGAAAGGGTAGGGTGAAACTTTATTTATCGAATGAAATAATAATAATTTATTTATATAGCGCTTAATATACATGTAAGGTAGTTCGAAGCGCTTAGAGTACAGGTAAAGAGACAGATAGACGTGAAGGTTCAGGGCCAGGGCAACTGCATGTATGGTACCTAGTAAGGAGATGGAGAAAGACGGAGGGAATCCGTTACAATGGATTGTTAGATAATGATAATAATGACAATAATGAATTGTAGGTATCCGTCTAGCGCTTATTCTCGCAGCAAAGCAAGTCATAGCGCTACACACTCACTGACACACTGGCACACTCATTCACGCACGCACGGGCACACACACGCACTGACACACAAAACACACCGGCCTGATGCAGATTATATAATTTGTGTGTGTGTGTGTGTGTGTGTGTGTGTGTGTGTGTGTGTGTGTGTGTGTGTGTGTGTGTTCAACGAGCACAAAATACCGCAACCGCTCACCTCCGAATAATAATAATAATAATAATAATGTGCGTCGGTTTATAGTTGCTTGATACTTGGGGAGTTAGACAGACCAGAAATTACATCAGCAACGCCATCAACAACAAGGACAACAAGAGCAACACCAGCATGATGAACGCATCATCAGCAACATAGCAACATTGTAAGAAACAGTAGTAGACCTTTCAACGAACAATGGGGGAAAAAAACCTCAGCTACACATTTCGCAATGTTCTTTCCCTGACAAAACATGCTGAGCACAGAAAATACAAAAGAAGGCCAAGAGACAGCCATTCAGGAGCGATTCCAAGCCAGACCCTGTCCTCCATCCCTCTGTCACTCCGGCTGCCGTGAAATTTAGTTAACTGGGCAGAAACTCCCCTAGAGAAAGGCTGCGCGTCCCGTGCAGTAAACGGATTTCAGGTCACGAGCTCCCTGGTTCTCCGAGGTGCACGTGTGCACTGAACTGCACAACTCCCGTTGCTCCGTCTTGCCCGCGACGCTCGATGGCAAAT
The DNA here is from genome assembly GCA_018292915.2 of Batillaria attramentaria. Taxonomy (NCBI): domain Eukaryota; kingdom Metazoa; phylum Mollusca; class Gastropoda; family Batillariidae; genus Batillaria; species Batillaria attramentaria. Next base: position 882,685 of record JACVVK020000102.1, on the reverse strand, counting down.
CAATCCTTTTCGTACGATCTACTCTTGTTTCAGACGCCTTGCAAGTGCTTGCCCCCGCCCCTCGCGTACTTTTTTCCATCCCCTACCATCCCCTCCCCTTCCCTGTAGTCTTCCTCACCCTTTGTCTGCACCACCACCACCCCTCCAGCCGCCCCTCCCCAACCACTGAGGAGCTTCTTGTCACTCGAGCAGTCCTCGCAAGAGCAGGAGGAAAGAATTAGAGAAGAAAAGACGTAAGAACGTGGATCGCGTCACAACCTAACAAGAAAGGCGAATAAATGGTCCTTGTGGATTACAAAGAACGATAAAGAACGCAGTTTTTAAGCGCACAATTCAACTGACGACGTTAACGAAAAAGGCTGGGGAAAAAAAAAAACCCGTCCCAGAAGATAATTGGCTTTCCCCAGTATCCTTTTTCCATGTGCAAACCCATCCAGACACATGCTTGATGCAGAGCTTCTGAGATTTTTTTTATTTTTATTTTTTGGAGGGGGAGGAGGGGAGGGGGCGTGGCGAAGGAAACACAAGTCTTGCTACATTCACCGTCATCCCTCTGTGGACGCCCTGCCCAAAACAGTGAAACAGAATGGCAGAAAGTGACTGTTTCTTGTTGTCCTTGAGTTTATACATTTTCCATGTCCCTTCCCTGTAATTCCAGATCCATCATCCGCCACGTCTCCCCCTTGTAGTCTCCAATCTCCAGCTGTAATAACCATGCTCTCACATCGATTTTCCCCTTCGCATCGAAACAAACTTTCGATTTGGGAAGAGAAGATGCCCACGTGCAGTTTCGAATCTGCGTCTGACAAAGGTGATCCTTTACCGCAGGGCTCGCTAATCAAATAGAGTGCGGCGCTCCAGGACAGTGAGTTGGGAGCAGGAATGGCGCGACCTGCTGCAGACAGGGACAGATCTAACTCTGTGAACCATGCCAGTGATGTATCTTTGGCTCGGCGTCCATGTTTCCACCAGGGTCCATAGACTCCATACAGGTTCACAGTCTCAGAAATTCATGACTTTTCCATGACTTTTCGAGGCCAACTCTCCTGTTTTCCATGACACCTTCCTCGCCCTCTTTCACACTGACACATGCGAGGGTAGAAATTCTGAGCTTATCCAAATTATCGCAGTCAGCAAGGCCAATGTTCACAGTTAGCCATTAGCCTCATGGGATGGCAGTTTGTTGGTATTTTTGGCAATCAAAGTCCAGTGAGTAATCACCAAGCTGACCATTTCACTGTTGGGCTCAAAATGGCTTCCATAAAATTCCGAAATTCATTGACTTTTCATGACTCTTGAAATAATTTCATGACTTTCCAGGCCTGGAAAAGCTATTTCCAAATTCCATGACTTTCTCAGGATTCCATGACCTGTATGGACCCTGTTCCACACTATACCGGCCATGGGGACATGGCCTCAAAACAAACTCACGGCTGGTCAAAAATCATGGACAGGTTGTCGTTCCAGTATAACACAATGCTCATAACAAGTCAACAACAAAGAGTTACCACGATACGAAACGAACGAAAAATTTTACATAGTCAATGGGGGTGGGGCTAGGGGACGTTTGCGAATTTTGCGGAATGGAACATATTCTTAAGATTATGAAAAAAAAACCAAAAAAAACCACTGGTTTTGAAACTGTACAGTTCAAATTCAAAGTTCAAATTCAAAATCGATATTATTATTGTTTTAATCCCACGTGTGGCAGTTAGGTTTGTTGGACAGACTTCGAAATACGCAAACGTTGCGGAACAAAGAAAAACACGCATCATGACAATGTAATGTTTTCTCGGCAATACCCAGTTTCCCACGCATTGGTATGGTGTGGTACGGTAGGCTATTCCTCGGCACACACATCCGTCTCTTCAGAGACGCTCAAGGCGCCGGAGGGCTGGAGGACACAGCATTGAAAGCCTGCTGCTGCTACTGTGCCCTCTGAGCCCCTAGCAGAGAACCTCTGACGATGCCCAAAGCAAAGCAAAACAGCCCATATCCACCCAACACGTCACCCGCAGAGCCAAGCAGTCGATGACACACGCCAGGAAAAACTTGTCCTTAAGGGGCTGACAAGCCATAGGGCGTAAAGCTCAACCATCACTTGTGTCCTCAACACTTTCCGGCAATACCCATTTTTCCGCGTGGCCGACAGGACGCGCCAGGAACCACAAAACATGGTTAACTCGAAGTATCATGCACCATCAGTGTCTGCGTCAAGATGTTTGGCAACACCCATTTCCCTATTTCAGTGGCCAACATGACGCACGCGCCAAGAAACGCCAAGACAAGGTATCGTGTTACCAACACGTCTCCGGGACGCTGACCGGTCATCGATTAGCAAGCGATGTTGTGATGACGGGGCGGGAAAATAATCCATACCGCTGACCCACAACTGTCAGATGTACACAGAGGTGCCAGACAGCCGAGCAAACTCTGCAAACAGATTGTATCTGCAGATCTGTCGGAGTCAGTGTTGCAAGAGGAGACGTGGAGAGGTTGGGAACTTCTTCACCTACGTGTATTTTTGTTTTGTTTTGTTTTTTTCTGGTTAATTCTGGCACATAAAAAAACCGCCACCACCAGTGTGATGGTGTCGAGTGGAGTGTGCAGGCGCACGAATGTGGTAGTTAGGGGAGTCGAGACGTGGGTAATTAACAAAAACACATGTATATTTGTTTTTAAAAACAAACTAAAAACCCACTTCTTCCAGTCAGCCTTCTCTCCCTCTTAGTTAATTAGCTGCGAAATGGTCTTTGTTGCTGGCGCAAGTCTATCCATCTGCAAATACAACCCCCGCTCCTCCCCCCCCCCCCCAGCTCATTTTATCGAGATCCCAGCTGTATTTTATGAAAGTGATATGTGTGCGTGCGTGCGTGTGTGTGTGTGTGTGTGTGTGTGTGTGTGTGTGTGTGTGTGTGTGTGTGTGTGTGTGTGTGTTTCTGTGTGTGTGTAATTGTAGAGCGCTCTGACTGAGCCAGCAACTGCTGGGATACTGCGCTATATAAAAGCAATGTATTATTATTATTGTTATTATATTTGTCCACTACAGAGGAGCGGTGTAACTAACTCTGCACAAACACAAAGAAACACACAATAGTCCACCGCAAAAAAAGGAGAACTAAAAAGAAAGTACAAAAAGGAAATGACAAACTGATTGGATTACAACTAAACACTAGTAGTCAGAGCTATGGTACGATGACACCGATGTAAAATGCCGCTGCCAACCAATGGGAGAGCGTACCGCTTCAAATAACACATTACTTTCCTACCATGACGCCGGCAAACCACGTGTCTAGTCAGTCACACAAAGACGGAAACAAAGGGACCCGACTGCACAAAGGCCACTGGTACAACCGGAACAGAGGAACAGCTCAAGAACGTGATTTTAGCGTGAACCTGCGTATGGTGTCAAAAGAGTTATGACGAGGGCAGGCAAACGTACAAACCACTCGGCTACACCAACACATCACCCCCAACCCCTTTAAAGGGTGGGTTGGGGTTTGGGGGTTTAACGCCCCCCCCCCCCCCTTAAAAAACAACAACAACAATAAACAAAGAAAACATTAACAACAAAAACACCCCCCCAAACAACAACAAACAACGAAAAACCAAAGCCAGTGGGTGGGTGTTTGGGAGTTTAACGTCCTTTTCCACCCCATACGGGTGATATGAAAGACGGGGCAACGATGATAAAGCCAGCGTAAATATTTGGTCCCAGCCGGGATACGAATGCACGACCCGACCATGAAAAGTCCAATGCTCTACCATTCGCCCCCCCCCCCCAACCCAATGCCAAAACAAACAAACAAACATGTAGAGAAAGATAACATTTCAGTTCCTAATTCAAGTTAATAACTCTTTCGCCGCCATAGGCGACTTTAGTCGACATGTTGTTCGGCCGCCACATGCAACATTTGTCGACTTTGAAGGGCCATGTCAGGGGGACCGTATTTCACGGGACTTGGACCGTATTTCACGGGACTTGGACAGGCATAATTATCTGACCCCTCGACATAAAAATCATTTAAAAAAAAAAAAAAAAGTCCTGAGTTATAAACATTAAAAGAGACCCACTGCCCAACAGTTCTCACGGTTGTAAAGAAACTTGGCGCTGACAAGTGCTATTCATTCAGAAATTTGGTCGCGAAAGAGTTAAATTCAGCAAACGCATTCCAGGACAAAAAAATAATCCGGTTTAAGCCGAATAACCGAATTAGTTTTAAAAGAATGGCCGGGCTGACTGTCAGAAGGCTGCAATGCACAAGTATATGGGCATCGAAACCGGTCGCCACCGCTTGATTGCCGTGACAGAAAAGCGGGATTTAAACGAAGCCACTTGTGCTGGCTTTAAAATTTGTGGCAGGGTTGGATTACTTCCAGACTAGTAGAACTATATTAGGCCTGGCGAGAGTGAAATGTCCATCTGTCCCCGAAACTGAATACAAAGCCGCAAATGCTGCGGGAGGAGGGGAGAATGGGGAAGGGGGGGGGGGAGGTCAAAGACATCTCTACCGTCATACATACATAAAAAGGGGTCAACGCGCCTTGGATTTAAAAGACACTTAGTCCCTTTATCCTGATGTCGGTAGATCTAGTGCGGGTAAAATACTATGGAAGGGGCTGACGATGTCATTAGGTGATTGGCAGGTCTCGTAAGTGAGGATAGAAATGGGCAAGTTTTCCTCTCGCCATGTCAATCATCCGAGTACGGTAGTCCTTCTAGGGGTATTGACTGTTATTCCAGCCAGGGTCGAGCCTTGTGGGTCCCAGTGACTATAATATGGGCATTGGGCAACCCCTCAGTGGTGGTATTGTTGACAATGCATCTTGATAAATACTCGTGAATCAAGCCACGTGATCGGAGAAAACTCACGGAGTACAGACACCACACAGAACAGACACCCAACCACTAAACTCGGAATGGAGTGCCGGGAAGTCTAGATCCCACCACAGACAGTAGTCTAACAGGTCGCTGACACTCAGTGTTGTTATTTGGAAAAAGAGCGGATGTGCCTTTCACATCTATGGGGCTTAGGCCCTTTTCTCAGATGTCGATAGAGCAGCGCCACTATGGAATTAGAGCCTCGTTTTCCATGCGATTCGCAGCGCCGCCAAGCGGAATTGGGTGAAATACGTAGTTCCTGTTGAGGCAGTCAAATGAGTTAGCTCGTAGAAACCAAATAAGATAAAAGAGAAACTTTGTTAGACGGGCTTTCCATCTTTGTTGGGCAGACTTATGGTTTGAGGTGCTGGCGCATGAACGCTTGAAATACTCTGTCGTGGTGATAAGACAGCCCTTAATTAGCGAGACAATGTTGTTTACACATCGCGCAAGCGGTCGAACATTTAAATTCTATGACGGTTGTTACACTAGCGGAGCGCTCAGTGTCTAGCTACGTCTAGCTACGCTGCTCTCTGGCGTCATCGAGTGCGCTTCTGTTGGCTCGGTGCTAGCATTTCAGACGCTGTCACTGCGCAGGTGTCTAAGAGGTTTGGCGATACCACGAACACAGATCGGAACTGACGATCTGTGAGCTTAAGAAAGGTAGCACTGGCCCCCTTTAACACTCCAAGACTGAACGCACATTTACTTGTTCTCTGCCCTATCTCAGAATGGCGTCTTCAAGTTTTCCTTGTCAGTAGTACCCGCTTGTCTGCGCTGTGCATTGCATACTTAATGAAGCTTCGTTTTTCCATCTAAGTGAGCGGTCTGTCAGTATTGATGGTTCAGTCCAGAAGTGGTGCTAGCCGCCTTCTACGTGCACTACCCCATCAGTCAGTATTGATTTGTGTTTTATTTCGGTTCTCGTAACAGGAAATATATGGACAAATATTCCCATTTCCCGTTCGTATACTAGCTATGTTTCTCCTTCCATCTCCCCTCCCCCCACCCCGACCCTGTCTGCCTTAGTCAACCATACCCCCCTCCCCCCCCCCAGCCTCCCCCGCCTCCTTTTTGCCGATCCTCACCGAAACCATGATGGCCATGAAACTGCAACGTGTACAAATGCTCGCGTATTAGTCCAACGAACGTGTTTCCTTGACTTGTTTTTCTTGTCCATCGCGGTCACGGATACATTAAAAGTGACCAGACTGTCTGGATTTTTCAGCTGGTGGTCATTCTGGGCAGCTGTTCCTTTCCCTCCCCGCCTCCTCTCCCCTCCCCTCCCTCCAGTAACCTGTCTCTTAGGATCTTCTCTAAGCACTCACATCATGGCAAAGCCGTATAGCACTAGTTGTTGTTGCTGTAGTTGTCTTCTACCGGGATAAGTGGATTACGTGACTGACGTGGACAACCACACTCCGTCTATGGAGGACTTTCGTTGTCTGTTGCCAGAGAGGGGTGGTTGTTATGCTATGGAGCGTATCACGATGGCTGAAGATAATACCCGCACAACACTGATAGCAACAACATGATGTTGCTGTAGCCTCACTGATCTGCCGGGTCAGAGTCAACGATGACGAAAGTCTTTGCGCGAAGCGTCAAGCACCATTTAACCTGGCCACCAGTAGCTCGGGCATTGATAGTACGAATCGAAGTTATAGCATATCAGTCTGCCCAGGGGTTTTATCAGTATCAAGGCATACGATGACGTACAGCCTTTGGGCAGATATGATGCAGTTCAGGTTCAAGCTGTTTATTTTCTTATACATGATGTATGTGACAATGAAGGGGTCACTTGTATCCCTCGTTAGCGAGACATTATACAGATCTATGTATCATTAAATTACATTCATAATCTGCAGGCGTACAGAACAGTATACATGTACAATGTACAGCCAAATATCGAATCTGTACTGCCGCTCACACACACACACACACACACACACACACACACACACACACACACACACACACACACACACACACACACACACACACACACACACATGGTGCAGTGAACCTTGGATTCCTCGAAAAGTGCACAAGACCAGACAGTCTGAAAGTCAGGCTCCCCCCATCCGCCGTTAACGAACGCTTCATCCCAAGAGCCGTTGGTCCTGTCTGAGCGCTGGACATCTGAGTGAACTGTACACATCCTTAAGAGTATTACTGTTAGTTTTGTCTGGCCACAAGACCCAAAAAAGTCGCTGGATAGCATAGTGTGTGTGTGTGTGTGTGTGTGTGTGTGTGTGTGTGTGTGTGTGTGTGTGTGTGTGTGTGTGTGTGTGTGTGTGTGTGTGTGTGAGAGAGAGAGAGAGAGAGAGAGAGAGATACAGCAGCAAACTCTGATACCATAAGTTATCTGCAGTCTAGATGTACTGAGATTGAGAACTCACCTCGATTTTGGTAATAAGAACCTGACAAAAATTAATATAATCTTTTCATTTTTTTTTCAGCCTTTTCTTGTAAACAATGAGTAATTTATAGTAAAACAAGATGACGTGACAATTCCTGTATCACAAAACGTGTGTGTGTGTGTTTTAGACAGCAACAGCAGGAACAAGACACGGAACACAACACGAAACAAAAATCACAGTCAAAATCTGCTTGCAGCCTGTACGTACTCTAGTAAAATGATACCCCTGGTTGCCTGATATTATGATTTAGGACATTAATAAAGGTTTACATATATGCAAGATCAGCACCTCCACGTAATGATATTCTTTACGTATGTGCGCATCGCTACTTTGTTGTACATGCACCCTGATTTGTTGATTTAATCGTTCCATATCAGTGGACAGTAACCTTACCGCACATGGGTGAAACCGGGACAGCCGAAGGATAGAGCGCTGGACGTTTAATGATCGGGTCGTGAGTTCGAATCCCGGCCGGGTCCTAATATTTGTGCTGGCCTTTTTCTCGTTGCCCCGTCTTTGATATCACCCACAGGGGCGGAAGAGGACGTTAAACTCCCAAATACCCACCCGCCCACCCGTACCTCACATGGGTACTAGAATGACATTCAAATGCAACTGACATAGCGGTTCATGTGCCAGAACTTTTCGACAGAAACCAGCTGAGAAAGGCGTTTCGGTTGGATGTCTGAAATTGCTTTGGAAGCCAGTTGAGCACAGATGAGGGGAAAAAATCTGTCCTCCAGGACGCATTAATTCTTTGTTTGAGCCCTCTGTGTGATTTAAAAAAAAAAAAAAAAAAACTTTGACGGAATGGGTGATCGAGATTAGGAATCAATGCACAGGAAATGACGTCATCAACGGAAAGGGGGATCCATCCTAGCCTCTCTGTCACCGTTTGCTCGCTGACAGCGCCCCCCTGCGACCTGGAGGGACGGGCTGAATTTGCCAGGCAACCGCAGGGGACGCGTCGTTTGTCATTTGGCCTTTGATTGTGAACACGTAGACAAAAAATTAGGTTGCCAAGATTCCTTGTAGTGGCATCACGGGGTGACCGCGTCTTGACCCGGTGCCATCTCCCCCATGTGTTCTCTGAGAAACTGTAAGTGCCAGACGCGATCTAGATATGTGAGAACGTATGGGGTTGTTCAGTTTCTTAATATGCTTATCAGAGAATTTTGCAACAGTTTCTAAGCCAGTCCACGCAGAGGTTATCAGAGGATTTGGGGAAGGAAATGTTACGACAGTTTTTAACTCCAGCCCCTGTAAAGGTTATCAAAGGATTTTCGAAGGAACAGAAGCTTGAACAGTGTCAGTGTTTTTTTGTGGAGGTTATCAGAAAGTTTTGCTGACAAACAGAAGTTAGAATTTTTTTCTGGCCAGTCAAGGCTTTAAAAAAAAAAAAAATGCACGTTTCGAAATTCTGTAACTATTATGCAAGTGAGAGTAATCTTAATTCTGCGCCCGTTATTAAAAAACAAAACAAAACAAAAACCAATGTGATCTTCTTAGTCGATCTCATTCTTTGCCAAGACCGGACCGCAGACAAATGGTTTAATTTCAAACTTTTCTTCCAAAGAATAAGCCATTTACCTTTGCTACATGAGCGAATGACCCTTTCATTGAAAGCAGCAAACGTTTTCCCTGCGTTTCACTATTAAACTATTCCCTTCAGTGAGTCGATAGGTTGCCCACAAGCCAGTGGCCAAAAATAAAATACAAAACAAAAACAAACAAACAAACAAAAAACGTGACAGACTCGGTTTATTGCATATTTTGTAATTTCGTGCTTATAAATGCATCGCTTATGCACCCACCCCCGCTTTCCCCACTGCACGTGGGCACAACGGCATATTGCAATAAGATTTCTAGTATCTTGATAAACAGTGCAGTGAATGGTCTGGTTAGAACCCGCAAAACCCATTTCGTAAAGATCTTTCGGTCAGATAAAAGCTCATCTAATAGGGTATTTATTTTCCATCTCCGCTCTGTTGTCCCTCCCACAGGCTTATCAACGGACATGTCCGAATTTTGTGGTCCCTTATTCATTCCCAACAACCGGCACCTTTCCAAGTGTATCATAGCCGTGTACCCCTCTGCGACTGAGTAAATACAAGTTAAAATGCATTTCGACGAGTATTCAGCGTGCACTCTTACTGTTTACCTAGTGCAGAGCTACAGAACAGAGCCGTCGGAGAACCCGGATCAGAACGGAAAAGGGTCGCTTACGTAGGGGACATGCCCGTGACGTCACAGGAAAAGTTTGGTTTCTTTCACCAGGGGCACCCGGCGACAGTACTGGGCGAGGAAGGGGCGTGTTCATGTGTACATTTTCCCCAACCACACACTTTTATTGTTTATTTTACACCATCACTCTCTATAATCAACTGGATGTTCTGTCTAAAAATGCTGATGCCCTTAATCTTTCAGTTAATCTAGAAAAGTCCAATGACAAACTGAGACCTCTCGCTATCACTCACTCTCTCTCTCTCTCATAATTCGTGAACCGCCATTGCATAGGTTGCTTTAATTGAATTCTTGTTGAGCATGTCATAAGCATGTCTTGTTTATGCTCAAACTATTTTTCTGTACTTTCATCAGTGCAACGAAATAAATCAGTTTAAACCAAAAGTCGAATGTAGTTGTCCATTATTTCATAATGGGGATTATCTTGCACGTAATGAAAGCTGGTCCTTTAAAGGCCGTGAAGTTGCAGTAGTTAACTCTTACAAATACCTTGGGTTGTTTCTATCCGCAAGGTTGTCATTTTCGAGAGCTTTCCAGGATATTACCTCCAAGGCTGGTATGCAGATGCATATTCTGTAATACTGGCCTTTACAGTTTTCAGCTGTGTACCCTGATATCGTGTGAACTGTCGGTGTGGTAAATGGATGTATAGCCTAGTGTGTTCACATTTGCTTTTCAGGTGTATATGTTGGAATTTGGTGTGTCCTAGTCTGGCTGAATCAGTGAATGGTATATATACTTTGGGCGGATTACGTGTTAATATCCAGTGCCAGGTGCGAATGCTGATATTTGAGTATTTTGTAAGTTTCTGAATCGTGTAAACGCAGTACGTTGAAATGTTCAGCTCGCTCCTGTGTACGGGACTATACCCCGGTGTGAGTGCCACCGGATTTATTGCTACGCGTCATCGGCCTAAACAATAAATCCTTGAGTCTGAATCTCTATAAGCACAGATACTCGACTGCCTGCAAGCTTCGTCCCACAGTCACCATGAGAATATGTAGCAGGTATAGAGCGCCGTTCGTGGTGGAGACGGCGCAATCCACTAACCCGTGTGGTCGAGTTGCTGGGATACCGCCGTGTAACGTCAAAACACAGACAGTCCATCGACGTCATTTTAGGAAAAAGACCATTACGTCAAAGTCTTTCATCTTGAAATCACCCCTTTCCCCCTGAAATGACGGTATGGACTTACTGTGTTTTGTCTTGGCACGGCAGCACGCATCCACTATCCCATCATTGCATTATATCGCTTTCCTTAAATAGACTGGAGAAATCACCAGTTCTAAATCTGACCTGACCTGTCTGCAAATCCGACGGTTCTTGTAAATGCGGGCTTCTTCTGCCCCCCCCCCCCCCCCCCAATCACTTTCAGAAGAGAAATGTTGATGGCTCAGACCAGGCTAGCACCAGCAGGGAAATCACAAGATATGAACAAGCATCCTTTGTCAGACGACCTGCGTGAGGCTGACGTCAAATGTTTAGTTCACGGAATTGGCGTCCTCTTTCTCCCCCCCCCCCCCCCCAGCGGATCTAGTGTCTTTGGTAGGTATCACAAACTTGAAGAAAACAACAACAACAAACAGCACCGGCAACAATAACAATAAAACAGACAAAAAAGCAATTTGGAGAAACATCTTTGTGGGATGGGGCCATTCCTCCTTTCGTTGTAAATGCGGACTTCTTCTACCCCCACCATCACTTTCAGAAGAGAAATATTGACGGCTCAGACCAGGCTTAACCGGCATTTTACTATTCTGCTCAGCGCTGCACAACGTCTGTAGGGCGACTGATAAGTAATTCTACCACCACCCCATCGTCTAATTACGGGCATCCTCACAACACACTCCACTCCCTTTCATGACGCTGGCGTGTTCGTATAACGATTCTGTTTGCTTTAAATTGCAGATTTTTTTTTTTAGGAATTCGTGGGGTTTTGTTGTTGTTTTTGAAGGAGAGGGGGGGGGGGGGAGGGGAGGGGAGGGGGGGGGGTGGAGCGGTTTTTTTTGTGTGTTTAAAAAAAAAACCAAAACTTACTGAGATGTGCAGATTTTAGGATTTTGGTTGGGTTTCTGTTGTTTTCTTTGTTTGATTTTGTTGTTGTTGTTTGTTTGTTTGTATGTTTGGTTTTGCTGGGTGGGGGGGGGGGTGTTTTTTGTTTTGTTGTTTGTTGGGTTTTTTTTTTTTTTTTTTTTGGGGGGGGGGGAGATACTGGCATAAAAGTGCTTATTTTAGATTTTTTTCGGTGTGTGTGTGTGTGTGTGTGTGTGTGTGTGTGTGTGTGTGTGTGTGTGTGTGTGTGTGTGTTTTAGAGTGGGCGGGGGCCATTGGCGGAGACTAAATTCTTTCAGTTTGTATCTTAGTTATCAGCCTTCCTACAAGCGTTGGCTTCCTTCCAGTTCTCACCTAACTTTCCCTATAGTTTGTTTTGCTGCCTAAATTATGCCACACTCATTCAGTACAGTAGTGTCTTTTCTGTGCTGAATTATATGTCTTTTATTGTGTTGTGTCTCGCGTGCAGGTCGGTCAAGTATCTGCGGGAATGTTCCAGTAGCCGCTTCATCGCTGTCATGGGGTTCTTCCTCTCCATCCCGGCTTTTCTTGTCGGTAAGAACACACACACACACACACACACACACACACACACACACACACACACACACACACACACACACACACACACACACACAGAGAGAGAGGGTGGGTGGGTGTTTTGGGGGTTTAACGTCCTTTTCCACCACATAGGGTGATATCAAAGACGGGGCAACGATGAAAAAGCCAGCACAAATATTTGGCTCCAGCCGGGATCAAACTCACGACCCGAGCATTAGAAGTCCAACGCTCTACCATTCGACCACCCCGGCTCCCAGAGAGAGAGAGAGAGAGAGAGAGAGAGAGAGAGAGAGAGAGAGAGCGCCTGTCTTAGTCTGCAAACTCAGTGTGCATAAAATCAAATCAAAACAGACGAACAGACTACAAATTATATTTACATGTTTTATCGCATATGTGCATGCGGGATGTATTACCGGTTTGATCTATAGGAGAGAGAGAGAGAGAGAGAGAGAGAGAGAGAGAGAGAGAGAACGAAGTTTATTTTCCAAAGGAACTGATTTTACCAAACAATCTACCGTTCCTACAACAATAAAAAATAACGACTACAACAGCAAAGATAAAAAGAAATACGAAAAAAAAAGGGGAAAAAAGGCAAAGATAAAGAAAACATTATTGAAAAAGGAAAAGAAAAAATCTGTCTGTCTGTCTCTCTCTCTCTCTCTCTCTCTCTCTCTCTCTCTCTCTCTCTCACACACACACACACACACACACACACACACACACACACACACACACACACACACACACACACACACACACACACACACAGAGTCCAAAGTTCACAACAGATTTACCCGCCCCTCCAGTTCTCGAAACTCTGTTCGGAATTCGGAGACTGGCCCCCACCCCGAAACGCCACGCCGGATCAGCAGTGGCCAAATCTGTTCAAATCAGCAGTCAGACGCTCACGTAAGTGGCTCTATGAGCGGAATATCGATTGAGGAGCTCGTGAAGCAATTACGTGATACATGCTATTACACCACTATCTCCAATGCTGACAGATCCGTCATGTTCTGGAACGTGCCGGTGCATCAAAATGATCATCCGGCATATTTTTTTCCCCAGACCCCTTGATCGTGCAGGCGAAAACATCGGGAGGAATTGCAGATTACTTTTTTTTGGGGGGGGGGGGGGCGGGGGTGTCAGAAGGATTTTTCTTTTTACTGTACATAATGCGATAGACACGGCTTTCTTTCTTTTCTTTTTTTTCTTTTTTTTTTTTTTTGTCCTCACCACTGCTATCTTTTAAGGTTTTATCTGGCTCATTCCAATCTATTCTTTTGTTTTGGGGTTTATCACTGGTACTTGTTCTTGATTTTTAATTGTCTCTGCCTGTCCTTTATCATTTCTACTCAGCTGTGGTGTGTGTGTGTGTGTGTGTGTGTGTGTGTGCTCTTTTACATTTTTTAGTTGTTCTTCGTAGTGTACATTGAGTGAATGTTTTTTTTTGTTTTGTTTTTTTACTTCGGTTTTAGATTGTAACGCGCCTAGAGCTCGTTCCCCAGGGATAGGCGCCCTATATAAATATTATTATTACTACTACTACTACTACTAACCTAAAAACCAGTGAATATTCCATCACAAAGATACCGTCTCAGTAAAATCACATGGAAACATGATTCTGTCGTTGCAGCGTTGATGCTGGCCATCCTGCTGAAGCTGACCCCGGGGCCGGCACTGACGTCATGCGTCATGCTGGGGGTGGGGGTGCTCTTCTGCGTCCTGAGCGTCATGCAGAACGTCTACCACTGGCGCGTGGAGAAGGCGCGTGCAGACGACCGGCTGCCCGTCTACGAGACCCAGTTGTTATTACGTCACCGCCCGCCGCCCGCACCGTCACCGTCGCGGGCGCCAAACCGAGGAGCACCGAGACCAACTCCCCTCTCACCACCACCCCCCTCCTCCCACCCCACTCCGCCACAGGCTGACGTGGACAACGGAGAGAAGAACGAACTGTCCACTTTGGTCTAATACGGTTCACATTTGAAGGGTTTTTTGTTTGTTTGTTTGTTTGTTTGTTTTAATTAGTGATGATGGTTGGTTGGTTAGCTGGGGTTTATTGTCCACGCCACAACGAGGTGATTGCAGACGGCCCTAGGGGGCAGGTTATGGGGGGTGAGGATAGCTACCCTAACTGTACAGTCCAGCTGGACACTTATTCAATCCAGACTCCCAGATCGGCCACATTTTTCTGTATCCTTGACTGTAATGGACAAGTTACACAAACAGATCCAGTTCACAGTCAGTGAAAGCGGGGCAACGTGAAAAAGACCTGTACAAATTTTGGCCCTGTCGGGATTCGACTGAACCCGGGACCTTTCGATCTCGAGTCCAACGCTCAAACCATTGAGCCACCGACTCCCCCTTAATTAGTGATGATGATGATGGAGACTTGATATAGCGCACGGCTCCACGCTAACTGAGTGCTCACGGCGCTTAGGGAAAGGTTTTGAAAGGAAAGATAAAGGGGGGGGGGGGAACTGCAGATGAGCAACCCACTTCCACCGCCACATACAGGTGACCCTAAAGGCGGGGCAACGATGTGACAAAATCATTTTACCACCAGCCGGGATTCGAACTCACGAACTTTTCAGCGAAGTCCAACGCTGTGCCAGATTGGCTACTCCAGCTCCCCAAATCCCAGGTCAATTAAACAGGGGTAGTTGTGATGGTGTCTGCGACAGAAACCTTAAGCGGGCCAATTCCAGTTTGCTTAGCCAACAATGTTTTGGAACGGTTTCGCTCGTGCATGAATGCGCCTGTGCGCTCGAAATACACCATCTTGATGGTTAGTACAGCTCTTAGTGCGAAACAATGTTGTTGACACTTTGCGCGAGCGGTCGAACATTCAAACTCTACGTCTCAGTGTTGTTACACTACTGGGGCGCTCAGTGTGGTCGCCGCGTCTTCGAGTACGCTTCCGTTGGCTCAGTGCCAGCATTACAGACGCTGTCACTGTCCAGGTGTCTAAGTGGTGTGATGATAGATATCCCCCAAACAGCTCAGAACGACCCGTGAGCATAAAAATGGTAGCCTTAGCACATTTTAAAAGAGGTAGTTGCAAGCGATGAAGTCTTCGACAGAAACCTTGTGTTGGTAAACCAGTAGCGTGTCCAGTCAGTTATATCACGACTGCTGCTCATTATCTTTTTTTTCTTCTGTGGATCCTGGATTGGCCGTTTTTCTTGAGGGAAAAAAAGAAAAGAAGAGAAGAACATTGCTGTTTCCTTCGGAGCTGAAGAGGTCTTTCAAGCAATAAAGAGTATCGTTTTACTCGTTGAAAATGATTGGAATGAATGAGTAAGAATGATAAGTCATGGCCATATGATCCACAAGTGATATAGTGATGGGACGAACAAATGAACGGTAATGTTGTCCTCATTAAAACAGACGGCGACGTACAAGCTGTGCTAGTCAGTGGTGCAACTTTTGGCTTTGAATGATCACTAAATCATGGAACTTTTGTATTCTCTCGCACTTTTTCAGCGCTGTTGATCTACTGATATCTAGTGTCGTCATGCATGAATGAACGGTGATAAAACTATGGCGGCCCGCAAAGCGGCAACGTTGTAGTGGGATGGGTGGGTGTTTTGGGGTTTAACGTCCTTTTCCACCACATACGGGTGATATCAAAGACGGGGCAACGATGAAAAAGCCAGCACAAATATTTGGCCCCAGCCGGGATACGAACTCACGACCCGAGCATTAGAAGTCCCGCGCTCTACCATTCGGCCATCCCGGCTCCCCGCAACTTTGTGGTCAAAATAAGGCAACATGTTCTACTCTACAGAAGTGTTTAAGTGCTGTCCACGTTCAAACTTACAAGAACAAGAAGTGGTGGCAAGAACAAGAATTCTAGTTGGCTGGACTCAAGGGGCCAGCAACGTTAGGTCATTATTAGTCCGGGCTACCCATGCGTCTTCGCGAACTCCGCCAGGGGAGGAGACTGAGTCGCCACGACTAGGTCACCATACAACCAACGATACCAAATATCGTAACCCTTATATTGTAACGCGCATAATGAAAACTTGTATCAATGACCTACAGATTTTAACTCATGATGAGTATGTTGCATATTTTGGGATACAGAACAAACATCTTTCATCAACTGAACAAAATTTAATGCCCATTCATAATATCTATCAGTATCACCATGCTTGGCGGTTCATCAACAAATGCCCATTCATAATATTTATGTATTACCATGCTGGGTCCATTTGAAGACTACAGTGCTAAGGCACTGTAATCACTTATCATTATATACATTTCTGTCACGTAGCTGTATAAGTTCATTCGTTCTTGTGGTACCTCGAACGAATTACATGTACTGATACCCTCGAGATCCATTCCCATGCATACCGGCTTTTGAAGCCTATAATTATGTTTTGTCAGATTTACTGACAGACTCTGAAATATACATGCCGTCATGGTATGAAATATTTAATCGTTCTTCCGACTGATGTGAAGTTTTACTTGTCTGTTAGCGGCAATGTGATTGTACTGTTCAATACAAAGTCATTATTCTTCCTTGTAATAAGTCTTCCATTCCTGAACATTTACACTGAGTGTATAATGTATATATTGTTTGAACTAGTCAAATGCTTTATCAGCTGAATAAATCTGACGAAACTGACAAAACTGACATTTTTACAATTGTTTTCTGATTTCAATTACATTTCTCATGAAAATCAGAACCAAAACGCGTTCTCTGTCTCTGTCCGTCTCTGTCTGTCTGTCTGTCTCACACACACACACACACACACACACACACACACACACACTTGAGCGCGCGCACGCCATCGCGGATGCAAAATATGGTTAGCTCCCCTAGATCTACACCTCTGATAGGCCAACAAAACGGAAGTAGCAGACGACAAGGCCCACATGGCGGAGCGTAAATCTTGGAATTGAGAGCAGGAGATTTGGAATCGTCTCCTCGGCGAATGTATGTAATTGATTGAAATTCCAAATCAGCAGTTGTAACTAGCTTGTCCTAATGCACGAAATTATAACACGATCTGGCAGTTTAAATGGCCGTTATGCATTTTTCTGGCGCCCAAATTCAACCCCTTTTCTCCCTTGTGTACCGATTTGTCGCTGTCTTAGACGACCGATTGAGAGAGATATGTATATGGTAGAACATGCTCTAGGGTCCTTAGAGTTAACTCGTTTTAACATTGTTCATTCCAGCGGTTTTACACATCGAGTCAAATCTTGTAAGTCATGGGAAAGGGAAACAAGGCAAATGCTTCTGACGGACCTGCAGAAGAAAAGGCAACGCATACGACTCCTGGTAAGAATTTCTATCGTTAGTCGGGCACTTCCTGAAGAAAAAAGTTGATTTTGTCTTGCGTGGTATCACAAATTGTGTGCACACAGATGCTATAAAATGGACCAGTAAAATCTGACTGTGCTAGCAGTTACTGTACTGAGCACCACAATCAACGTACTTTGGTAACCATTAGCCAATTTAAGGCAATGATTACCTACATGTAGTTACAGGAAAAACAACAACAAAAACAGCATTGCTTGCTGTGCATAGCACTTAAAGTCTCAATATGTATGGCAGGCATGCAACAGCAGGTGGAAAACTTTTCATTGAATGCGCTGACTGCGCATCAGAATCAATCACTTCGGTCACAATACAGCATCTGTAACCATTGTGGTGACTCTGCCAGTCTGGCCGGTGTATTAGTTTTTCAGTGTTGTAGATGATGAGGAGATATTATTTGGTTGCGAACTGAGGACCAGCTAGATGGCACTGATTGGTGGCTATTTTTAGAAGCTTTGTCTAGTCCCAGTCTGTTCAGGAATCGACTGTAGACTCAAAGACAGTCATATTTCTCTAATGTTAGAGGCCACAATGTCACAGAAACGGTGGCAATCGCCAAATAAAATGTCTCTCTATCTGGCAAACAGCCTTAGAGCTGTGAAAGCGACAATTTTCCATCTCAGCGGCATTGTGAGTATATAGAGGCTTTAAGAAAGCATAGTGGTTCTAGAGAGCAGCTTGCGTTGGGTTACGCTGAATTGCTTCAACCTGAACTGTTGCTGTTCACAGTAAATGGATTTAACTCTTTGACGACGGAGCGCAATTTCTGACACACGATTTCCTATAGGAAATCGTGTGTCAGAAATTGCGCTCCGTCGTCAAAGAGTTAAAGTGCATGTTGAAGCTACTGTTGACCAACTTTACCCTTCCTTCAATGCAGGTATAGGAGAAGAAACGGATGAGCACAGCATCAAAAAGAAGAAGTCAAAGAAGTGCAAGAGAGATGCCGACAGCAGCATGACAAACTCTGTTGATAGAGAAGGTGGTGAAAATGAAGTGGATGAGAGTAGTGTGACAGAAGGAACAAATACATGCAAAAAGAAGAAGAAAAAGGAAAAGCTACGGACAGATGATTCAGACACGAAACAAGTTTCCTCTGCCAGTGCTACTGACTGCTCTGAGTCTGTGCATGAAAACGGCAGTGTGGACCAGAAAGCAAAAGAAAAGAAAAAGAAGAGGAAGGTAGAGACTGTCGACCAAGCAGATGAAGACTCCCCAACATCAACAAAGAAACCAAAGCACGCTGAAAGTTCTGAAACAGCCAACAAGCAGATTCTACCCTCACAAACAGAAGTGGCTGGCATAACTGATCCCGCAGCAAAGGACAAGAAGAAGAAGAAAAAGAAGAAAAGAGAGAATGGAGAGGGATTAGCAGTGGATGAAACCACCAGTAAGGCAACCAAGAGAAAGGAGACTGAAGAAACTTCAGATGGTGCCCAGAATGAGGCATCAGATGAAAACACAGAGACCGGCAGTCATACAGAGAAAAGGAAGCACAGGAAGAAAAGGAAGAAAGAAAAAAACGAAGATGCTGACTCCACACGCCAGATCCTTGACAACAATACTGATGATGCAGTCAGTAAAAAGCAGAAAAAGAAACATTTTGGAAAGGACGACAGTGATGCGGCAGAGAATGGGTCTTGCAGCGAACATGCAATTTCCACAAACAGTGAGCAAGCAACGGAATGTTGTAAGAAAAAGAAGAAGAAAAAGAAAGAAAAGGATGTGGATGAAACACTGAATGAGGATGCTAAGGGTATCGTCTGTGAAGATGTGAAGGAGAAGAAAAAGAAGCACAAGTCATCTAAGGGTAAGAGTGAGAAAGACTCATGTCCCACAGAAAATGGCATAACTACAGATAATGTAGAGGGGAAACATAGGGAGAAGTCATGTTTGGTTGAGCGTGAAGTAATTAGTGGTGAGGAGCCTACAAAGAAGAAAAAGTCAAAGAAAGGTGACAAGGTTTCCTCAGTTGATGTGGAATCGAACAACACACTGGAGACATCAGGTGATAGTGAAGTGAAGAAGAAACGGAAAAGGGACAAGAAATCTGCTGATGAGAACAAGCAGGAGATGTCAACTTCTGACAAAGACTCGGACACAAGTAAAAGTGGATTCAAATCAGCTGACGGAAGCAGTCATCCAGATAACCACGAAAATACTGCGAAAGACAGCTCTTCGGCTAATCATCCCAAGAAAGAGAAAGCAACATCTGAGACACCTCGCAGAACATTTGGCCAGTGGAATACCACTATGTTTGAAAGCAGCGATCGTCAGGAAAAATTTCTTCGTCTGCTTGGAGGGATGAAGAAAGGCTCCACTCCCGGTCCTGCTGCTGGTGGTAAGAAGGGCCTGTTTGGATCCTTAAAGGCTTCATCATCACCCAGTGTTGGCGGTCAGAGTGCCCTGGCTTACGACCAGGCCCAGATCATGAACAGGAGGTTGGAATCAGACTTTGAAAGGGCCTTGGCCTTCCGTGGAGGTCAGCGTGGGGTGGGGCTTGGATTCCAGCCTGATCCAGCCGAAGGAAAGAAATTTCATATTGACATCCACAAATCCGCATCAAAAAAGTTTGATGATTGAAATCCTGGTTTTAATGGTAATTGCTTTTGACATTCATGTAATTTAGGGTCCTGGGTTCTTTGCAGAGTGGGTGCTGCCTAGTTATAAAAATCATTGATTTATGTAACACCTTCACTCTTCAAGATTATAAGATTTTAAAAAAGAAAAATTAAAAAAAGAAGTGCATTTCTCTGTCTTCTTAACGGGGCCAAAGTTTTTGTATAGCCTCATTAACTAAGGCTTCTTCCGTGCCGCTGTCTTTGATATTTAATGTTATTAAAGCATTTGCCACTGAATCCAGGAAGGTATCTTCTGTATCAGTTTGTCTTGATCCTTTTATGTTAACTCGCAAAAGCCCATGCAAAAATCACATTTTTACTCGAAATCTTCATTAAGCCACCAGGGATGGATTTACTCAAAAATGCCAATGAGACATTGTCTCCTTGACCAGTCATTTTTATGAGACATTTTCATTTTCTTTGAGAAAATCAAGTTCACCCGCATCACTCTGTCACATGTCTGTGCCGAGAGCCTGTTCCTACTAGGCTAAGTGCAGTGACGTTCAGGTTCAGGTGAACGGAAAAGGACCTCTCGATCGCAGAACTGAGAAAACGAACGCGCCAATATTTTTTGCAACTCTTTCGAGCGAGAGTTCCTGGCAGCGCACGCAGTGAGCGGGATAAGTAAGCCTCATCACTAAAATTAGATTAGTGTAACAGACTCTATGACTTACACGGACAGCGCATCTCTGCTTCACGTTGTCAAGTGCGCTTGTGATGTCATGTTCGTGCGACATATGGCGCATTTTGCGAAATTTTTATGCGACATTTTATCAAAATATGAGACATAGTCGCACGACGCGCGAGAAAATCGATCCCTGAGCCACTGTTATGCAGTCTGCTGCAGTCTCCTACGGGTGTGCAGTGGCTTGTTCTTTTTAACCAGTCTTATCATGTAGTGGTCGGTGGTCTAGTGGTTAAGGGTCTTTTCACCAATGCGAAAGGTCAGGGGTTCGAGTCCCACTCGGGGCAGATAATTTTTCCTTCTTGTATGTGGCACCGTTCATTCGGGCCGATCGTCGGGGGGTCTCTCCGGGTACTCCGGCTTCCTCCCCCTCTGCTTTGGAAATGTCCAGCCCACCAAATTTAAAAAATAAATGCTATTCTAAATTCCGAAATTTAAATAGCTGGGCTGACCCTTCGCACCATGTTTTTGTAATGTGTTTATGTCCAGTGTGTGAGAGAATGCGTGTGATTCACTTGAGCGTGCGTGTTGGGTTCAGTTTGTGGCGCTTTGAGCCGATTCACGAAATTGGGTAAAGCGCCTATATATACTCTTTATTATTATTATTTAGTGGGCAGGGGGTGGTCGGGCTCCGACTCTGAAGAGTTAAAAGCTATTGAATCAATTCATCGCTGGGCAGAGGTGGTGTTCCTGACATATCTTTGGCACACACACACTCGCACACACACAAAGAGATCAAGCGACAAGAAAAGGAAGCAGTTTGCTTTTTTGTTTACTCATCAAATCCCCACACCCCAAGAATTATCATTCCCACGTTTTTGCTGATGTCAAAATCATGTCTTGCCCATCACACCTCCTGCATGAATGTATACACTTCTGCACAACTGTAAATGTTTGCTCTCTTTGAAAGTTCATGGAGTTGTCTGTATCAGATCTTTATCCACCCACGGTTTACTTTTCTGCTGACTGTAGCATGTGTAGTTTCCACCGTACGTCTTTCTTCAGGACAGGGGCGACTTGCAACACTGGCTCTGCTCACAGACAAAAGAATTTTCATCAGTATCCGAACATTTGGCATCAGTGTTATCAAGACACAACTAAAAGCTGACTTGACATTTTCAGTGCAATACTGGGTGGAAAGTACCTGTACTGAGCATCAGAGAAACTTTCTTTTAAAATTTTGATTTTTCTTTTCTTCATGTTATCGAGAACTAAAGTTTTAGTGTAAGAAATAAATTTGTCTAGTACTACAGTGTTTTTTGGGTTTGTTCTTTTTTACTTCTCCTGCAGCAATCACTTACTGGAAAAAATTTTATAACTCACCATTTCTATTTGAAGTCTCCAGCATCTGCCCTCGCTGTACAGCTTGCACAATGGCATTAGTTGTCATGCCAGGACCCAGCACCTGCAATTAAGTGATTGTATGTTATGTTGGACAGTTTCAATGTGATCAGCTAACACATGAAGACACACAACGTGACGTGTACACATAGTGCTTTGAATGGAAAGGCCCTCAAGCCCTGAATGTGGAAGTTTTTGCTAGTTGTGACTACCAAAATTACTGCAGGAAGATGAGTTTCTTCAACATGAAAACATACACCCCCCTTCCCCCCAAAGAAAACAAAAAAACAAAAAAATACCCGGTGAAAAAAATTAAAACAAATATTGATGCTAAAGTGATGAGTCTGAAACGCACTGCAGTGTTATCAGCTGCCTCCTGCTGTACCCAGACTTGAGGGATGGCGGTCTGGATGGAGGATAAGATTCCTTCGTACTGCGCCTGTAGCTGCTCTGCTGGTTCCACCTGGTGGAACTGCACCAGCACACGTAGCAAAGCATTGATCTCATCTGGAACACAAACAGGAGGAAACACCTGATCAATGTAGAATATAAGAGTGCTGAGCAACGTACACAAAATTTGCATTTTCACTGGACCTATTTACATTTGGGTGACCACATCCTCGATGAAAATATTGATAGACACACCTTTCTTATACGAGTGTGTTTTCTGCAACCAGTCCACAAATAGAAATATATATAAATATATGTCTGACTAAAAAGAGAATGCTCACTGAGACCACTCCCCCCTCCCACCCTCTCTCATAATTTGTGCCATTGCCATGTTGCTATAAATGAACGTTTGCTGAACATATTGTAAGTTTATCCTGTAAATGCTCAAAACTGTTACATTGTATCCGCATTATACACAACAAAATAAATCCGTTTATACCCAGAAGATAAACGAATAAATATTTAAAAAAATGATAAATATTGAAAAATGGAAGCTGCACTGCTGACCAGGAGCTCACCTCTCATGCCGTCCACGCTTGTGATGATTTTTGCAATGGCATCAATCAGAGCGCAGTCTTCGAACGGGCTGCCCTCTTTAAGGCTCCACTTCTTGTGGTCTGCTTTCCGTCTGTTCCGATTTGAACGCCTAGACAAAGAAAAGAGCCCAGTGCCTTGGATGAGGATGGTGCCAAATTTGTTCTTGTTAAGAGTCAGTATTGAGCCAAAGTCATCAAGCAGGCACTGGTTACGGACAGTTTAATCCGGAGAGTAACTGACAAGTGACCAAGTGGCTGTGTGCTGAATTGGTAATGGCTACAAGATGCTCAGACAAGCAAAATCACTTGCAGTCTCACCCTGACATCTTGCTGAATACAGTCGATCGGTTGCTGTCAATGGATGACTGGATGCTCTCCCCTGTGGCGCTGCTCGTGTCGGAGAAGAGGTCAGCATTTGGGTTATCAGGGTGGTGGTCTTCACTAGCTGTTGCGACAGACAGATACAGGGAAACACTTTACAAATGCAATTGTTTGTACTATTTTACCTCTTCACCCATTCTTATATGCTAGGCAACAAAAGTGGGTCAAACCTAAATGAAATGACTCAGTGTATCAATTATCTCAACCAAAGTCCTGCCCAACAGGGAATGGGAACCCACTGTCTCGGGATCTACAGGTGGATATTGTAACCACAAGGACAAATCCCTTTAAGTGTTTTCATAAACATTCTTGTTGGAGATTAACCCTCTATGCTGCAAAAATTAATTTACAACCATAAATAAAATGGCATTTAATCGTTGCACAATGACCCAGTTAAGTGTGTCTACAAAAGAGTGCACACCATCAAGCATTTCATCAAGGCAAAACAAACTAGAGAGGCAGAAGCCTCCATGGCTCCCTTGTGACACAGGTCAAGGTCATTCACAAAAGTATGTTTGTAGAGCTCTTATCACTATCCAGTATCATGCTAAGTGATGTGTCTGGCGCTCTGAGTTCCTGGCAATATTACAATTTTCCCCAAAACAGTTTGTACAGCCTTGACCTTTGGTCAAAGTCATTCAAAAGAGATCTCATCAATGTCTATCATCATGCCAAGTTTGATGTCTCTAGCATTTGTAGTTCCTCCGAAAACAGTAATGTTAAAATTCACAACAGCTTTAATGACCTTGACCTTCAGTCAAGGTCATTCAGAAAGGTAGGTCTCATTGCTGTCTATCATCACGCCTCATTTGGTGCCTCTACTGTCTGTTTTGAAGAAAATGCCAAGGTTAAAGTTTCCAAAAAAAAATACGCTTGCATGACCTTGACCTTGACTAAAAGTCACTGAACACAGGTATGTCTGTAAAGGTGCTGCCAATGTCAATCATCGCACATAGTTTGATGCTTCTGATTCTTCTAGATACTGATAAAATGCAAATGTAAAATTTCCGAACTGTTTCAATGACCTTGACCTTCAGTCAAGGTCATTTAAGATGGTATGTGTGCATAGGTCTTATCACTGTCTATCAGCATGCCAGGTTTGGCACCTCTGCTGTTCATTGTTTCTGAGAAAATGCCAATGTTAAGGTTTCACAAAACTATCTTGTACGGCCTTGACCTTGACAGAAGGTCATTGACTACATGTATATCTGTAAAGTTCTTATCAATGTCTATCATCATGCAAAGTTTAAAACCTCTGGCATTTGTAGATTACGAGAAAATGCCAATGTAAAATTTTCAAACAGAGAGCTTTAGTGACCTTGACCTTGGGTCAAGGTCATTCAAAATGATATGTTTTGAAAGGTCTTGTGCTAGTCTATCAGCATGCCAAGTTTGGTGCCTCTACTGTTTGTAGATTCTGAGAAAATGACAACGTTAAAGTTTTCTGGACACACACACACACACACACACACACACAGACAGACAGACAGACAGACAGACAGACAGACGACGGAGGGTTAATACATAGACTCCCATTGTTACACAAGGGAGCCAAAAACAACCCGAAAACAAACACATCAAAAACCAAAAACAAACCCCAAACCTATGATTCTCCAGCTAAAAAGCTGCCCTTGATATAATCTGAACATTCTGTCTTTGGTCTCTGTACATACAACGAAAATACACTGACAAAACACACACACACACACAAACATGGATAGGCATTCAAAGGCAGACACCAACAGGCAGAGAAACCCACCCCAGAGTTGCTGCCTCTGTTTCTCTTGCTCTTGCCGCACCACCGCCAAGCGCGCCACATGATGTTCCATCTCGGCCTGCTGGGCCTCAAGGGTTGCCATGGTTTCTCGACACGCATCACTGACCGCATCCCTCAAGTGGGTCTCAATGATGTCAGTGCGCTGGTAAGTGTACATCTAAAGGAGTAAGGAACAGAGTAAGTCACAACTGTCATGAAAGCTTGAGTTTCCTCTAACGCTAGCTGGGCCTCCTCTTCAATATCAGCTACTGTGAATATGCAACCAATGGCACAAATGTCAAATCTTAACATAAACTTGAACAAAACAAAAAATGACCAGCTGAACCCAAAACCAGGACACTCACCAATCGAAGGGCTTCCTCCCACTGGGCACCTTCAACTAGAGTCACTATGGCTTCTTCAACATCCTGAAAAAGACGCCAAAATGCAACTGAACAAGGGGTGGGTGGGTGTTTGGGAGTTTGACGGCATTTTCCACAAAGTATTAGTTCAAGTATGGGTGATCAAAGACGGGGCAAGTAGAAAAGTCCAGCGCAAATATGTGGCCCCAGCCAGGATTGGAACTTATGACCCGAGCACTGAAAGTCCAATGCTATACCAATTAGCCACCCAGGCTCCCATCTAAGCAACAATACAGGCAGAGAGGCTGTTTGTGGAACAGTTTTTGGCGGGGGCGTTTTGTTTGTTTTTTTAGAAGACAAAACTTACCTGCCTTTACATCCATTCAACAGTATATAATTCAGAAACAAACAGTTTGTCGAGGTCACACAATTTCCAATGTGTTTTATGTAAAAACAAAAAAATCAGACTGCAACCAGCTCCTCACAGCACCTCACCTTGGCATGATGCTCGAACAACACTGCTGCCTCACAGCACCTCTTGCTGTCCTTCAGTCGCACTGTGAGAGGAAAAAATAAAGCATCTTAGTAATCAAGCAGGAGTTTAACAACAACCTGCAATACTTGTCATATCAGGAATCTCCTAGTGCTCTCTGAGTCAAGCAGAACTCTAAAAAGAAATACCAGTAATGGTAATTACATGAAAATACATGTAAATTACACCAAATGAATTCACAATCCTGAACTCTCGTGTCACTGTATTCTCCCCCTGATCTTGATGTTGGTTAAAAAAATTCAGCTGAGCGAGACCATACCTGCCATCTTACGAGCAGCATCAGCCATGTGAGCAGGGTCAAAGTTGAGCTGTGCTGCCATGCACATGGCCTGTCGCCAGCTGAGTGCTGTGACGAACGAGTCGAACGCAAGCTGCCAGTACTCTGCTCGCATGAAAGCGATCCCGGCTTCATCATGGCGATTCTTCTCCCTCAGGTAGTGGCCATATTCACGTGCCAGTGTCTGAGGGTTATGACATGAGTACTGATAATTTAAGAGCGTATGAAAATTACGTAGGATGTAACAGAAAGTGTCTATGGGACTCTAAGGTAAATGTTGATTAAACTTACAGGGAATTTTGCTGAGACAACTTGTCTATAAGCAGTGGAATTACTACAGGGTACAACAGATCTATAACAAAGGTTTTACAACAAATGCCACAGCACAGAAGCAATGGTTGACAATTGACACTAAAGGGCTGTGACGGGGCATTTGTGAATCAAACAAACACTGGAACGTTCTCAAAGACCGACCTGACTGACTGAAACTTTTTCCCCCCAAGGATGAGATAATAGATGCACAGGTCTCTCTAACTATCTGTTCTTGCTACACTATCAGACGTAAACATGCTGAGGAGCACATTTGGCATTTTCTGAGCACAGGGACACCAGACTGAACTGAACTAAACAAATGCCAAAATTCTGTAACTTTGAAAAAGCAAGCATTAGAAAGCATGGAACAAAGGACTGGCACTAATTTGGCTGACCTGCGTGCCATGTGTATGTATGCCTGACTCTCACCTTGAACTCCAGGCTGTCGGTGGGGAACAGCTTGAGAGCCTCTGTGTACAGCTTGTGTTCCTGGACCAGGTCCACGCACTCATTGAAATGGTCTGCTCCTACACGTATACAGAGTTTTATGCTTACAGTGTGCAAAAAAGGAGGCCGTCTTTTGCCTGCACTGGCTAAAATACTAGATAATAAGCTTGGTGGTATATTTTTCCACAATGATTCAAAATCTGATACATTGTACTCTATATTAAGTGACATCATGCTGAGGTCATTCAGATTTACCCACATGACACATACGTATGCATCCTCCCACCCCTATCCCCACTCAGCAACACACAACACACAGAACTGACCCAAATGGTTGTGTGCTTTCAGGCAGAAGTATACTACTTCAGATGCTTCTCTCAAACGCACAAACACACCACACATCCACACCCACAAAGAACTGACCACAAATGGCTATGTGTTTCAAGGCAGAAGTATAGCGCTTCAGATGCTTGTCAATTGTGAACTTGCAGTAGTTTTCCTCAAGGCGACGCAGCTGGTTCAGGAAAGGAATGTATTCCTTTGGATCCTAGCAAAGAGAACACAAGGACATGAAGTGATGACGAACCACAAACACACACTCAAAACAAACAATAAACAAATGAATCAAAAAGGAATGTAATCTCCCGGATCACGAAAATGACTGCCGTTCATTCACCCACCTGCTTGGATCAACCAACCCTATGGCCTGCAGAGCAGTAACTAACCAACAAGTGGAAGTGTAAATACCATAGCGGACACTACATCCTTAAATTGTACTGACAAATGCAGTAAAAAGACAACACACACAACAAAATGCACATTTATTTGAAGTAATACGCATGTAATAAAAGATCCAGAAAGTTGACACAGAGGAAAGGCATTCACGTTTGGCAGTACTTGTGAGCATGCTTGCATCACTCACTTTTTGTGATTTTTCAGCCACCATAAGGACTAGATCAAAGTTGTAGGTGGCCAAGGCAGCGTTGTACAGATTGTTCACATCCACCAGGAAAAGCAGAAACTTCAATGCCTCTTCTGCTCCAATCCCTCCCTTCGTCTCACCTGACTCTACAAAAGATACACAAACGCCATTAACGATAAGTTCAGTTGCACTAGCGGAGCTCTGTCCAACCAGCTGCCAGTGAATTCACAAATGCTTGGGAGCGCTTGATTGATAGACAGATGGGTGAGCAGGCAAGCACGCAGACAGACAGACAGATGGGTGGATGGGCAGATCCCCCCCCCCCCCCCCCCCCCCCCCCCCGGGCCCAAGAAGAAGAAAACAACAACAACAAAACACTGAACACACGCCCTCCTAGAACTCTCAAGGTGTGACAGAAAAACATTACAAATCTTCACTCAAGAAGCAGTTTACACTGTACACAAGAGAATCACTCACAGAATGAAAATTAAAAAGTATGGAAATATACAACTAAAGAAGACTGAGTTTGATCAGTCAAAAAACAACAACAACAACAACAACAACAAAAACCCACCAAAGAGCCCAATGTACAAGTAGTTTACATTAAATGGGGTCACTACCTCTCAGCTCCCACACCAGTTCCAATGCTTTCTGAAGCTCTGGCGTGGTCTTCTTTACATAGGTAGTCAACACTGCCAGTCGGTATCTGCAAAAGGAGAAGACAAATCACTACCCATGATGAGAGAGTGCAGTTTTGGTGTACACTGTCTAAACATCTAAGATATTGTCAGGATCGTGTAAGGCAGCAAAAATGAGAGTTTCTTTTCCTTCTCTCTTCGTTTTAGATTTTTCAGTTTTATACCTGTCTGCATCTTCTGTCTCCAAAGTGCGTCTTATAGCATCACAGACTGTATCTACTTTCGAAGGACCCTTGCTCTGAGTGGAAACGTTGCCAGAAGCTGCAGATGTTGCGCTGGCTCGGTTATAAGCTGCTGTGTACATGGTGACTGTCACATCGTCCTCCCTGGAAAGAAAAAGCACAACTACATGCACAATACTGTTATTCCAATGCATGAATGGACAATTTGTAAAATTAAAGTGAGCTCCTATAAAATACAATTTGCAAACAAAAAGGAAATAACACACATATGTTCCTCAGGCTCCATAATGACCACCTAGAAGAAACCAGCACAGATAGTTTATGGCTTCACTGATCACAATAAGTCAAGGGAATGTAAGAAACGCAAATAAACCTACTGAAGCTCTGTAAGAAAGAGGTTGATGTTCGTGACAGTGGACACCTGGTGAATGAAGTCGGCCACATGCTGAAGGAACACCTGGGGGTTGTGGTCGTAGAGCAGGTTCAAATTGATACGATGTTTCTTCATTATCGTGAAGGCTGAACCAAAGTCACATCTGTATGAAACACACACACAAAAACTGATACCTGAGGAAAAAAGTCAAGTTTCATGTGAACAATCCAATGCACAGAAACATTTATTTTTAATCGTAAAAGTTAACCTGAAATCTTACCTACCTTAGCCCTGCCAAATACTAATACCATTAGGAATTTGCTGAGGGTTCATGACTACAAAACACTGGATACACTTTCTCTGCTTTTAAAGGCAGACAAGAGTGAAGAGGCTATGTAAATCATATGAAATATTTCTCACTTGTCTAGCAGTCTGCGCACCGCAGCAAGGACTAGGGCGCGGGGATGAATGGTTTCCAGGTTTCCCCGCGGCATCTGCAACACGAGCTTCGTGTCTTCCGCTACCACGGCAACAATGCGTGACCCTCGCTCCACGCGTCGGATGCTCTCATCAAATGGGTGCGCCTTGCCATCAGACAGACTTGGGAGGTCTTGAAGTAAAAACAAAAACATAAAAAAACAACACATAAATGAAGAGTACAAAAAAGAAGTGAGGAAAAAGGAGGAGAAGTTTTCTAAAATCCTGAAGTGTGATGTCAGAACATGCTCAGCACAGGTATAACCACTGATGTGCAACTGGAACCACAGATATCAGAAGCATCACTCATGGAGTTAATGGGCATGGGCAGGCATGGACGGTTTGCCAGTCAAACTGTAATTTGACTCTAATTTGGGGCACATGCC
Source organism: Batillaria attramentaria (assembly GCA_018292915.2). Classification (NCBI taxonomy): domain Eukaryota; kingdom Metazoa; phylum Mollusca; class Gastropoda; family Batillariidae; genus Batillaria; species Batillaria attramentaria. Next base: position 852,435 of record JACVVK020000102.1, on the reverse strand, counting down.
GGTCTGTTACATGTAGCAGCACCTACCGCATACCATCTTCTCCCTCAAACCAAGAAAAAGCACTACATGCATAATTCAGTTATTCCAATGCTTGAACGGAAAATTGGTAAAATTAAAGTGAGCTCCTAGAAACTACAATTTCCAAAAAAAAAAGAAAACACACACACACACATACACACACACACACACATACACACACACACACACACACACACACACACACACACACACACACACACACACACACACACACACACTCACACACACACACACACACACACATACACACACACACACTCACACACACACACACACACATACACACACACACACTCACACACACACTCACACTCACACACACACACACACACACACACACTCACACACACACACACACTCACACACACACACACACACACACACACACACACACATACACACACACACACTCACACACACACACACACACATACACACACACACACACACACACACACACACACACACACACACACACACACACACACACACACACATACACACACACACATCAAAGAACGTTGTAATGCAATCAAGTTTCAGTTTAACACTGCCATTGGTTAGCCCATTAAAAATTACTCCAGCATGATCTCAAGATCCAAAATCATTCCAGCATGATCCCAAGTCAATGGACACCGCTCACGAACTGCAGCTCACAAACTGTTCCTGCCTACCCACGCCCTGATCTTTACCAAGAAGCTAGTACAGTAGCAGCAAATGAATGCAGCTGATTTACCTTTAACAGGAGTATGTCTGTTGATGCAGCGCACCGTATGACTCAAGGTGGTCAGCAGCAAAAATTCACCATGGACTGCAAATGACGTGCAGTTTGATGCCACCTGCAGTAAGTGAAAATGTCACTCATCAAGACAAATGGCTCGGGAGGTGCATGCAGATGTACAGTATACTTCTTCTTCTTCTTCTGCGTTCCCTGGTACAGTATACAATTTTATATGTTTTCTTTCCAATTTTTTTTTTTTTTTTTTGGTCTTGTTTTTGTAGCATATGCATACTCACGAACATACATACATGTATACATATAAACATAATAAACATACATACATACATGTATACATATAAACATAATAAACATACATACATACATGTATACATATAAACATAATAAACATACATACATACATGTATACATATAAACATAATAAACATACATACATACATGTATACATATAAACATAATAAACATACATACATACATGTATACATATAAACATAATAAACATACATACATACATGCCAGCTTGCCTACATGCGTTTGATAAAAAAAACCAAACCAAAAAACCCCCATAAATTAAATAAAAAGATAACAAACAAAAAAACAACAACAAAAAAACAAGCAAACAAACAAAGAACATGCACCCATGCATGCTATCACATTCTAGTTACTCGAACATAGTAACATAGTTAATCCATTTTTTTTTCTCCAAAATTTGTGCTAGATGCAACTACACAATACTTATTCCAACTCTTCGAAAATGTCAAAAGCATGGCATCAAAAGGGGTGCAGCTTGGCTTAGACTATACATGCTTCTTACCTCTGTTCCATTCACATAGAATCGGAATCTGTCAGTCAGTCCCAGAACTGCCTCCTGTAAAATAAAAGTTACACTGTGTTACAGTTCAGTTACAACTTACAGTTTTCTCTGACAAAGCTTTGTTAGAGCAATTGACATTAATGCTGCTTCTTTATCATGGTGAATGCACAGAAAGCATCGAATGGAATATGATTTGCTGCAGCTGCACAAACCAGCCCACAAAGGATAAACACCCAACGACACCACCACCACAGCCAAACTGCATTTGCTACACTTCTGTTTGGACCCACCTCTCCACAGAAACTGGTCACTTCCATCTGAGAACAGGCAAATGGAAAGTGCAGCTCCCTCCCGTCAACAGTCTCCCATGGTAACAAACTTTCATCCTCTGCATGTCAAACACACGGACAATAGCACAATATCATAAATATTGACACTCCTTTGTTTGGAACGTGCACTACTTAACCAGCAGCAGGAAGAAACTCAACCCATAAAAGAAATTGGCACCAGAAGAAACAACAACAACACCACTAGAGAGGTAGCAGCATCATATGGCTCACACATATATATATGTATGATACATACGTTCAAACACAAGAATGTGTCAGTAGAAAACTTTCCCCAAGCATAAACTGCCAAATTTGGTGTCGCTGGCATTTATAGGTCCTGAGAAAATGCCAATGTTTGTCACAGACAGATGACTCACAGTGTTTGTCACAGACAGATGACTCACAATGTTTGTCACAGACAGATGACTCACAATGTTTGAACATGCCAGCCCCCTAAAAACTGTACCTGTTGCAAAGGTACGGACTAGAAATACTGATATAATTCACTAAAACGTACCCAGGCTGAACCTCAGCACGGTGCCTGTGATCAGCTGTACAGCTACTGAACTGGCTATCTCTGTATTGACTGACAGACTGATCACACTGTCTTCCACCATCACTGGGGTCCTGTACAGGGCAAAACATTACAGAATTGAGAAAACTGTACAGACATGTCACCTGCACTGCCATTCACCTGGCTTTAATCACAACACTGACTAAAAAATCAGCAAAAATTATTGCAGATAAGACAATTACTAGTGCACTCAGTGGCTTGTGCTATTTAGATTCTTGCGATTCTTCTGTCATATATTTGGGGCGGTCGGTGGTCTAGTGGTTGAGAGACTTATCACCAATGCGAGAGGTCAGGGGTTCGAGTCCCATTCGGGGCAAAGAATTTTTCCTTCTCGTACGTGGCACCGTTCATTCGGGCCGATCGTCGGGGGATCTCTCCGGGTACTGCGGCTTCCTCCCCCTCTGCTTTGGAAATGTTCAGCCCACCAAATTTGAAAAATAAATGCAATTCTAAATTCCGAAATTTAAATAGCTGAGCTGGCCCTTCGCACCACGTGATTGTAATGTGTTTATGTCCAGTGTGTGAGAGAATGCGTGTGATTCACGTGAGCGTGCGTGTTGGGTTCAGTTTGTGGCGCTTTGAGCCGATTCAGGGTACAGCGCCTATACAATACTCATTATTATTATTATACAGGCAGCAGGATGAAATCTCCGCTCAAGCTGACCCTAACTGGCACGTTAGCACGTATTCTCTCAAACACCAGACATCAACACATTACAATTACATGGTGCTGAGGGTCAACTCAGCTATCTGTACATTTCGGAATTTATTCTGATTTTTTTCTGGGCAGTACATTTGTGAACTCCATCGCTCAGCAGCAGACATTTTGTCTGCTAGATCATTACATCTCCTCAATACAAAACAAAGTAGCAGAACGTGATGAACAAAAATGTTTTGGAAAAAATACTGACCCAAGCTGGAGATCAGTTTGGCTCCCGCCGGTGGGAAAGCAGGCAGTGCACAAAAAGACGCCGTCATCACCATGGACACACAATATTAAAGTGTCTGCCTGTGGCCAGCAAACATGAGTGACACATAAAGGGAACCCTTGAACTCCTGGCGGTAGATCCAACCTAAAAACAGATGCAGTGCAAATGCTTAAAGGAGAAACTGTAGACAATCGACTTGTAAATGAAGACATCTATCACTTAATGTCATATCAAGGTACATGATGTACACATTGCCAAGTGCATATTTGTAAGGCACAGTTTCAGCTCCAGCGTTTGGCTCGTAAATCATGTGTGTTTTGTGTTTATTGTGTGTGTGGTTAGTTTGCGGATGTTTAGTGCATACTAAATGTGTGCTTGGTGCGTGCGTGAGGGTGTGGTGGCTGTGCCTTTTGAAGAGAGGAGCAGGGGGGTGGGGGAGGGAGGGACTGTGAGGATTTGTGATATATGTATATAACGAAAAATGCTGTTGTTTTTACTTACCGTTTAATTAATTTAATCCAGTTTAATACCCTATCTTGTTTTACTTTTATTTTTATTTTCATTATAGGTATTATATTTTACAGTCGCAAAACAAATTGCCCTTTTGGGACAATAAAGATTTATTGAATTGAATTGAACTGAATTGAATATTTGATCACGGACATGGCGAAAATAACTGACGTAACAAATGGTCTCATTGGTGTGTGTGTGTGTGTGTGTGTGTGTGTGTGTGTGTGTGTGTGTGTGTGTGTGTTTTAAGCACATTTTGTTCTGACTTACCTGTATGTGGCTCGAAGTGTAGGTGTAGAACACTGGGCAAAAAATCCATCACCACCAGCAGCATCAAGTTTCACAGCCTTGTTCTCAGTGGGAGCTGGAAAGATTTGAGAGCTGTTAATCTAAAGAGCATTCACAATCCAAGGTTCAAAGCACTCCAAATCTTGCAACCTGAATACTGTTTCATCGCCAGGAAACACTACTGCTGAAACTCCTTATATAACTCTTTCAAGAGTAGTATTTCCAGGCGGCAAGTTGGTGTCATTGTTTAGGTTTTGGGGAATTGCAGATACTGGATCCAACTAACATAGTACTGGTTGTCTAACAAACTACAGGCAGTAAGCAAGCAACTCTGCAGCAGTCGTCTTTATCCATAAGCATACAAGTGAAAAAAAAGTTGACAATGTGAGATAAAGAGAGTCTTGCTCCAGGATATGACCTCGCCTAATATGGTGCAGCAAGTACCCAGTGTTGTAACCATCACTGAGTTTCATGCACCCATAAACAAAACAAAACAAAACAAAACACTGAGTAAGAACCTGAAACAAAACCTCTGTCAAGTAAGTTTGAGCAGGAGGCGAAACTCACACTTCACGTCACTGCTGAACACCAGGAGCTGGTTATCATTTGTAAGGACAGCAATGTCACCAGCAGCATCCGCTGGAGATGCAGGGGACACAACCTGAGAGGCGGGGGAGGGAAGAAGCAGCTGATACGCAGACATCGGTGGTGGAACCACCATCTTTCGCAATGGCGTCACACCTACAGTGCCTGCGGAGTAACGTGTATGATAAACTTTGGGTCAAGAATCCAGATATTTCAAGTCATGAATAACTTATCTTCATGACTTACATCATTTCTAGTCAGTACTGATCAAAATAATTACAATCAAATGCAAAATTTATCCATACAAGCTCTTGGCTGCTGTGTCATACACAGATCAGATCAATGAAACAAACATGATGATGAGTATAATGCTCTGAGTGCTGAAAGCAAAACGTATTTTGTCTTTCTTTTTTTTCCTTCCCAACTGCTACAACACAACAAAGCAAAATTATTTGTCACACCGGCCCCCGTAGTGGGTTCGAGTCCCAGCCGAGACAAGCGGGATTTTTCCTACCTAGGTCGGCTCCTACCCAGAGCGGGTGTGCTATGGGCCCGATGGGGAGGCTGTTGCCACACAGCCGAGATTCACCCACTTCACGGGTGCGACTTTGGGGGTGCTTCCCTTAGTATGACACATCGTATGATGTGGATGATTACACGGCCGGCACCACAGGTGCCGTAGTTCCCGGACCTGGTTAATGCCGGGATATTTATGACAGGAAGCGTGGAATGCGGCCCTGTCCCGCAGTCCCAAACCACATGGACCTCCATAGCATCATCTTACTATCATCCTCATCTCCATCATCATGCATAATAAAAATTGTCCCGGCTTCCGAGTCCTCCGTGGGTTCCACCCATGACCTGGGAGGAACACCACTGGAGCTGGCAAAGAGCTGGGACAGCAAAAAAAAAAAAAAAAAAAAAAATTATTTGTCACTCCAGGCTCTGAATATTTAAAATCCCGACGACTTACTTCCGTTGATAAGAAAGACGTTGGCTGGGTCACATGACGTCTGCCCAAGGCTGTGATTGGTGGCCCATGTCCATGTGTACTGCAAGTATTGTCCCACTGATGTCACGACGTGCAAACGCCCTGCATGCTCAGGGTCCCATGTCACTGCTGCTACGTTACCATGGCGACCTCCAAAGGACAAGGACTGCTTCAGGGACCAGTGATAGTTACTGCATGTCCATAACTGCACTGTTGAGGAGTTAAATCCCAGCAAACAATTTAACAACACAAACAAAAAGAACAACAACTCAGATTAAACAGGCCTTATTTCAAATGTTAAATATTCCATTCCTTGCGATCATTTTCAGGTTTTCTGTTCAAGAACAGTATTGTGCTCAGTTCACAGTTCCCTTACCATCAATAAATTGGTGGTGAAAGAATTAATTCAATCATATCTTTGTCAGTTTGTCAAACTGAAACGATTTTGACATTCACAGTACCCTTTGTCACTTCAGATGGCATTGGCCTAACGAAACAACTCTTTTATGTTAACAATGTGAAAAGCACACAGATCTAGGTAGAGCATAATAACGAAGTCAAGTCAAGTCAAAGTCAAAAATACTTTATTTATCCCCGTAGGGCAATTCATGCGGGCGAGCATAGGACACATAAAGAAGTTAAGATAAATAAATTCATATAATTGTACACTCTCTCTCTCTATCTCTCTATCTATCTAATTACTGTTATCAGCTTACCATAGGATTGAACTTCAGAAGTCGGCTCTGTAGATGATTCAAATGGCAAGTCCTGACACCAAACAGCCAGTATGGTGGAATCCATGTTCCACATCAGCTCCGTGACCTGCAGACACAGGTTTATAGTGAGCGCATGTATAAAATATAAGTGCAGGCATGGCACACGCAGTACTGAAATTGCTGCACTTGGCATCCAGACAATCTGCACATCATCATGTGAAGATATCATTTATGCACCTTTGACCCCACTGACCTTCACCTCCTTGACACCAAAGGGCAAGGTGAACTCTCCATGCTGCAGGCCGTTCTTTTCAAAGAAAACCACGTCGTGTTTGTTGGGCTTCCTCTGTGTGGAGGCAACCAGAGATCCTGAGGGCCTGCAAGTAGGGTACAAAGTGAAGACCAGTCCAAACAAAACAACAGATATTGATGCACAGTCAGTATTTCAAGAAGCTCAAGTAGTCGATAGTTAGTCATAAAAATATATGTATTGGCAATAAGCTGAACATCTGTACTCAACTCAAGACTGAAACTTAGTGCTTGAAATTCAAAATTGACGGTGTCTCATACAAAGTCGTATGCCGAATACTGAACGACTGAAAGAGAGACTCCCCAAACAAAAAAGAGAAGACATGAAACTGGTTTGAATCTTTAAGGCTCAACTGCCTACTTACTTCCAGAACAGTGCTTGTTCGAGACCATTCATAGGTTCTGAGGTCGACTGCAGGGCTCCTTCCCTGGACCACACTCTAATGTATCTTGCTCCTGCAACCAGCAAACATGGTCAACTTCTAAACTAAAGATGATATCCTGACACACCGAGACACACTGGTGAAAACCAAAGCAAAACAACCACCATCAAAAACTCTGCACCAAGTATAATCTCACCAATAAACTTCCATGTTCTCACAAAGAAATAAGCGAACAATAGTAGGCAGATTTAGTAGGACTTCGTAAAGAGGACTTCGCTGAGCAGCGTAACCCATTTACATGTAAATTAGGCTCACATGGCAGAGGCCGCGAGCTGCTAACACGCTGCGATTGGCTAATGGCACCCGTAACGTGCCTAATTTACATGCAAACGGGTTACGCTGCTCAGCGAAGTCCTCAGTAAGAAATCCTACTAAATCTCACTAATGTCTCACCGTTTGCTGGGTTGATGGAGCTGACGGCAAAGAACTGTCCATCCCCTCGCCACTTCACACGTGGTTGTCTGTCATCCCAGGGGAGGGCTGGCTGGCTTGACTGGAAGTGACAGCAACTAGTTAGTACCTTGCCCTTCTGGTGCTACTAATAGTTTGGTTTTTCTCTATCTAAACCAGTAAAAGGTGTGCATGAGATAAATACATTCTCAATGATTCTACTGACAAGTAACCGCCCTAAAAGCCCAAGTGGTTGGCACGCGTGAATATGACTAACATACACCCTGAACCTTTCCCCCTGTGGGTTTACCAGTATTTCTTAATACTAGTAAAATCCAAATTAATGCCACAAGAATTAACTTTCAGGCGCAGACACCAGACAAACCAGAAAACCTATAAAATGATAAGTAAATATGTAACCACACAACAGGCTCACCTCCTTTTGTCTCTGTGCAGCCTGTTTACCTTCCGATCCATGGAACTGTGTCTCCTTCTTTCCCCAGCCTACTGCCATTAGTTCACCTGCCATGGACACGATACAGGAAGTACGAAAACTGGCACAGCTGGTAAAAATTACATGCACAAATACTAACACCATAGGTAGCGTGCCATACTTAGCCGCTGTGCTACTGAACGACCGTCACCACTGTCGTGGCGATGAAGCGTGGGTTCAAGCCCAGGTTGAGCTTGTGACACGTGATACCAGTTTTTCCTGGTTACTGAGATGCGCATTGGGGGTTTCTCTCCGGGTTATCCCACTTTCCTCCCCCGGCAAAATTGAAAAAGAGGATAGGTAATGGGTGGCGCTGCACCCCGGCGACGTGCTTCCTGTTGAGGAAGCAGCCAGAATTTCCGAAACGGATAATAACTGTGTGAAAGAAAAAACACCACAAATTGAAAATGACAGCTGAGATTTAGCCTGACTACATTAAAAATACATGCAATTGCATTGATGTACATTTACAAATGTGCGGAAGACACTGCTGACTAAACACAGTGGCTACATTTCAGCAGGCAGATGAGAAGCGTAAACTCATTGGGTGATTGGGTTTTCCTTCCTTTAACTTTTTTCTTTCACACAAGTGTCGCATAGAGAGGCATGTCAGTTGACCCAACTGAGCAAAATGCTGGAGCTAATTCATTTGCTGGTAGTAGTAGTACATGTAGATCTACCTTCACCGAATTCATCTGAATGTAAAGGCATCTCTGTGACAGGATCAAATTCACGAGTCATTATGATGACAGTGGCAGCCCCTGAAAGAAAGACAAATACAAAAAGGCACATGTTGATAAAATTGATAAAACAAAAATAACAGACATTATTTACAGTAAAAGGTAAAAAAAATTCCCAATCCTATTACCCCCCCCCCCCCCCCCCCCAAAAGAAGAACACTGAGACTAACCAGTGGTCAAGACGAGCAGTTCTTGGTCAGGACTCCAAGCCATGGAGGTCAGTCCACTCTCCACACTTCCAACACACTCCAGCTATAGCACCGGGAGAAGAAAACAAAAACAGAAAACATAAACTGGTATATCTGTGTGTATCACTGGTGAATTACACGAAAAAAGCAAAGCTTTTGTTTGTACATAAAATCAAAGTGCTGTTCCCTCGACATGAACTGCCGTCTTGACCAGGAAATATGGCACTCTTGTACAGGCAGGCAGGAAGAAGGGCTTTACCACTTCCAGTGCATGTCACGTTAAGCACAATGCACTTTGGCGCAATGAATATAAACTATAATTATGAAGAGGTTTACAGCTTAGCTAAAAATGAAGTCCTATGTAGGAACTCCGCAACAGCATTTAGCAACTGCATCAAAAGAAACACCACTTTGAAATAAACACTTCTGTCTCAGGGATGGATTTACTCAAATATGCCAATGAGACATTGTCTCCTTGACCAGTCATTTTTATGAGACATTTTCATTTTCTATGAGACAATCAAGTTCACCCGCATCACTCTGCCACATTCTGTGCTGAGAGCCTGTTCCTAAGTGACGTTCAGGAAAAGGACCTCTCGATCGCAGAACTGAGAAAACTGATAACGCGCCAATATTTTTCGCAACTCTTTCGAGCGAGAGTTCCTGGCAGCGCGCGCGGCGAGCGGGATAAGTAACTTGCCTCATCACTAAAATTAGATTAGTGTAACAGACTCTATGACTGACACAGACAGCGTATCTCTGCTTCGCGTTGTCAAGTGCGCTTGTGATGTCATGTTCGTGCGACATGACGCATTTTGCGAAATTTCTATGCGACATTTTATCAAAATATGAGACATAGTCGCACGGCGCGCGAGAAAATCGATCCCTGCTGTCTGGACAAAACCTGAAACCCTGGCTCACCTCATTCAAGTCCAGTGCCCACAGCGCCAGGTTTCCGTTACTGGTTGCCAAACAAACGCCGGTCTGGTCGGGCAAGTAGTGCACCCCAACCACATGCCCGGTGCCGTCTGCTGGCAAGGCCGCATCACTAACCAGTGACTGGCTGTTTGTCACCTGCATAAAATATACACCATACATAACATTGCAGGGGTGTTCAAGTGCACTTGTGTAATCACCCAGTTGCCAATGGCCCCTTAAAAAAAAAGAAAAAAAAAAGTAAAAAATGATGCTGGGTTTCTTGGTTTAACTGACTTGGATGCCCAGTTGGCCCCTCGGGCCTTTGCAGCTATCGTTCAGTCATAAATTCAACTCATATTTCTTACTGGGACTTGGAGCTGGACGTACCGGTACATACAGAATTACTGTAGCTGCTAACAGGGAAGCAAACTCTGTTATCTAGCAGCAGCAGTAGCAGAGTACATACAGACACCACATTAGAGGGTCCGGTTACATTACTCACTTGATCTGGGCACTTTCTAGTCCAGCTAATACCAGTTTGGACTCTTTTTTTTTTCCTTCCCAAAATAAAAAAGAAGAATATCATGTCATAAAAAAAGATACCTGCGCTGATGATGGATCCAAGACCAGTGCACTGGTGCTAGTAACCAGAATCACCCGTCCACTGTCTGGATCCACACAAATGTCATGGCTACCCTCAAGTGGCGGGGAGGGTGGAACACGGGAGGTGTACTGTAGTTTCAGGTTTCTCATTGCTGTGGCGTCTTGTGTTGTCTGTGGACGTACGGAGATCTATCCTCCTAAGGGGAATACAAAGATCTATTCAAACATTTACGTACTGTGTTCAAAGCCAAACAAAGCCAGAAAATGAAAATCCACAGGGTACTTTACATACACAATATGGAGCTAACTTCAGTGATCAGCCAGGTGTGACAAATGATTTTAATACACAGGTTTATTTGCACCCCCCTCCCCCCATATGATTGCGTATGTGTCTGTAATACGCTGTGTGTGTGTGTGTGTGTGTGTGTGTGTGTGTGTGAGCGGAGTACTTCAAGGTGGGTGTGCGTGTGTGTGTCCATTTTTTTTTTTTTTTTTTGGTTTTGTCTGGGATATTAGTGTGTGTGTGTGTGTGTGTGTGTGTGTGTGTGTGTGTGTGTGTGAGAGAGAGACAGAGAGAGAGAGCAACATCATAGTGCACAGGCAGATAATGAAAGACTTCTTGGTCTTTAACATTTAACATACAATTTGTTCCGATCTTTTGTGAAAGCTTAGTGCCAACTGAGTTTTTACAAGATAATTCAACAAACCTTGATGTCCACGATGTCAGAAATCCACTTTCACTATCCAGCGTGTGGTTCAATCAGCTAAAGCTAACCCAGTGTTATCTTGCAACCCATTTTGAGTTCGAGCGTTTTGGAGATTGAACCAAATAAGAATATTACCTCACGAAGAGCGGACGCCACAAAGGTACCGGCGTACACGTAATAAAAATACATGCACGTGATTGTATCGTGTCATGTCGTCGGTGTCCTTGTAAAACTTACTACATGATTATCATGGCAACACTCACACACACACACACACAGAGACCCCCCCCCTCCCCTTTGAGTTTGAAAAACAAAACTACAAAAAAAAACCCCATAAAACAAAACACACACACAAAACATACACAAAAAACAACAAAAACCAAGAAACAAAATAACAAACAAAAACGAAAAATCCCAAACAGCAACAAGAAAACACACACACACATTGTGTACAAACAGCAAAAAAGCTAGGATAGGGACTGCTCTAGTTGATGAAGTATGAGCTAACTGGCAGGTTGCTGAAGTTTTAGAAACTCAGGCAGCCACTCATGGCACAAGTAGCCCCACAAACACGGCAACCACCATCTTCATCTCCATGCATCACTGTATGTGTACCACAAGAAAAAAAAAGAAAAAAAATCAGACTTTAATGGAATCACAGCAGTCATGAAACTTGCAAAGTGAAAAATCTATTACTGTCAAAATTTTGTGACTCCAAAATACAATGTTATCCTGAACATAAAGCATTTGGTGTTTGATCCCTCTCATTTTGGCAGACAAGGTTTTGTTCTTCACACACACACACACACACAAAACGAGAGACAGAGAAACCTCAAAACATGCCCTGTTTACAAATTTTATTATAATTTTCTTTTTCAGCCATAGAACCTCTAGTACACATGTTTAACAGTAACACACACTAACAATGTCCATAAAAAACAGCATTACTTCCTTTTTATCAGCCTGTGGGCATAAAACATGCAACACTTCTGTGAACACATTTCAGTTGTTCAGAGGCAATGTCTCAATGACAGAAACCAGGCACATTTACAGTCAGTTTCAAAGTCTTTCAAGTGTCTACGTAACTTCTGACTTTTGTTATCACAGCAAACATGTCTACAATACGTGCACCAAATTTACTTCTCTTATCTTTCTCTCTCTCTCTCTCTCTCACACACACACACACACACACACACACACACACACACACACACACACACACACACACACTCTCTCTCGTATGTGGTGGAAATGGACATTAAACCTCCAAACACCCACCCACCCTCTCTCTCTCTGTCACTAACTCAGTATTAGTCTATTCCTCTGTAAGATCAATCTTAACAGTTTGCCTTTTTTCATTTCCTTGCACGGTTCTTCATAGTAAGCCAGGCGTTTCCCTCTATCCGGTGACTTCTCTGTCGCTCAAAGTTGAACCCTGGGAGCTTCAGGTCGGATGAAGGCAGCATCTTTGTGATCAGTCCTGTCACCGTGGTGAGGTTCCTCTCCCTGATAGTGAATCGGTGACCCTCCTTCACCACCATGGGTTTGCGAAGGACGACTTGCACAGAGGCTGTGTCACCAGGCATGACCATGTTGATCCCTTCAGGAAGCTTGATACAGGCAGAGATGTTCCAAGTGTTGCTGTACATCACCTGCACAAAAAATGCACAATTAATTAAACAAAACAAAATAGAGAGAAGGCCAGAAGTTTATTCACATACTCAATTACATGTACAATATAAATGACTCTCATTACAACTAAAATTTGTCTAGAAATATGTAAGATTACACCCTGAAATGCAAACAACATGGCCCTTCCTAAAAGGTGGAGAACAGGTCTGTTAGTAAGCCCCAGGGTTTTGTTAAATTGTTGTTAACATTTTATCTAATTTTATTTTTAAAAAATTTGCCACAAAATCATGTAGTCAGACCTAAATACTTACTGAAGTTTTCTTTTAAAAGTACTTTTGCTTAATTTTATTCTTTAAAGCACATAGCACACAAGGAGCAAAGCAAAGCACCTGAATGTACTGATCCAAGACAGGTTTGGTCCGACCGCCCTCTGCTTTTGTCAGGACGTAGATCTGCGCCTCAAACGTGTCATACTGCTGCAGGGAGCCAAGCTTTCCGAGAAACATCCCACGCTGCACCAGGTCAGATTTCACGCCCCGTAGCAGGGTGCCCACGTTGTCTCCTGCTGTGCACTCTGGCACAGACTTGTGAAATACGTGAATGTCGGATGCCGCGGTCTTGATGGCATTGCCAAAACCCAGAAGCTCAACCTCCTGACCCTTTTTCAGTGAACCGCGCTGAACTGTTCCAACCACAACCGTACCCCTGCCAGGCACTGAGACGACCGTTTCTACTGGCATCAGGAAAGGGCCAGACAGATCACGGTTGGGTGTTGGGATGGTGTTGTCGACTGCGTCCATCAGCCTCAAGATCGAGTCTCTGCCAATTTCATCACGTTCACCTTTCATTGCCATTAATGCTGACCCAGGCACAACAGCCGTGTTATTACCGTCGAAGCCATATTCTTCCAGCAGTTCCCTTGCCTCGAGTTCCACAAGCTCCAAAGTCTCATCATCAACAAGGTCAGACTTGTTGATATACACCACAACATGTTCTACACCTATCTGTTTAGCTAGCAGTAAATGTTCACGTGTTTGCGGCATGGTGCCATCCGTTGCTGCTATCACTAGAATAGCGCCATCCATCTGAGACGTTCCTGTTATCATGTTTTTCACATAGTCAATGTGACCTGGGCAGTCCGTGTGTGCATAATGGCGATTTTCAGTTTCATATTCGATGTGGGTTGAGTTAATGGTTATACCACGGGCCTTTTCCTCTGGAGCCTTGTCAATGTCATCGTACTTGACGAATTTTGTTCTTCCATATCCAGCCTCTGCCAGAACTTTCGTAATTGCTGCGGTAAGGGTCGTCTTCCCATGATCTACATGACCTATCGTACCGACATTGCAATGGGGTTTGCGGGCTTTGTCAGCTAAATTTGCTTCAGGAACAGTCGCCATACCTCTCACACGAGAAAACAGCATAAACTGTGTATTTTTCCCATGCAGGAGACGATGAAATAGCTTGCCTGAAGCAAGCGTCGCTGTCGAAAGTCGCCAAAGCGAACACAAGGTCCTGGAGGCTGCCATCTTGGGAAAATTAACTGCGTAACTAGCTCGGAAGATACAACTAACAGTTTTATCTTTTCATGCACCTTAGAATAATATAACATCTGGATTCTAGCATGTTGTTTTGTGAAAAAAGTTTTCTACTAGTTATTCTATTTTTATCTTTTATTGACTCCGTCGCTACGCTGTGGTGCAAGATCAACGGTGTCAAGGCCGAAACTTTCTTGCTGGTGGTGCAATATCTTTTTACAGTATATAAGGCAACCTTCGTGCCATTAGCTTTCGAGCTCATCTCCCTTCCACGTAGGAAGCGGCGCACCCGTTCACTCTTGAGGGAATCTCCACCACAGACGCCGATCGTCAGATCAACTGTTGACTGGTGTTAAACGTTTCTGGTGACATTTTTGCTTTATTTGTTTTTCATCAACTTTGTCGGTCAGCCGGGGCCAAAGTCCAGCGCGGCCCACATTGTCTGCCATATTGTCTTCAGGTGTTGTATTTTCTGTAAAGATTAGCTCAGAACCAGAGTTCTTTTACCGAAGAAGACCATCAAACATTTTGCGCAGCCAAGACCAGTCTTCTTGTAACCAGTCATCCGACAAGCTGTTGAGAGCAGAGGAAAGTCTAAAGGAGGAACTTCCTTCAAACCCCATGTCATTTCCTCTTTGCAAATTTTTCAATTCACAGCAAGGATGCAGGTTTGGTAATAAGTGTCGCTATAAACACTCGAAGCCGTCTTTTTCTCCCACTTCTGAATTCTTACTTGATAAGCAAAATGAAGGCTCAGTAAGAAGCAGCAATTTGCAAGCAGATTCAACGTCCGTAGAAACTCGTCATTCACAAGAGCCATTACTCCAGAATGATGCATCAGTAAGTTCTGACCAGCAGCCAGAAGCTTGTAACTCTCAGACATCTTCTCTGAAAGAAAGATCATCTGAAGATGGAGCACCAGTGAACGCTGCAAATACAGCTGGATCTTCACCTTCGTTTATAACCCAAGCAGATCAGGAGTCAGGTGCAGCTGATCAACAAGATGGTTCATCAGTAAGTGCAGCGAATTCCCAGCAGTGGAAGTCAGTCAGAAGACCCTGCCACTACTTTGCAAGGTACGGCAACTGTCACTATGGAAACAGGTGCCGCTTTGAACATGTGCGGTCCCAGAGGCTGCCACCAAGATTTCAGGGGCAGCAGAATCCTGCCGATTCTGCTGACGGCAGGGATGGAGCTGCATACGCCTCTCAGGATGGGGAAGGGGAGAGATCAACCGAAGGAGAAGGGATGAAGGGTCCCAGGAAAGCAGAACAAAATGCCAGTTCCAGCCATATCGGGGAGCCCGCCATTCAGGAGGCAGCCCCTCCCTGCGAATATGAAGAACAAGAGGTGGAGCAGGAAGAAAGAGGAGCGATGAGCCATGGAGCTGGTAAAGATTCAAGAAACAAGCGTGGCTGGCGCGAGAGGTCCGGCAAGGTCTGTCAGTTCTACCTGTCCGGAAGATGCTGGCGGGGAAATAGGTGCAAGTTTGTTCACCCAAGATTCGACGCTGGGTCCTCTGCTGGTGAAGTCACTGAGCAGCTGGAGGCGGCGACCATTCATGAGGGTAAAATGAGCCAGGACCAAAAGCACCAGCGGACAGCAAACGCGAGTCAGAAGCGTCAACCTCAACCTAAGGTGCCATACATCCCACAAGGAGTGAAGAAATGGAAGAGGGAGGAGGTGGATGATGTTCAGGCGGCCAAGCTACGCAGGACGGAGATCGACCTGCTGCAGAAGCGCTTCCCCAAGAGCAAGCTGCAGGTGAAGAAGGACAGTCTGGAGTTGTTCGACTGCATCGTCACTTTTGTCCCCACGGATCCTGATTGGGTATGTGGTGGCACAGTACTTTTTTCTTTAATTGTGTGTCATGGATTTAAAAAAACCTTTTTAATTGTAATTGTATGTAACAGTTCTACTTCTAGATCAGGATCTGAATCGACACTGCTTGTGCTTTGTTAACCAACCCAACACAGGTCTATAAAAGAAGGCAGGTTGTGACTGTTAGACACTAAAAAGCCTTTGTTGTCTTGTTACTTGCAGTAGCAATGTAGTTATTGTCCTTTTTTGTAGGCCGTTTGTAGAAATTAATTTCCTTTGTCATTTTGCTTAAATCAAGGACTTCGCTGAAGTTGAATTCTATCAACTGTGTCTGCCTGTCTGTTTCAGCCTTTTGATGTGAAAGCCTTTGATCTTCAAGTGACTATTCCCGCCGACTATCCACTTGAGGTGTGTATTTACAGTACCCTTTCTCATCGTCATTCATGACCATTTACATGCTTCAATCAGCCAGATATAAGTTTTTTTCATTCTAATCAGTATCATTCTTATTGGAACAGAAAAAAAAAAAGGACAGGGAAGAAAAACCAGTCTTTATTATTTTTGTCTTGTAAAGAATCTGCCATTGCCATCAAGTCTATGATGTTTGTAATTCACAAGTGCAGTTACGTGAAACACCCATAGGACATGATTCGATTAGTATGTGAAACACTGTATGTCCATACATGTACCTTTGCACCATTCTGGTCAGAAAAAAGATTGTAGTCAGTAAGTTGAAGGAATGCTAATCCTGAGCCCTTTTGATTTTATATGCAGATGTTGTCCATTACACTGCCCACAGAGCAGAATCTTCCGGAAACTGTCCGAAGGTACGACAGCATTTCAGCATTGAATTGAGCTAGTTAAAAATACTACTAGTACTTACACATTTTCCATATATATATGGTTCCTGATTAATTATAGGCCATTAATATGATGGTTTTTAAGTAAATTTGGTGGTCAGCCTTTTAGCAAGGTGTCCAATTGTGCCATTATTTTGTCACTGGTACTTGTTTTTGCTTTTAATTGTCTCTGCCTATCCTTTATGATTTCTACTCAGTTATGTTGGGTTTGTGTGTGTGTGTGTGTGTGTGCTCTTTTACCGGTACTTATTTTTTTAGTTCTTACGCAGTGTACATTAAGTGAATTTTTTTTGTTTTTGTTTTTTTGTTTATTACTTTGGTTTTAGATTGTGAGGCGCCTAGAGCTCGTTTCCCCGGGGATAGGCGCCCTATAAATATTAATATTATTAGACAGGCAGGCTTCATGTGTCGTTTCAGTGTCCGATAAGTTATGAATAAAAATTGTGCATATATATATATATACATAATATATGTTTTTTTTTTTTTTTTTTTTAAGGTATGTGGAGGTGTCTATAGCGGAGTGGCTGGAGGAGAAGAAGAGACAGCTTGACGAGAACAACCAGGTGGAGCAGGTGTTTCGTCCTTTTCTGCGATGGCTGGACAAGAACATTGAGGACATTGTCACTGATGCCTTGCGCCAGGTAAGGATTTTTGTAGTTGCTTGTGGTGGCCTTTCGTTCAAAAGTGCAGTTGGTTTACGTCAAACCTTTTCTAGCATTAAAGAAAGTTCGTTACGTGTAACTGTCTTTTCCAGATTTCTTTCTTTTCACAGCTGGCTTACAGATTCAGTAGTTATTTTGGATAGTTGGATTTGCTGGACTAAACACTCATCTAATGCTCTATTCGGCCTTTGCTATTTTCCAGTTGAAACGAGAGCTGGTGGCAAAGTCAGCCGGCCTGGAATTCATCTCAGCAAAGGAGCTTCAAAAGCAGTATCCAGGGCAAGGAGATGACAGTCCAGACGAAGACGACTACGAGGAAAATGAAACCGACAGCGAGAACACCCAGACGTCAGAGAGCGGGAATGAGGAAGAATCTGACTCAGAGTATGATGAGTACGAATCCGAAGAAGACGATCAAGCTGAAGAAGATCGTAGCGCTGCAAATCAAACCAAGAAGGCCAAACAGGACAAGCTGAAAGCCATGCTGGCCGACCCCGAACGCAAGGGGACTGAGATCACCCTCAAGAACATGCAACTGAGGGAAAGCGCAGCGGCCATGTACTTTGACAAGATCTATCTGGCCATCCAGTGCGAGCGGTGCAAGGGAACCTCGGAGTTCTTGACATCCGGAGGAAGGGTGAACGTCGTCCAGTGCGGCCGTTGCGGACAGACACAGGTGGCCACGTTCCGCCCCGCCCTGGTCCACCATTTCTCTTCCACCATTGGCTTCCTTGACCTTGATGCCTGTCTGCCGTTTGACGTTATCCTTCAGAACTGCTGCAGCGTTGTCACTTGCCTCAACTGCAGCAAGGAGACGAAGATGGGGGTGAGAGGATTTGACAGTCTGTTGCTGTTTTAGTTCAGGGTCTTAGTTTCATTTACAGGCAGATCAAGTCTGATGGTCCTGGAAGGGATGCCTTAGCACTACAGTGTGCACTGTTCTTAATATAAATTAAGCCGATATCTGTGATACTGTACTACAAGCAAATTCAAATGTCCTCTCCTGTCGATGCCTGCTGAGGTTAAAAAGAAAAACTGGAAAGCCACATTCTGCTGTGATGAGAGTCAGTTTCACTGGGCAGAAACTAGATATGCAGTGGTATTATGGTCAATCATTATTATGGCAATTCACACTGGATTGATTGTACTATTGTTATGTTGCAGGCTGTGCTGCCAGGCCAGCCCCAGGACCACTGGTGTCGAGCTTGTCACAAGAAGTTGAAAATCGCCACAGAAGGTGTGCGCTTCACTCAGCTTGGTCCTTCCAGTACCACACAAGGTAGGTTGTTATCTGACTATCACTATGGTCTTGGTGTAATGGCAAAAAGGTTGGATTTCTGGAGTCCAGTGGAAGAATGTTGCAGCAGTACCCCCAAAAAAAGTGCTTGCCGTGCAGTTACTGGAATGATAGTGGGAAATGGTGGTGGTTTTATTTTTATTACTTCTTCTTGTTTCCTCTTGTGTTTTTTTTTTACCTTTGTGTGTTCGAAGTGAACATACCAAACCCCCCCCCCCCCCCCCCCACCACCACCAAAAAAAAAGGGTCTGAGTTCATAGGACAAATATGGTGATGAGAGTTGAAGATTTGTTGAAGAACAAAGGTTGTTACGCTTGCCTGAGCACTTGCTAATTTGGTTATCTCCACATGTCTTGATCATAGAAGTGAAGGGCGCCGTGAGGGTGGTGGTGCCTCGGCAGCGTCGCCTCCCAAAGGACCCAGCCATTCAAGAGGGCAAGCCGCTGCCCAACTTCGGCACGTGCAAGCACTACAAGAAGAGCTACCGCTGGCTGCGTTTCCCCTGTTGCGGCAAGTGCTACCCCTGTGACATCTGTCACGACAGCAAGGAGGACCATGAGATGAAGTTTGCCAACCGCATGATCTGTGGCTTCTGCTGCAAGGAACAGGTGTGCATACAGGACAGCCCTCACAAATACTGTAGCGCTTGTTGGTGTTTCGTAGCTGTTCTACTTTTAAAGGCATGGTAGATTTTTTTAGAGTCCCTTTTTTGGTTCTTTTTTCATTTGCAACTCATTGTTTTCTTCTCACTTTCTCTATCTGGAAAGCTCAGAAATTTGGCTCTGGTGGTATTGGTAAATTTCTTTTAATTCCTCACAAACCCAATTGTTTTGGGGCTTGTTATGGTGTGAGTTTGTTTTGCTGTTTACCATGAACATCCATGGAAGTTGCATCATTGTTGGATTGCTGTACTGTGCTTTTGACTATTTCAGATGTACGCAGCAGAGAAGCCTTGCAAAGGATGTGACCTGAACCTAACCAAGGTCCGCACACAGCACTGGGAGGGGGGTCAAGGCTGTCGCGACAAGATTGCCATGAGCAAGTTAGTAAAATGTCTTATCCTATCATTAGTAGAAATTAAGCAGCAGTGTGACAATTTAAACGCTGGTTGTTTTTTGTTGTTGTTGTTGTTGTTTTGTTGTTGTTGTTGTTTGTTTTTTGTTTTTTTTTTGGGGGGGGTCACCTGATGGCTAACTTGGAGGTTTGACAGTGTTTTGGTCTGCATTATTTATCAGATTTTTCGGTGTCGACAGTGACTATACCAAGAAGCGGCTTTGTTTTATACATGAATTTAAAATTGTTACTCCATGTATGATGTAGGGCTTACAAGGCATTCCTTAAAAGCAAGGGCATTTATTTCAGAATGCTTTAGTTTTCAGGTTTAATTATATACGTAGGTTTTAGACCAAAATTTGCTGTTTTCAACTGCTTTTGAATGCAAGTAATTGCACTGACATTGAAATACTGGAACTGATTTCTTGTATTATGAGGTTCATAATGTTGACTCTTTCCTCTCTCTTGTTGCAGGAATGATAAACAGAAGCACCGTAACATGAGCAAGACTGTGTCCAAGCACTCACAGAAAGTCAAGGACATGCAGTCGAAGAAAAAGACCAAGTTGCGTCACACATAGACCAAATGTTTTTTTTTTTTTTTTTTTTAAGATTCTCTTTCTCTCCAGTACATTACTTTACAGAGCTTTGGTGTTGGTATGTAGTCTCTAGTTGGTGACTTGGAGTCATCGCAGTTGTAACTTTACATGTTTATGTGGATTGATTCATATACTAGCAAAAAGATAAGGTCAGTGGACCCACAGTTAAATGCACACCAGCTGGCGAGGCTAAGGAACCCAGGAAATTTTGGCTCATTTTCTGTTTTTTTTTTTGAGTTTTTGAAAAAAACAACGTACAAGACAAATGTACATGTATCAGAAGAAAAAAGCATTGATGAGAGTTCTATCGATTGATGTCTGCTTTAAAAGTCCCTTAGCATGCTGGTAGCATTTTGCTGAAGTTGTAAATAGAATCTATTGTAAAGAATGCTGTTGTTTGCTCTTGACATTTTCAGTGTACAGTTCTATCACAGGTTGTTTTCACTTCATTGTAGACTTTAGTATTAGATGTACTCATTGTGAATTTCAGTATCAGGAACTGTATTGCACAAACGTTTTAGTTCATTGTACTGTGATCTTACAAAGCACAAGTTTCACACAAGTAATAATGAGTGAGCGAGTAGCCCTTATGGGGGCTTTGAAATTGAAATGGTATTTACAGATTTTGATAAGTATCAGAGGGCTGTGTTGCACAAAATGCAGGCAATAACGCCTTTCATTTTAGCGTGCCCTATATCAAAACAAATATTTGTTCTGTAAAATCCTTCTGACATATTCCTATTTTCCTCTGCTTTACTGAAATTGTTTGCTACCACCAGTGTTTATTTGTAAAACTTTTCTTTCTTTCTTTCTTTCTTTTTTGTTGATAGGTAGAAGTAAGTTTCGAGTTTGGTTGAATAAAGCTGAAAATTCTAGCTGCCTTTTCTGTTTTTACATCATTTTTTTTTTTTTTATTGGCAGACACTGTTACTTACACTGACAGGGTAACTGTGGTTTGAGCTTGCAGAAAACCCACAATGCGAAAAGTAATCACATTGCAAAAAGAAAAAAAAAAGTGAAATACTACACTGATAATGCAGCTGGGGGGGGGGGGGGGGGGGGGGTAGTGTGGGTCTTTTTATTTTCACAAGAATTTTGATCTCTCTCTCACACACGCACGTATACGAGGGCCTCTCATTATGTTTTGCAACCTGGACAAACGAATGACGTCACTACTTTTCTGTTTACATCACATCGTAGACCAGTTTCATAATACTTATGAAAACAAAAATTACTTGATTCCGTACAACCGTTTATATTCCATGCGACAAAATGTGCAGTAAGGGTGACGGGTCTTTAGCCAGCAGTGTTGACCTTTCTGGGAGGGATTTTCGAGGCATGATGTGTTGTGACTGCTGCCGAGAAAAATCTTTTCACGGCTGTTTTCAAAGTTTAAAACACTGTATTGGAGATCAATTTCCGTCCAAAGCCACTGGTTTTAGGTGGTTCCGACGGTTCATGTCTGGCCATACAACAGTTGAAGACGATGACCGTTGTGGTCGAATGGCAACGACCCTTACCCCAGCAAACGTCTCTAGGGTAGAATCCCTGATTAAGAAGGATCCAAAAATGATGTAGGCTGTAACACAGGATATCATGAAGATTTTATCGGGAAATCTCATTTGCATCCTAAACGATTGATGATGATGGAGACTTGATATAGCGCACGGTTCCACCCTAACTGAGTGCTCACGGCGCTTAGGGAGAGGTTTTGAAAGGAAAGATAGTTTTAAAAAAAACAAACAAACAAAAAAACACCTGCAGATGAAGAGATAAGTCTTCAGGTGCTTCCGGAATGCGGTAATGCTGACTGCCTCCTTCACTGTCTCAGGGAGTGAGTTCCACAATTTTGGCGCCGCATTTTTGAAGGACCGTGCACCGTGCCTCTTCTTACTGGTGTCGTCAGTTGAAGGGAGCCGCAGACGGAGAGAACTTACAGACCGCAAGTTGCGCGCTGGCTGGTACACAGGAATCAGTTCCTTCAGGTACGTGGGGGCAGTGTTGTGGATGCAGCAGTATGTCAAGGAGAGGACTTTGTGGTCGATGCGCTGCTGCACAGGGAGCCAGTGAAGTGCCTTCAGAACCGGGGTGATGTGGTCAGTGGCTTTTGTGCGGGAGACAATCCTAGCAGCCGTGTTCTGGATACGCTGAAGTCGACTGATCTGTGACACTGGTAGTCCCCACAGAGCACTGTTGCAGTAGTCCACTCTTGACATCACCAGGGCAAGTGCAATGGAGTTTGCAGCAGGCAACGACAGAAATGGCCGCAGTTTCCCAAGTATGCGTAGGAAATAGAAGCAGTTTTTGGTGACTGTTAATGTGAGGCACCATGGTCAACTCGGCATCAACAATCAGGCCCAAATCCCGCACACTCTCGGCAAAGGGAATCTTGGCATCACCAACCAGTATTTCCTTGATGTTCGCCTTTTCACGCCTTGATCTTGGACCAAAAAGAATGGCTTCCGTCTTGTCGTCATTCAGCTTCAGCATGTTCTGAGACATCCAGCATTTCACCGCAGTACAGCAGGACTCAAGATTGGCAACTGCAGCTGCAGCTGTTGCAGGGTCAGGAAGGAAATGAGGCTGAAGCTGGGAGTCATCAGCAAAAAACTGGCGTTGAACTGAAAATTTCTCGATGATGCGACCGAGCTGTGATGTGTAGAGGGAGAACAGAATGGGTCCAAGGACTGAGCCCTGGGGAACGCCGCATGTAAGTTCCTTGTCACCTGATGCAGAGGATCCGACCACGACATACTGTGATCTGTCTGTGAGGTAGGACAGAAACCACCTGTGCGCCACACCCCGAACTCCGACCTCATTTGCCAATCGCTGAAGGAGGAGTGCATGATTGATCGTGTCGAAAGCGGCGCTGAGATCAAGCAGAACAAGGAGAGACAACTTTCCAGAATCCAAACTGCTCAAAGCATCATTGAGGACACGAAGCAGGGCGGTCTCGGTGCTGAATCCAGGACGATACGCTGACTGGAATTTGATTGCCTTGGCATAGGGAAACGTTGTACCCGTTGGGTACCCTACAACCTGACTGAAGAGCAGAATCGGGGTACGGTGAACTGGTGCACCCACATGCTAAGAATATTTGACGGAGGAAGGTCCCCTCGGGTATGGGACATCGTAACAGGAGACGAAACCTGGGTATACCAATACGACCCCGAAACGAAGCAACAGTCGGCGGTGTGGATCTTCCCAGGTGAGAACCCACATGTGAACTTCAAACGAAACAGAAGTGCTTCCAAACAAATGATAGCCTGTTTCTTTGCAAAATCTGGCCACTTTGCCACCATACTGCTTGAGGACAAAAAAACGGTTACGGCTGACCGGTATGTTAACCACTGTTTGCCTGAAGTCTTCTATGCGTGGTGCAGACAGCGTCCCCGAGCGGGTGTCCGTGGTCTATTGCTTCATCATGAAAGTGCCAGCGCCCACATAGTAGCTGCAACTCTGGACTGTGTAGCCGAAAATAATGTTCAGCTCGTTACCCACCCACCATATTCCCCTGGCTTATCCCCCTGTGACTGTTTTTTGCTTCCTTCCGTCAAGAGGCAGTTGAAGGGAAAGCAGTTTCGGAGCGCAGAAGATGCCCGAGCAATGTTCGAGGGTGTCATTTTAGACCTACCCCAGTCAACGTGGTCGGGTGTCATGGTCAGCTGGCTTGAGGGGATGGCAAATTGTGTACAGGCTGATAGGAGGTTCTTCCAAAACCTTGAGTAGACAGACTGGTTGTAAGTGTTCTTGAAAAGCCAGGTTGCAAAATATAATGAGTGGCCCTCGTACCTGCATACTAAGTGTACAGCAACCGGTGGTGAAACTTTTATGAAGAGAAAAGCGGGGCATACGTAATTGTTGGCAGTCTTTATGCAGCAATGTGACGTGCGAGCTTGTACGTGTGTGTACCCCACGCAGTCACTGCTTTTCTTGTGTGTGTGTGTGTGTGTGTGTGTGTGTGCAGCGGACTGGGACAGGTGCATGGCGTACGCACGCGCGCGCGCGCACACACACACACACACACGAACACAAATACACTGTACGAGGGTGGATGTTTCGGAGTTTAACGTCCTTTTCCACCACGTACGGACGATACATGTACCAAAGACGGGGCAACCAGAAAACGCCAGCACAAATATTTGGATCCAGCCGGGATTAGCGTTAGCGATTGTCATAGCTGGCTGGCTGTGCGTCAGTATGTGGCCACAGCACGCGGCAAGGCATACAATTACAACTTAATCACTGTGATCAGGTGTCACTGGGACGTGCGCTTGAATTCCGCATTCATCTACTGAATTTTCGGACCCTGCCATGGCTCGGCTGCAAGTCTCTGATGGCATGTCACTACAGTATGGCGTATCAAATTAGCACTAAATGATGTTCAGGGATCTTTCATAACGGAACCCGCTTCACATCTAGATCCGGCTACACCTGTTGTCGGTGTCAGTGTTCGCTCCAGTTAGGACTGACATACAGCCAGGAACACAACTCAAACGCACATAAGCACCAAGCATGGATTCAGTTCATCAAGGTCAGTATGATCCTCATGACTGATTCAGTTTCAGCCCGGGCCGTTTCTACTAGTTAAGTCAGTACTACAGATGTTTTATTTTTTTAGGACTTGCCACGTCAGTGGCGACGAAAATATGTGCCGGCCACACCGATTTCCGGACTATTTCAGAGCAAAGATCGTGGATTACTCTTGTTATTTCTAAGCTGGAAATAATCACGATGACGCTGACTGAGTGCCATAAGAGATTATTACATTACCATAACCGATTAGTGCCTGCATTGCGGAAACGGTGACAAACTAGCAAGTCCTTTTCCCCCAGGCCGGGCTGTTTCAAGCTTTTAAAGATCCATGTTTCGAAACATCAAATCAAATCAAATCAAATCAAATCAAATCATCATCTTTATTCAGTGTCCAGTCCTCTAAAAACCAGAAAATTTTCTTTTGGTGCCCGCTCTGCACGACACTGAAAAAGACACGTATCATTGTTCTTATTTGCCTACTTTTGTGGTTTAGCTTGTGCGATGTCAAAAGGGCACAGACGGCTCTGGCACCTTTGCATAATGGGTACATGACTGTGCCGCGTTTTGCTTTTCCCCCTCAGAAACCGGAGTGCAGGCACCAGGTACGTTTGAAGCTGACAGGAAACAAGCCTTGGAAGCCTTCCAGCTGCAGCTCCGGCCCTACCCACACTTGTTCCAGTTGGAGAAGTACAAAGACCTCACTTCGGCCCGTTTGAACAGCATTAGGGACAAGGTGTTAGGAGAAAGAGAGCAGAAACTGCCCGAAAACGACTATAGCAAAATGGAAAGATCACGTGACTCAAACTTGGTGGCCTTCATTCACTTCCTCTTGGGTGATACCGAAAAAGCGTTGAATGAAACGGAGAATACGCTAAGAGGTGACCCCCAAAATCTGGTTACACTTGCCGACAAAGCGACCTTTATGTGGCTGACGGGACAAATACCTGCAGCTGAAAAGGAGCTGGAAACGTTGACGAAGCTTAGATCACAAGAGGGTGATTTCAGTACAAAGGAAACTGAGGCGAAAGCGGAGATGGCATACTGCTACTCTCGGATGGGCATTCCTTATGCCTCCCATGCTGTCAAACTTTTTCAAGAGGTTGTGCGGGAGAGACCAGAAGAATACGATTGGAAACTGGGACTCGCCATGACACTGAGGCGATTTACAAACTCGAACGTAAGGATATTCTATCGACTCGACACAGAAAGTTTAAAGGAAAAAGTTGTGGAAGCTCTGAGTCTGTTAAAAGAAGTGAAAAACGAGGCGTCGGCCAGTGATGATCTTAGGGCGCACGCGGCGGCTGAGCTGGGGAAGCTACTCTCTGTCCAGAGTGTTAAGCAGGAGATGCCTGACGTTTTGAGACAATATGCGGGTGAAATGACGGCAGTCAGCTGCTTCCGTGAAGCTTCAACTCTGGCACCAAATAACATGACAGTCATTTCACTATCGGGCGGGTTCTTGTGCAGTCTTGGATCGCTAGCGGAATCGCGCAAAATACTGAAGGATGCTCTACGTATCCGGGAAACCAGTGTTTTGTACTGTCAGTTAGGGTGCACGTATCTGGCTTTGATCCGGCAAAAGGGAGGACCAATTTCGAGAGAGGACAAATACGTGAAAAAAGCCTTGAAATATTTCAAAAAGTCTGTGAAGCTTGCTTACGGTGAAAGTACAAGAGCACACTTCAATTTAGGTACGATGTACAGAGAGCTCGGTGAATTCGACAAAGCACTGGAAGAATTTGGTAACATTCTTCAGCATCAGCAGTCAGTTGGCAGCCCCTTAGAAACTATTTTTGCATACAAGCAAAGTGGGCTCATCACACTCGAACTGAGCAAACAAGAAGAAGACGCCGATAAACGGAAACATTTGAAAGAAGAGGCGGCAAAGTTCCTTCATATCACGCTGGACATTCTGTGTCGGAATGCGGCCAGGGTGCCCTCGTTCAATCCTTATTTCAGCAATGCGTGGAAGTCACTACACGCACTGATACAGGCTGGTATGAGCGATTCACCACAAAGGGAACAGCTCAAAGAGAACGCCCGTCTGCTTCACATGATCAAGGATCACAGCGCAACTCTTGATGTTCTCCGTAAACTGTCGACGATCACCGAGCGACAGGACAGAGATCCGGAATTCGTTGAAATGGAACTGAAATGTTACATCAAACAGAACGAATTTCAGGACGCAGTGTCCTTCTTGGAACTTCTCGCTGTAACAGATCATAGAGAGAGGACCTCAATCCTTCGCTTGCAGACGTATCTACTGGCGGGAAGACACATGCTCAAGACGGCTAAGAGAAAGGATGGCTTCGACTTAGACAGAGATATGGCGAGAAAATATTTCCGATGGGCCTTTGAGCTCACGTACCCAACAACATCTCCGAACACCGATGGAGAGGAACTGAACGAAGAAGAGGAAGCTGAGTGCGACAGTGATTGGCATGTGATGATCTTGCACGAGCCGGATGATCCGGACATGGAGGCAAAGGCTGGAGGACTGAAGGCCGTGCTGCGGGAAGTGTGCGGACTGAGAATCACGTGCATGTCTGATGACGTTCACCCCGGGGCCTTGGAACTGTTCGGTGTCGAAGACAACATGGAGAAGTCTCGGCTTCTGCTGGTCGTGATGGGAGACAAGGAGCCGTCGTTCTCATTCCTGCAAGGATATCTCGCGCCTGCGGAGGAGATGCTCCTTGCCAGTTCTTCACAATCTCAGTGCCGCCAGCAACTGCTTGTGGTTACCACAGAAACCGGACAGCAGGTGCCCAGACAGCTCCGTAGACATCGCTCTCGGAGCTGTCCCTCAACACTCTTTACTGCAGATGCCGCAGAGTATGTCGGTGCGCACATCAAAGACATTTGTGACCTTTTATGTTTTCTTCTGGATACTAATCTTGACGAGTTGATGTAACAGCGCACACAAATACAAATCAGCTTCTGGTGCTTTGTGTAGTGAGCCAGCGAATACACGCGTTCTTGCGATGATCGATAAAGCAGTCACGTGATGCAAGGTGTGTGCAAGCATTGAGCGCTACACTGACAGATTTTACAATTAGCATGTGTATACTTGATCAATATAACGTGGGCTGGGACATACGTTGAACTTGCAAGCGCGAAGAAATCCAGCCAGTGGATGTTAATTAATGTGATTTCACAACGAACAACGCTCAAATTGCAGGTCCAAGTAAGCATGTACTGCATTGCTTTTTGAAAGCGTATTACAGTACGTATATCCTAAAGTTCATTCGACTATCGATTGATGACATGCACGAATATACGTGCATGAATGCACGAATAGCCTTGATCGTTTTACTGAGTTCATATCATATCACGATGCAGGCAAGCACTCTTCACTGATGATCTACGGTGTTGGATCAACTTCTTGCACTGGAACTTGTAACACGCACCGTCAGCCTGACGGTATGTATCAGCTAAATTTGTTACAGTGGTCTGCAAGCAAGTTACTTTTGACATGCTGAGTTGCTCAGACACATAATGCGCAGCAGCAGCGAAATCAACAAGGACCAGGAAAAAGCGGTGGCTATGATCATGTGGACCTGTATCGACAAATGAACCAGGCTTCAAATTGTACACGTTACAACGACCTGTCTCTCATGACTCGATCGCTGATGGTGCTATTTTAGGGACGAGGGGGAAGACCTGCTGGGGAATCACCTGCGTGTGCACACCCCAGCTAGAATATTCTTACGGAAGACCTAAACACAACGTGAAGTGGACGACTGACTTCGCCAAGGACTTAGGACAAGGGGGCCTGCAACCCGATCAGCTCTTCGAGGAGGTCTGGAGAGGTACGACTTTCAGGAAAAATTCTATGGCTATATCATAATGAGATGTGCTGCATCGACGCACACTTCTTGTTCTGTAACTAAAGCTGTAAT
This sequence comes from Batillaria attramentaria, assembly GCA_018292915.2. Taxonomy (NCBI): domain Eukaryota; kingdom Metazoa; phylum Mollusca; class Gastropoda; family Batillariidae; genus Batillaria; species Batillaria attramentaria. The sequence goes on along the minus strand of JACVVK020000102.1, from coordinate 823,234 downwards.
ATTAGGAATGTTAGAGTCACCTTGCCTCTGTGGGAGGTTAAACACAATGTGAAGTGGACGACTTCGCCAAGGACTTAGGAGGGGGGGGGGGGGGCTGCAACCCGATCAGCTCTTCGAGGAGGTCTGGAGCTGGAGAGGTATGACTTTAAGGAAAAATTCTATGACTATATAAGTATATTGTAATGAGATGTGCTGCATCGACGCACACTTCTTGTAACTAAAGCCGTAATTTTAGGAATGTTAGAGTCACCTTGCCTCTGTGGGAGGTTAGTTTTAGTGTTGTCTCCCGACCCAACGATCTTGCGGATAAGATCTGGTGGATAAGAGTACGATACGACGATTTGACACGCAGAACGGAATTTAACACGGGAACTCTACATCCAGACAAGTTAAAAGTATTAACGTTCAACATAATCAACAAACTAGACTTCACTCAGAACACTGATTTTATCGTGAAGAAGGCCAACCAGCGTCTGTACCTCCTTAGAAAACTGAGAGCTTTTAATGTTTGTCCTGAAATTTTAGAAACTGTATATAGAAGTTTAATTGAAAGTGTACTGGCATTTAACATCGTAGTCTGGTACGGCAGTCTCAGCATCAAGAACAAAGCAAGGCTGTCTCGTATAGTCAGAGTGGCAGGAAAGATAGTTGGCCTGGGTCAGTACTCTCTAGATGATCTTTATATAAAGGCTGTCAGGAGGAAGGCCACTACAATTGTCAACGACCCCACCCACCCCCTCCATGATCAGTTCCAAGAACTCCCGTCTGGGCGCCGCTACAGAGTACCGAGAGCGAGGAAAAATTTGTTTAAGAAATCTTTCATTCCCTCAGCAGTATCTATTTTAAACTCATGACTGTGTTTACTGCCCGTCCCCAGTATGTATAGCTTTTATTTGTTGAGATTTTCAAAACTGTGCTTACTCCTCAGCTGTGTCATGTCCGCTATGCCCTTGCCATCTTTTAGTTTAGATTTCTTAGTTTAGTAGCATAGTATTAGACTTGGACATCACACATTACTTTAGGATCTGTGTTTAATATGTATGGATTTATATGTCTAGATAAATTAATGTGTGTGTGTGTGTGTGTGTGTGTGTGTGTGTGTGTGTGTGAGCCAGAAGGAAATTTTCTGCCATCGACAGACACTAAAGTTATATTGAATTGAATTGAATTGAATTGAATTGAATAATAGCATGCGTGAAGGTTTTTATTTAAAGGCGCCATACTAAAAGGCCTTTGATTGTGGAAGTTCGGCAGCGATAGAAAACGCTGGTTGTGTGTTCGCACTCCTATCTTCCCTTTGAAAATTCAAATAAAAAAAGAGACGATAGTGACCTTCATTGAGTCAAAGCTAAGGAAGACAGCTCCTCTTGAATGCATACGGTGCGTCGTCAGTGCATAACCGGGTGGGGTGGGTGTTTGAGCAACGCCGGAGAAAAAGGCCAGCACAAATAATTTGGCCCCTGCCGCGATTCAGACTCACGACCCGAGCATTGAGAGTCCAACGCTCTACCATTCGGCTATCTCGGCTCCCCGTGCATAACCGAGCCCAGCACGACGATTCATTGACACAAAAAGGCTTTCTTACCGCTTTCTGCTTACAGGGTAGGAATTGAATTACTTTTTTCCTTGTGCAAGATGGCACCCTGCCAGGAAATTCAGAATGCCCGATTGTGCGAGACCTGAGAAGAAAACTTATCTACGGGTTGCAAAGGTAAAGGGAGGTTTCAAGATAACCTGGATAGGAGCTCTGTGTGTGTTTGTTCATTTTTTAAAGAGCAAGTAATGGTATGAGGTTTTGTCCATTCCGACTGTTCGCAGTTAGTATCTTTGATAAATACATGAATAAAATAAAATACATAAAGCTTTCACTGGGCAATCTTCGTCGATTTTGTCCGGGATTAAAGAACTCACAGTCATTATGCCTTTTCTTTTTACAGGTGGGGCCATTGTTTACCACGATGGATTCCTCTGTCACGAATGTGCACGAGCTGCTGAAACCGTACCCCCATCTTTTTCAACTGCAGAACTACAACGACCTCACGAGGGCCAGACTGGGAAACATCAGAGATCGGGTGACAAGAGAACGAGACGAAAGAAGATTAGGCTTTGGATACAGCAAACTAGAGAGGTCTAGAGATTCTAATCTCATCGCCTTCACCTGCTATCTCCTCGGCGACTATGAGACAGCAAAACGTGAAAGCGAGGAGGTGCTGAAGGAAGACCCCAACAACATCGTTGCCCTCGCTAACCTGACTGTCTTTGTTTTCGAGAAGGGCAGTAGGGTAGAAGCTGAGAATTGGCTCAGGAAACTACAAAAGCTGTCCTGTACCGACGAGTTTATGGTCAAAGCAGTCGAAGGCAAAGCTGAGATGGCTTACTGCTATTCCCGGATGGGCCCAAGCTACACGGACTTCGCTTTACAGTTGTTCAAAGAAGTGGTGGAAAAACGCCCACAGGAGTTTCACTGGAAGTTTGGTTTCGCCTTAGCTCTTCACCGCGCGGTCCGCCCGAATCAACGGATGTCGCCTGCGATCGCCAGAAAAACCCCAACACAGACGGCACAGCAGGCAATCGACTTTTTTCTTGAAGTGAAGAAGTATGGTAGTGACAAGCTTCGTGCTCGTGCTGCGGTCGAGCTGGGACTAATGTTAACCAAGAGTACAGGAAAGGATTACCACCTACAAGGAACCATAAAAAGTTATTGTAGATCGCTTTCAGTCACAGCAGACAAATGTTTTGAGGAGGCACGGCGTTTGGATCCAAACGACGCATCAATCCTGACAAAATATGGCCAGTTTTTCTTCCGCACAAGAAGACGAGACAAAGCCCAAGAAATGCTGGAGAAAGCTGTTTCCATCAGACCGACAACAACAGCTCACCATATCCTCGGCCTTCTCATGTATAGTCTGTATCGCGATATGCAACGGTCACAAAGCGAGGGCAAGGCAAAGAACAAACCCAGAAACAGACGCAGCAAACAAAACCGGAAAGTTGCAAATTCGGGACGACCAGACTCTGAAACGAAAGCAAGGTACGCAGAGGCAGCTGAATACCACTTCCAGAAGTCAATAGAATTAGCCCATGGGGACAACACAACTGCACGCGTACACCTTGGACAATTACATATGAGTTCTGGTAGATACCACAAAGCCCTGGATCAGTTCTGGCGGATTCTTGGTGATGAGGTGGCCAAGAACAGTCCCTCAGACAGGATCACTGCATATGAACTGTCTGGCCTTTGTAAGCTATCACTGAGTGAACAAGAAGATAACGACAGGAACAAGCAGGAATTGAAAGAGGAAGGACATCAGCTTTTAAAAGTAGCCTTGACTTTGCAATGCCTCGCCGCAGAGCGAGTGCCGACATTCAAGGTATATTTTGGAAAATATTGGCAATCTTTTCATACCCTGATGCTGGCTGTCCAAAGAGATGGTTCCGCAAGTGTCAGAGAAAAGCAGAAGGAGAGAGCTAAACTGCTGCACATGATTGGGGAACACGCTCACTGCCTCCAGATCCTGGAGGATTTATCAAACTACACGAAAGAAGAAGCCGAAGACCCGACATTTCTCCACTTGAAGCTAAACTGCTTCCTCAGAGCAAAGAGATATGACGAAGCAGTTTTTTTCCTCAGCCTACTGGACACTACAAATCAGTTACACCATATTGAGAACTCAAAGCAGCTTCGGGTGCAAACCTTTATCCTGGCCGCAAGACAAACACTTCTGAGGCACGGACTTGAGACAAATGAAAATGCACAGTATGAAATCGCCCGAACATACTTTTTATGTGCATTTGAGCTGCGATACCAAGAAAACAATGCTCAGGAGTGTACCAGTACCGCTAACGGCACCCAGTACTGTCCACCAAGTACTGTCACGTTTGCAGAAGGAAACGAAGATTTGGGCAGCTACATCCCTTCAGCAAGTCTTCAGCAAGGGCAGCATTACGAAGAGTCATCGTTCAGACTCCAAGGAAACATCCAGATTCCGCCTGTCACGTTGGCAGGTAGAAACGAAGACTCGGGTGGCTACAACCTCTCACAAGGTTTTCAGCAAAGACAGCACGACGAAGAGTTATCGTTCAGGTTCCCAGGCAGCACCCAGAATAACCAAGACGTGGGACAAGGCAGTTTCCCGAACTCACCGTATGACGAGCTCACTTCTCCGGCTGACGCTCGGTCGCCATCGACACTAGCACAACAAGGTTTCAAAAAGGTTTCTCTCTCACCGCATGCTCCGGTTTTCAAAAGCCGTTATGCCACTCCTGTTCTGCAAACTACAGCTGCTGTGGAGCAAACCCAAGGTGCAGTAAGAGTCTCTGCAGGGCGAGAAATGATTTCACCCATGCCATCTGGTGAACAAGACTGTGGCGGGTACTTCCCTTCACCTCTTGCATTTTACCCGCAGGAACCAGCGAATGGGAGTCACCTGTTCCCGCCAACAGGCTTTAATGGTGGCGTGTCCTCAGCCTACCCATCTCTCATGCAGGACTTATCGCGTGTAGATTATTTGTCAGAGTCGTCCGGCCACAGTCCTGAAGGTGAAAGTTATCCAGGCCCACAGTGCACTTGGCGAAATCTTGCAGGTGATTTTTCTTCACTCTCATTATTCACTCAACAAGACAGTTGCTACCCACCCGGGCCCTGCGAGCAAGAATCTTCTGATGGCGTCGCCTCATCATTTGCGTGTTACGCGCAGGATGCTCTCCTTTTGCCATCGCCGGGTGAACAAGGCTATAGTGACTATAGCCCAGCCTCCGAATACCCGCAAGACTTTGTAAATGAAGGTTTCCTTTCAACACCAGGAAGTCAGGGATACTGTGACTCCGACTACAGCAGAGAGGACAGTATCACTGAGCTGGAATCGCACGCCATCATACTGTATGACCCATACGACCTGGAAACTGAAACCAAAGCCAGCAAGATCAAGTCCATCTTCAAGAACGTGTATGGATTAAGCGTTACATGCATGTCTGAAGGTGTGCACCCTGGCGCTGACGAGCGCTCGGAGGTACTGAACCATGTGGAGAGATCGCGGCTGCTTGTCGTTCTCATCGGCGCAGACCACAGCGGCAGCTTCTTTAGGCAGGCGTACCTAGAACCAGCCATCGAATCGCTGGGCCATTCCTCTCTGCGGCGGCTGCTTGTCCTGCTAACCGAGAGTGACACTCCGCCTACCGGTCTGAACCTGAGTGGCGTGCGCTGTCCACCTGCTCTGTTCGAACTGTCTGGAGATGGGAACTTGACCGCGGAACACGTGCATGCCATCTGCGACCTGTTCTGCAAGATGGTTGACGTATCGATTGAACACATCCCTGACCTGAAGCACTGAGCACCAACTGACACATTTTTGAATGAAAAAAAAAGCAACAACAAACAAACAAACAAAAAAACAGTGTAAGTTTGCAAATTCCTAGACTGAAGCAGCACCAGCTAACACATTCCTGAGTGAATACAAATGATTTTTTTTTTCGAAGGGAAGTGGTAGGAACTAACACATTCCCAAATTAAAAAAGAATATCAGTTGATAGTTTCCCACCCCTATAGGCCAGGCTGAAGCAGCACCAGCTGACGCATCCCTGAAGGAAACAGCGCCAGTTTCCCAGCCTGCGACAGCACCAACTCACGCATTGCCAGAATAATGAAGCATTGCAATGTGACACTGAGCTTCCAGTACTGAAGCACCACCACCAGCTAACATTACCAACAGGAATGAAGCAGCCTCAGTGAACAGTTTTGAATCGGCATTTTTTTTTCTTCTGTCTTTTGGCCGAACAAGAGCACATATCGGTTACCACTCTCCCGAACTGGAGAATGCACCGGCTGAAACGAGTCCTAAACTGGAGACACGACTGTGGACGTATGTTCGAACTGACGCAAAACTACATGCTTCATCTATGTTTAAATCTTGGGACCTGCATTTAAAAAAAAACAAAAAAACCAACAACAACTACTAGCTTGTTTTTAATGCCATGCCATCATACGCGTTTTAGTTACTGCGAGCATAGAATTTGTTTTTCACTAATGACTATCATGGACATATCAACCAAGAACTGTTTCTTTCTTGACTCTTTCACAGCCATGTCTTTTTGAATTTTCATATATTACACTATTATTTAAAGTTTTATCAGAACATTTCTAAGAAATATTTCGGAGTATTCAAACGCTTGCATCTTGTTTTGTACAATTTGCTTATTTAGGCCCCCTTGTTACAATGTTGCTTGTGGTATGTTTTTTTTTTTTTTTTCAACTTACAAAAAACGTGATTTTCGTTAAAGTCAGTTTTACCCCCTTTTACATTTGTATTTTGGCCGAGTTTAAATATGTATTGAATCTAGAGATAGTTTTCTGGACTGGTGTGACATCCATCTAATACAGCTATATATATCATTTTTTAATGTGAGGCAACCACAGCTTCGGTGCGGTCGGTGGTCTAGTGGTTAAGAGACTTGTCACCGATGCATGAGGTCAGGGGTTCGAGTCCCACTCGGGGCAAAGAATTTTTCCTTCTCGTATGTGGCACCGATCATTCGGGGCGATCGTCGGGGGTTCTCTCCAGGTACTCTGGCTTCCTCCCCCTCTGCTTTGGAAATGTTCAGCCCACAAAAATAGAAAAATGAGTGCAATTCTAAATACCGAAACTTAAATAGCTGAGCTGACCGGGTCAGCCACTGTACTGTCCCCTAACCTCAACTCCCCCTCACGCTTTCGGCTTACTAAAAAAAAAAAAAAAAAAGGACAAGCGTAATGATTTTGCAGATAATCGTAATGCGTAATTTTAACAAGTTGAGTGTAATAAATTACGCTCAATGCGTAATAGTCGGCAGGTCAGACCCTTTGCACCACGTGATTGTAATGTGTCCAGTGCGTGAGAGAATGCGTGTGATTCACATGAGCGTGCGTGTTGGGTTCAGTTCGCGGCGCTCTGAGCCGTTTCATGAAATTGGGTAAAGCGCCTATACAATACTCATTATTATTATTTATTTAAGAAATCTAAGGCCAGATAGATAGCTTCATCCCCCCCCCCCCCCCCCCCCCCCCGTCTTTTTTAAAACAGATTCTGTATTTTTACCTTTTGGGAAATTCACTATGGGAAGCACATAGACACGGCGCAGTGCCACCCACCCACCCACCTAATGTTTTAATTTGGCTGTGGGCAGAAAACAAGGGGACCAGGAAAGAAACTCTCGATGAGCAATCTAGAAACCAGGAAGAATCAGCACACTTCAGAAAAATGACGAAACAAAATAAATGATTGTAGCATTAGTACCCTTTATTTTTTAGTCATTGTTACAAACACAGATTCATTTTCACCATGATTTCTACGGGAATTTCAGACTCTACGAAGCATATTATATGTGACACTTTCTAACATGAATATTCTCCAAAGCTGTTCACTTTCGTCACAGAAACGAATACACTGTATCTTGAATCAAGAATTATGGACAAAAGCACAAAAAAATGCAAGGTTTTGTTCAGCGGCATTGCAAGGATGGTGTCTTCATTGTGTAGGAGTAACATGCATGCACTGTGAAAATGAGCTGTGCATGATTTATATTTATCACTGATGATGCTTTGCACCTCTCTCTTTCTCTCTCTCTCTTCACACACACACACACACACACACACACACACACACACACACACACACACACACACAGAGCTCATTAAGCATTTTTGCTTTCTACTTAAAATGGTACACCCACACCCTAGGTAACATGGCACAACATGACAAAACCAAAATTAGACACCAAAGAAAACGAGGAGGAGAAAAGTTAAAGAGCTATCTATGCTGTTGGGCAAAGGACTACACCTGGACTGACTCAAACCTAACTCACAAACATCTCAAACCTAAATATAAAACTCTGTTCAAGAAAAGTCAAAAAAGAAAAAAAAAAGGGATTTTTTGACTGGATACATGTGCAAACCTGAAAGCACTGTTTGAAAAAGGGATACTGTTGCATTGATGAGTTTGTGTCTAGATAAATAAAACATCACACGAAGAAGCATGTAACAAGACAATACAATGACCATGGAATGATTGTAAACAAAATGTAGGGAGATAATGACTTTCATATGATTCACGTCAAGTTTTAGGGAACGATGTCATCAATACAGCCACACATACACACACATCACATAAACACTGCTACAATCTCATGAAGTAGCAGAAAACGCAACATGCACTCTTTGCAACAAGCAGCAGAAACTTGTAGTGAAAATCACTGCGTGACTACAACCCACTTCTGGCAAGATCTGAGGAAACGAAGCAAGTTCCCTTTGTTACTGAGGAAAATTGTGGACTAATAAGTCAGCCGTGTATATATATATATATATACACTAAAATACTCGCACCAAACTGGAAGTGCAGCGATCACTGATGCATACAAACAATTTTTGAGCAGAAATGACACTGGATTTCTTCTTTAAGCTCACCGATACATCATACAGTCACTAGTGTTGCACTGTATTTACCATTTAAACTTGATGCAGTGCAGAATATGTCTAGAAACTGAGTGACTTTACTTCTCGCTTCAATGCAAGGTTACGATTTACACGCTGTACTGCAGACCTCCCACCGCCCCAAGACAAAAATTCTGTCCACCTAACAAGTCTGTTTTAACTTGGATTCTCTAAGTACAACTTTGTTTCTACCCAACAAAGAACATATGACCTCACCTCAACCATTACAAGCTCACACAGTAAATTCAGCTCATGCTAGTACAAAGCACATTTGCTTGGGAGGACCACAGACAGCCTTAGGTAAGGGAAAATTATCGCACTTAATAATTGAGAACAAATATCCAAGGAAATAAGACGGACATAAAAGGTACCTCATACACGGCAATAATCTGAGTTCAATTTAAAAAAAAAAAATAAATCACAGGATGAAATGAACATACACAGTATGCAATAAACCAGTACAGTACAACAACTCAGAATGAAAAGAGACAAAAATCATGGCACGCCAGCGAAAGAAAAAAACCAAAACAACAACAACAACAAAAAAACAAACGGTGCTTACAACAGTAATACATGTAATGAATAATATCAGCAAAGGCTTCGCTGGAGTATATATGTTTTAAACATTAACACACAGCTGAATAACCACCTTGCGAACACTGCAACTGACGACCAGCAAGGTTTGAAAGACATCAGTTGTCGAAACGAATAGATCTGTATTGCAGAATATCAGCCATCTCTAAACATGCTGTAGGAAACAAAACACACCAAGAAATGCTCACAGGAAACGTATACTGCAAGAAGCCATCACAACAGTTGTGTGAAAAAAAAAAAAAGTAAAAAGAAAGCACCCTTCAACTTGACTGATTATACAAAACAAATTTTCCCTCTTGCCAAGAGCAGCACGAGTGATGACCATTAAATTGATACTCTTACTTTGAGAGCTTTATTTGAGATCCAATTACCCCCCCCCCCCAAAAAAAAAAAAACAAACAAACAAAAAAAACAACAACAAAAAAAACAAAAAACAAACCAACAAATAAACAAAGAAATAAAATTTAAAAAGTGGAAAAAAAAGGAAGAGAAAACAGCAACAACCCAAAACAAAAGAAAAAGACAAATAAAACAAATAAAAATCAAACAATCCAAAAAAAAATAAAACAGAACAGTTAAAAAAAATTAAAAAAAAGCAAAGGAGAGAGAAGAGGATAAAACACAGAAAAATCTTTCCCTCATCCTTTCCCATCAAGAAACGGTTTTCATACACTCCATTCAAGCTCAAAGACTCAAGATTTAATATTCTGGTTTTGTTTTCTTACAAAAATTATGATCATTTCACTCAACTGCATGGTAGATAAAAGAAAACTTTAAGTTACAAACGAAAATTAAATTAAATGATTGTCAAATTATATAAACACACAATACTGACCAAGGAAACTCACAAATGATCTACAAGTCTTGATTACATTTTGTCTTGATGTATATTTGTAATGGTATAATGAGCTTGCATATGCTTAGGTATTTCTTATTCAGGCTGGGGACTTGCTGAGGAAAAAAAAAAAAAGACTGAAACCTAGGCTGGGGTGTGGAGGCAGCGCCCTGCTGGGGGAACACAGGGGCAACGCCCCACTTCAGAGAACAAAATTTAGCATTTTTAAAGGCATTTAGTAGCATCTCCTGGCACCCAAAAGTAAAATACTACCTTGATACTGACATGTATACAAGTCTTCAAAAATAATGTTAGACTGTCTCATCTGGCATTACATCCATCATGATAGTGTGTGCAACCCTTTTCCTCCTTCATTATTTTTTGGCTGAAAGGAGAGGAAATTTGGCTGAAAGGAGAGGAAATTTGGCTGAAAATAGCCAAATGACTAAAAATTCCCCAGCTTGAACTTATTCATCGATGCCAGTAAACCAGTCTCAAAATCCCTAACAAATCACGATCAGGGTATATGTTCAAGAAGAAAACGTTTTCCTGCTCTCTGAAGGGAAGAGGTAAGTATCTGTCAGGGTGTGCGCGACCATACATTTGTTGGGTGTCCCCTCAGTTAGGACCCTATGCTATTGCATAGATCTATTTCTTCTGCTTCTTGAGTGGTGCAAGTTACGCAGTGACAACATCATTCCTTTACAATGGAATGAATACCTTCTGACTAGACTGAACGAACCAATTTTTTAGAGAAAATCAAAGTCAGCACAGCAAGGAGGGAAAGAAAAAATAAAATAAAAAAGAGGAGGAAGAGATCAAGTGAAGCTATGGTTCACAACAGATTCACATCACACAAAGAGGGTATATAATATGTACAAGGTAACTGTCTATGACGACACAGCTCAAACTTTCTTCTCTCGCTTCCAGATTCCAGCACACCCACACTGGTGAACAAGTACTTACAGAGAAGGCCCCACAGAAAAGCCACTGCCAGGCATAGAGCTAAAAGCGGCATTACTTTGAATGCAAAATATCCACATAAGCAGCGTAAACACAGCTGCTGTAATCACATTCAGCTTCCAATATATGTGTACCTTTTTTTAAATCTGTGACTGGTATTTGTATTACAAGTTATACAACTCTCCACATCAACATGCACACACTGTGTAAATGGTTCTTCATCACTATATACATGTAATACGCAGACCTTGTATGCAGTGCAGTATGTACATGCAATTTATTCTTTGTAAGTTTATTATTTTAAACCATTTAAAAATACATGTAGTGATGTACAGAGATTTTATCTTCATACTATCAGTTTAGATGGCGCAAGGTTAATGACCATTTCTACGATATCAGCTAAACTGAAGAAGTTGCCATTAAGTATAACCAAACCAAGTCTGTTCTATGATAATGACACCCAAGAAACCAGCAAACACAGCTGGACCAAGTCATCTCCGCTACTGAAAGGTAGAAGAGCCTAAGCCCTGATCAAATCCACAGCACTCAGGCCCTTCTAATTTCTACTAAATGATGGAAGATCTGTCTCGTTTTGTAATATTTACTGATTTAGCAGCTGACAGATCTGAAACAGACTTAGCACTTTACTCTAAGCTGAAGCGGACACAGCGTGCACCTGTCCAACATGGACTTCAGCTGGTGCAAAACTGTAAATGCTGGCTGTAATGATCCCTGCTTGAGCCACACTGCCAACAGCTGATTCCCTTCTGACCGTTATGATAGATGAGATAGGTACAAACAGGCCGGAAGTGCACCCAGTCATAAGGAGAGAGCAGTGTGCGTGGTCAACATTAGAGGCTGACTGAAGCACTACGCGTAGTAAAACCAAACCCACCCATGGACTTCCTTGTAGCAACCCTTCCCCGTGTCTCTTTCAGTTTAGAAGTCACAGAACAAATAGGAATGATCTGTGTAGCAATGTTAGCGTGAACTGGGCTGTATTTAATCCAACGCTCAGCATGTAATCAAATGGCCAGTCTCCTCACAAGAACGTCAAGTAAGTTCAACATGCCATCAAACCATTCTCAAAATATTGTCTGAAATGGTTAAGGTTTTTAACAGAATGATTCGACATGTACTTTCAACTGAACTTTTATACCATCACTCAAAACTGCAAAGTGACTTGTGGAATTATGCCATATCCCGAATTTTGAGAACAGCGCATGACACACACTGTACACTTCTCTGGCACTGTTCTCAAATTACAGTGAAGCCAAACTTCCAACACGACGATGAAATGTACTCTGCTGTACTTCACTGTGGAATGAAGCTGATGCACAGAAAACACGGCACACACATTCGATGACCTCTAAACAAAAACAACCTTTGCACCTTCCTTTCTGGTTTCTCAAAAACACAGCATCACTTGATGCAGCGTACTTCTTTCAGAGTTGTCAGTCTCAACCACCCTTATCTGCGGACCACCAGTCACTGCCTTTGACAGAACTCTGCCCATTATGATCCAAAAGTCATACCATGATGCAGGATCTAGTGATAAACTTCACATACCATTGCCTTGGGCTCTGCTTTAGAAGCTTCCAGCATACAACACATTAGGTCTGCTGATGTCTTACTCATGGACAAATGTACTTAGGATTTGAAGTACTTTAAGCACACAGAGGCCAACATGTCAAACGACAGCCCCGTCACGTGGTGAGGTAGTCCAGAGCCTTGTCGCGGTCCAGTTGATGCTTGACGAGGGCCGTCTGGATGCGCTCACCTGTGAAGCCGAGCTCTTGGAACTGCTGGTACAGATCAAGGAACTGCTCTGCCTGAAAAGAGAAGAAAAAGAGAATATAAAATGCATAGTTCTGAAAGCTGAGATTCCATGATATTTTAACTTCATGCTTTTGTTCGCAGAATCACAATAATAAACGACAAACTATCATCAAAAACAAAAAAAGAATACAGCTTGATGGTATTTGTATGCTTTTGATTAACACGTACACTTTACAATAAAAATCAGTTTTGAGTTTTGTTCTTAGACAGAGGCGAGTGAGTGAGTGAGTGAGAATTTTAAGGCTTAACGCTGCATCAGCGACAAAGACTAATTCACGGCAGCTCTTAGACAGAGGCCTTGCACATCAAATGTAATGCTTTTTCTTAACATACTGTACTTACCTTCTTGATGTCATTTCTGAACAGCTGTAGCCCAGTTTCAGCAAGTTCTGGTTTGAACTTTTTCTCCACCAGTTTGTCAACATTTAGCAGATGATCCAACACCTGTTGAAAAAAAAGCAACATTTTCTTGATTCAATAATGTGGTTTTTTCCCCCTTGTTTTCTCAGAGCAATCCTGCAAATTTACCAGCTGATACAAACATTCATCCCATCACCCTCAGCGACTCCAAAAAAGAAGGAAAAAAAGAAGAAAAAAGGTGGTGGATGTGATGTGTGAAAGTCTACAATTAAATTTAGACCGTTATTTGCACGTTCAAATACATACATGGTACTTCAATTTTTAAGGCATGAACTGTCATTCACGACAGCTGACGGGTGTGCTAATTTAATGAATAAACATTTACAGCATATATATATATAGATTTACGCTTATCATTATCAGTTCAAAAAGACAAAAAAAAAACAAAAACAGAACACACTTCTCTTTCGTCTGCACCAAACTTCTGCACAGCACGGGCAGCACGTGATCGGGAGAATCCCATGGAGGTCAGATTATTGACAAAAGCCTTGGCCTCGTGCGACAGGCTGTTGTAAGGATCCAACTCTGGCGACGCTGGCATTGCGGTGCTGGTGGTAGGCAGGTGGGGACCAGGACTGCGGCGCAGATCAGGTGACGGGCTTCCGCTGGAGGAGGATGCTGATCGCATGTCTGGTGAATGAGAGTGGGGTGTGGGCGGCAGTGGCTTGTAAGGGTTCCACGGCTGCAAAACGAAAGACTGAGCTTGAAAAAAAAAAAAAGGGGGGGGGGGGGGCAGTATTTTTGACTAACAACTAAGATTAAGAACAAGAATTTTCATGCAATATGCTGAGCTCACAGTGAAATTCACATCTGACCCTATCCACATAGGGACATGTACACACACACGCTGACACACAAAAAGAGATGAAAGTCAGAGAGAGAGAGAGAAGAAATTTGTGGAGAGGGAACATGGGTGCCTACAAAGCAGAAGTGGTCCTCTTGGGGGGTTAAAATGAAAAAAAAGAGAAAAAAAAAAGAGTAAACTTTGCACAGTCTAAATTACTAATGCAGTAATGGATGCTGGTCATCAATTTCAAAGGAACGCACTATGAATTATTTTAGTTGGTCTTGTGATCTTTCTGCTGAACAGTAGAACAATTCTGACCAATGAGAGAGAGAGAGAGAGAGAAAGAGAGAGAAAGAGAGAGAGGGGGGGGGGGACCTACCTGAGGAGAATGTGATGTTACTTGCACCTGGCTTCCTTCCCTTGACATGGTGGACAGGTCCGGATTGCTTCTCGCACTTCTCATACCGTCCATCATGCTTGGATCGACCCCGTTCATGACAGGCATGCTCGCAATGTGACTGAAATCTCCCCTATGATGACTGTACATATTGTCCATGCCACCACCACCACCACCACCACCACTACCCACACCCCCTAGACCCCCCTGACTCTGACCCATCGACACTGGTCTGAAGCCCATGCTGGTGGCTGGCAGATTTGAGTAATGATTGATCGGCACCGAGAAGTCTGACTTTGACATGTCATACATATTTGAGGGAGAGCTAGACAGGACATAAGCACTCTGTGACATCGCAGCCGGCACATTGCTGTAGCTGCTGCTGTTCTGGTATATCGTGGATGTGTCCGCTGAAGTGAAGGGCTTGTTCTGCATGCCAGTGTTCACGTTTGAAGTAAACTGTGACACCCCTAAGCTCTCACTGCGGGGTCGAACGATGGGAGGCAGAACTGGTTTGAACAATTTGCTGGACGCATACTGCGTGGGCAGCTCTCCGCCGAAGTTCGTGGTGCCAGCGTTGGACACACCAGAAGGGCCTGCACTTGGCACAGCTGCACAGTCTCGCTGAAAACTGACAGCCTGTTTGGTGTAGTCAGACCTGATCTGCACGTACTCCCCATCACATGCTGTGTCAAACACAAACCTCGAGTTTCCCTGACTTGGAGGTGCAGCATTGCCATCTACGTTTTCCGAACCACCAGAAACATCATTTTTCCTTTCCACTGTAACACCGTCCACACTTGTCTCTTGAGGTGGATCGATGCTCGTCTCTTGGCTCATCAGAGTCCACGGAACATAATTTCCCGTATTTGACGTCTCTGCAGCAACTCGGCTTTGAGAAGCATCACCTGCATTGTCCCTCTCCGACGCCTGACCGTCAGACTTAGGTGAAGTTTCCCTATTGTTTTCAGTACTGTGTGAGCCATCGAGCACCGTGCGAAGCTCCTCCATATCGTTGATGGACTGCAGCTCCAGGTTGTCGAAGGGATCCCCCTCCTGTTCGAACATGGCTAAGTCCACCTTTGGTGCGCCTGCTGGCGACTGTAACTTCTTCTTCGCCTGTGTCTGGATCGGCATTGGCGTCAGGATGGCGTTGCTCTCTGGTGCTGCCAGCTGCAGCTGCCATGGGGGTCTCATGGGTTGTGTCTGGGCCTGTTGTTTACTGCTTGCCTCCCCACTAGCGGAAGCCATAGGCTGCTGGTCCGCTGGCTCATCGGGCACGTCTTCCTCAGAATCTGAGGAGTTGGACTCGGCGGCAGCCAAAGCGGCTCTGGCCTTCTCTGCTGCCTCCCTTTCTGCAGCAGCTTTCAGCTTAGCCTCTTCACGTGCCCTTGCCCATGCCAAGACAGCCTCCTCTGTCTCGTATGAGTACTGAAAAAAAGAAAGGAAAATAAGTGGGTAAATAACATGTGGCTGAATGAAGTAAACATTACTAAAAATAAAAACTGCACCACTACAATGGTGTCTCAGGAATATTTTCTGGAGATGACAGGTATTGAGCTGAGAATTCAGTCTTTGCTACACTGTGCTGAAGTTTTATCAATCTTTAAGGCAGGTAAAATTTGTGAACAAGGGCTTCTGCCTTCTGCTTTGCAACCTGATTCTGCATACATGTATAATTAACATTTTATAAACACACCACCCACCTCATCATTCAACGCATCACAAGGTTGCGGCCGTCTCAGAAGTTCTGGTGGCAAGATGGCCTGTACAGAGAAAACAAAACACAGTACTTACTAAAATAGTAAAAGACATTCATGTATAGCTGGAAGATTTACTACTTCAAAATACACCAGGGGAAAAAAACCCAAAAACTACAATCAGACAAAGAGGACATGAAAATCATCAAAAAAATTGAAAGTAAATCAAACAGAGATGAATACACTTATAGTTTAGCGTGTACAGTACCCGAGCTGGAGGGCGAAATGCTGTCCCAATCTTGAAGGGCACTCCATCCAGACAGGATATACTGGATGCAAGGCACATGACTGAAAACAAGTGAAAAGAAAAGAAAAAATTAATTGTCAGTGAGTGTACACAAACTAGAAAATGCAACACATCGCTGACACTATTAGTATTACAGTGAGTGATTATGTACCCACTTAAGTGACAGTGCCATTATGTCCAAGTCTAAGGTAACTTTGCTTTCTCCAGTAGAAACTCCATTGTTGCTGCTGTACTAACTAACTAACTAACTAAGTGCTCCACTGTACTTTATACACACAATGGCTTTTTGTGTAGAATATAATAACACTCCATACATGTATGGAAATATCTGATGGATGTCTGGGTGAACACTGTCTGTGTCAGCGGTGAGTATAAATATAATAAAGAATATTAGAACTAGTAGTAGAAGCAGTAGCACTAGCACGTGTATACGTACCACTGTTTTGGCTTTGAGGTTGGTTAGGGTGTCTGTCGTAAGCCATGACTTCTGAAACAGAAAGTACAGCTTCGAAAATGTTTGTATAATAAACCAGTAAAACAAACGATATCACTCTCCCCAAAAGGCCAAACACAACGTCCGTGATTACTGACTAGACTGTACTAGCTTGCTAGCCGTAATTTCATGACTCACCGTCATGCCAGCTGATCGTCACGCTTTCTGAATCAGGTTTTCAAATTTCAACATACATCAAAACAGGTGTCTGTTACGTGCACAGATATGTAAACACACAGCAATACAGCTTCGACACATGACAGACAGACTCTTTGTTTTCTTAAAGACTGCTGTGAGAACGTAGAAACCTGTGAATGGTTTTCCAGACGAAAAATTCATTGTTTTGAATAGCGATGTCTCCTTGTTTAATTGCGACTGTGGAAATTTTTATGTCATGTGCGTAAATGTGAAGCTGAGATAAAAAATAAAACGTACAGTCCGCGCTGTAAGTTATAATACCTGACTATGACGAAAATGTTTGCAGTAAACCAGGTAGAAACAGCAGAACACTATTTACTGTGCTTTTCCTTGTCGAAATCGTCGGCCATCATGATGGTCTGACGTCACTTCCCAAATTACCCTAACGAAGGTAGATAACTCACCTCACTTTACGGACGTCGTCTGCTTTCTGAGCCATTTCTGTGGGCTCAATGGAATATTCTTGTCCGAAGTCGGCAGTGTTTGTAATATCGGATGGTGAAAATCGTGCCCGTTACACTTTAATGAAGTAATCATCATGGCTTAATCCTCAGTGCAGTGCCAGTGTCAAGAAGTAGGCACTGCCGTAACGGCCCGGAAGACGAGTCAGTTGAATGGCTGATGTTGACAACTTGAGTTTTGATAAGGAAAAAGTTTCCATGACTGCGCGGTTACGCTCCCGAAAGATGCCAGCTCATTGCCTCCTTCATCAAACTTGAACTAAGAGAGAGAGAGAGAGAGAGAGAGAGAGAGAGAGAGAGAGAGAGAGGTTTTATTTCCTCTAATAGCGTCCGGCCAGAGACATCATGTACATATATGTCTCTCAGTGCCGGTTTGTCCTGATACTGTGTGCAGCCGTAACGTCTGTATATATACTGGTCGATAGAAGGACAACACAACCGGACAGACTTCGTATGATTCGAATCACTGGAATGAGTCTTTGCAGAGACAAGGCCGGTGCTCCTCCAAAAAGAAATAAAAAATATGCCGAAATAAACACATGTTATTCAGTAGTTTGGATGCCGGCTCATGATAGACTGTTTGTAAGAAGACCAGAAAAAAAGTACTAAAGAGTATGCATGCACTGTTAAAAAGCATGCACTTTTCTTACTACCATCCAAGTATAGTGCGACGTAGCAGTACTGTTACACCCATGATCGGCGATTTTTATGCCACGTGTGTCTTTATTGTGTATCAGTCTTTATTGTTTGCATACTTTAAAAGGCAAAATCGGCTCAAATGATACGAATGCTGATGGAGAGCATTGGTCGACGTGTTTTGTTCGTTTTAAAAAAAAATAGGTTCGTGTTCCTTTCGGTTAATTCGGGCTGCTTCCCCCGTGGGAAAAGTACGTTAAACTCCCGAACATACACCCACTCTAGCTATTATTGACAGCAGCGCATTCCAAGGGACGTAATACAGTCGGCGATTGAATTCGGCACAGTGAACAAGAACTGTCAGACGAGATAATTCTGAAACAAAACCTTGTTGTTTCACCCTGTAATTCTCATCTTTAGTGTACGCTAGACATTTTACAGCTTTATTGTTCGTCAAGTTGTTTTGTTTGGAGTGCAGTTGACATGTATTAAAGGTATCACCTTAATTCAGTTCACTGAGTCTCACGTTAGTGAAGCCGCGGCCGGCGGCGTCAGTGGATTTTCATTTACATCATGTATAATACCGGACGAAGCTGTCTCACTGTATTTTATCTGCCATTGTGTGATTTTTTTTTTCATACTGAAGATATATGTCTTCGCGCCAGATCGCATATCTTTGCGATGTCGTTTCAGTAATTTTACTGAAATGCAGTCAATTCAAGTTGTTAGTCATTGGCTGACGCACTGAGTCGTAGTTGCGGTTTGGTGGCGGAATAGCATGTTGCTGTCATTGTTGTTTGTACAAATTTTTGCATTTGATATTACTCTGTGCAGTTGTGTAGCTCGCGCTGTTGCAGTTTGCGTTGGTACGGTAGACTGTAGAGACAATCAGATCAGCCAACCCGCCGGGTGGGGACACATTTGCGCCAGTGGATGCATTTTTGCCTCTGGTGTTATCAGAGTTTCTTCCCTTGAAACAGACTTTGCGTCCGATTCTCTGCAGGAGTTTTAAGCCTTATTTTGGACAGGCCAGTTTCTTTCTGATTGTTTCTGTGGGTGTGGTTGATTACAAATTTATTTGACGTTGTTGTGAAACCAGTTGCGGGTTAGCGTGACCGGTATCACGAGAGAGCACTGGAAATGAGTTCGGAGAGTTACCTTCTATTTTTTTTAAAACCCCATGAGACTTGTACCGCTCAGTTAGTATAATTCGCACCCTGCATAGGCCGTATCGTTCGGTCGAGTTCGGTTTAGGATTAGGGCTAGGTTTAGCTTTAGGACTGGGGTTGTCTTGTAGTAATGATGCAATAAACGCTTTGTTGTTTAGACGGTGGTGGTGCATTTACAAGCGATGCAAATGACGCAAGGGGGCTCAAAGGTGTATTGACTACGGTATATTTTTGCCCCCTAAAGTAGTGCCACACATCTCGGTGCTTGGAATTGAAATTCTCTGATCAGTATTCGTCTTGATAAAGAGAATCGTCCACGGTATATCTTTAAACTAAGAAATGGCATATTGTAGTATTAGTGTACATTACTCAGTATCAAAAGCCGGAATGGAATGGCTCCTGGACATAAGGCCTTTCGCCGCCATACCTCAGTATATATATATGGGTGCGCATACATTGTAGTCAGAGTGTTTTTGTGTGGTGTCTGCGCGTGTGGGCGCACCGCATCACACCGGTCCTCAAAGATCTCCACTGGCTTCCAGTCAAGCTTCGCATCGACCATAAGCTTCTCTCATTGACTTTCTCCTGCATTCACGGCACTGCTCCACTATATCTGGCTGAGCTCATACTATTACTGTGAGTCATACCACTCTATAGACCTTCACGCAGCCTCAAGATCTTCTTCCCAGTCCAGACTTGCTGTCCCAGGCTACTATGACAACACAAACAAGAAACGATCTAGTGGTGCACGGGCTTTCAAGAGTGCAGCTCCCTGCCTCTGGAACAACTTGCCAGCTCACCTCAAGTCAGGTTCTGCGTCAGTCATGACCTTCAGGCGGAACCTCAAGACGCACCTTTTCTCTCAGTTCTAAATTGTTTTTTTGTTTTTTGTTTTTGTTTTTTGTTTTTTCTTTCTTTTTCTTCTTCTTCCCCAACCCCAAAGGCGCCGTGAGCATGCTTACTGCATGGAAGTTCTTTTCGTAGCGCTATACAAATGGCCAATCATCATCATCATTTATCTCATTATCATAGTTAAACTGACGAAATCATTGAATAGTTTTGACAGCATGTGAATGCCAGTCTGCATACAGTATTTGCTTGTACAACTTGAATGATGTAGTTGTCAGGGTGGTGAGTAGATGAACTCCTGAGAAACGTTGCCATGTATATGAGTAGAAACTAGCTAGACTTGTCGGTGGTTGTTAGTAACCTGTGAAAAGGACAATGTAGCAGTTAGTATAACTGAGGATAGACTGAGTGTAGGCGCGTGGAATATACGGTATTAACGCTGTACTCGAGTGAGTGCTAAGTGTGACTGCAGATGTGAACATTTCTCGTGGACAAATTCATAACTTTACTGCAGGGAAATTGTCCACATAATTATCCTAGACACTTGCAAAGATTGCATTCCAGTTCAGCGTTATTCGGACTAGATGTAACTAATAAAACCTGGTGTTTCTTTTGGTTGGTTGTTGCTTTGTGTTTAAGTTGTTTCCCTATAGAGAAACAACTTTATTGGGTGGGGCAGATTTCGCTGCGCGCAGCAGCAAGTTTCACTGAGTGATAAAATAACAAGACTGTGACGTTTGTGTGTGTGTGTGTGTGTGTGTGTGTGATTTTACCAGACCTCTAGATCTTCCAGGTTGACGTCAAATGTTTAGTTCACGGTACTGACGTCATCTCTCTCTCTCTCTCCTACGATTCTAGATCCGCTATAGCGTAGTGGATCTATTGTCTCTGGTTGGTCTTACAGACTTGAAGAGATAAAGACACACACACACACACACACACACACACACACACACACACACACACACAACCCGGCAACAATAACAACAAAACGGACAAATAGCATGAAATTTGGGATGTGGCCATTCCTCCATGTTCTTACTCCATACAGATTAGTTCCAGTCGCTGTTGTTGTTGTTGTTGGTGGTGGTGTTACTGGGTTGAACACTCCCAGGGTCATCCACTTGGATGGGAGGATTACGCTTTACCCAATTTCAGGAATCGGCTCAAAGCGCCGCGAACTGAACCCAACACCCACGCTCATGTGAATCACACGCATTCTCTCACACACTGGACATAAACACATCACAATCACGTGGTGCGAAGGGTCAGCTCAGCTATTTAAATTTCGGAATTTAGAATTGTATTTTTTTTTTTTTCAAATTTGGTGGGCTGAACATTTCCAAAGCAGAGGGGGAGGAAGCCGGAGTACCCGGAGAGAACCCCCGACGATCGGCCCGAATGAACGGTGCCACATACGAGAAGGAAAAATTCTTTGCCCCGGGTGGGACTCGAACCCCTGACCTCTCGCATTGATGACAAGTCTCTTAACCACTAGACCACCGACCGCCCCGCCGACTGACAAAACGCAAATGAGCCATTCGCAATCACTATATATGACAACAGCGTACACAAAGTTGAACACACTGAAGAGGCCATTTAAAGTCGCTTTTAAGTTACAGAACATTACGATTTATTTCCAGCTGAATCTAAGCAACAGACATACTTTCCACGTGGTCGCATGCGCCCTCTCACCGTGCTTTGAAGGAAAGAGTATGTACAGCATTGACAACAGGCAAACAAGATAAATACAGAATTATATACAGGATCGATGCACACTGACGATACACTTTCATTTATTCTTCCAACACGCACAAAGATGTCGATATACGGCTATTTACATCAACACAGCGAGTCCTCAACAAGACGCAAGTGTGCTTGATTTCAAGTGGACCATTTTTACCATTGGCACTTATGTCAACATGAACAATAAAAACAAATGTGCAACAAGGAGAAAGTAACAAGTATTACTGATTGAATAGTCAAGACATGCACGGATATTCTGTGTGTGTGTGTGTGTGTGTGTGTGTGTGTGTGTGTGTGTGTGTGTGTGTGTGTGTGTGTGTTAATCAGTTAGGGTCTAGCGTTAAATTAGTTTCTGATCGATGTAGTTTCCGGTCGTCGGGGAGGAAGAGGGTGTGGAGGCGGGGCCGGGGGCGGCGGGGGAATGGGGTGAGGGAGGACACCTGGGGGTAAAGGGGGGGGGGGGGGGTCGACATAATTTAACAAAGAATAGTTACCGACACAATCAGGTATTTGTGAGTGAAAGTGTTACAAATACAGCACCGGCAATGGTGAACAGAAAAGTCGAATTCAAACTGTACTACTGCTCCAATCTGTCCGCGTGTCTCAGTCATTCTCTAAAACCACACACACAACAACAACAACAACAAAAAAACCTCTTGCCGAATACACTCATTTGTCCATAATTACCTTTCGTCCATTTAAAAGACCTGACACAACTATCATCTAGACCTATCAGTCATCGCGGTATTCGCGGTATATAACTGATAAAACTCGCCCATACTACGCCAGCGGCTGCCAAGCGCTAAGAATTCCCCCGTATGTCAGTGTCGCCATTTCTTTTAGGGTGGGTGTTTGGGGGTTTAACGTCCTTTTCCACCACATAGGGTGATATCAAAGACGGGGCAACGATGAAAAAGCCAGCACAAATATTTGGCCCCAGCGGGGATCGAACTCACGACCCGAGCATTAGAAGTCCAACACTCTACCATTCGACCACCCCGGCTCCCCCATTTCTTTTAGACTGTTTGGTCTGTGTGCATAAGTAACTAATGGATGCACATCGTTATACCTGTAGCGCGTTTCTGATGATGCTGGTGTCAGAATATGATTTAAAAAAAAAAAATCCAAACAGTTCTTATCATTGCAGCACAAACGGTATCATCATCATTAGCAACAAAACAAACGCTAAGTCTACCAATTGTCCTGTCTAGTTCAGGAACTCCCAATAAACAATTCACAACAGACATGCCGGCCGTTCCAACTTAATCAGTTTAATCTTCCAGCCCAGCAAAACACAAATGCAAGCCCGTGTCGGCCGTTGTCTGACCTCCACGACACAGCCATGCGCATACTCAGCACAGGACATTCAACCAATCAACGTTTCCTGTTAATAACGGCACATAATGCCATCAACCTCAAAATTTGTTTTTTTTGTCATCTTCCTAAGAGAAACATTCCAAGCTACTCCCGCCAGACTGTGATTTACGCTCGCAGAAACACGTGCCCGCACGTGACGCGACGTGATAAACTCATCAGCGCTCAACCAGGGTAGACCTAACTGTTTCCCCCGACTGCAAGGCACCTTTGCAATCAAGCGGCTGGTTACACGTACACAGCGTAACACTTGCGTCCTCCGCCGCAGAGATTTAACCGAGTGGACCGTAACGGCGTGCTGTCTGATAGTCTCCCTTGCCGACTTGCTCTGCCAACACACCAGGCCAGAAAAACTCCTATATCTGGAGCCCTAGAATCATACACTCGTTCAGGTCAGGGGCAGATAATAAGACCGACACGTCCACAGTTGCCCGCATTTTCTTCAACGATTCGTTGCATTGTATCCCCTACCAATCCCCTAGTATAAGTCACAACAGCAGACAAAAATAGGGTTTGTGTTGCTTTTTCGGTTTTAATGCAGCAACAACAAAACATGCCTGAAACGCTCATTTTTTTTATGCAGACCCTCTTGTCGGCTGCGGAGATCACACGTTAGACGTTACTGATCATCCGGCCCAGAAGCCGCCGAGGCAATGTTTAAAAATTAATGAGGGGGCGGGGTTGAAAAGGTCTTTGTTTTGGACTGAAAGAACAGCCATGTCGGACAACATGGCATCTTTCGTCTCTGGCTAATTCCGTATTATCTTCCTTATTCCCCCGGCTTCCTAAACTTTGCCTGGACAGTCCCAGTCTGTTTCAAGGCAGCCAGACAGCCAAGATGACGTTTCATCTTCTGCAACTGAGACTTCTGAGAATAAGACCTGCGACGGAGACTGACTGCATATAGATCGGCACGCGCGCACACACAAGCACCAGTGTATTCCTCCGCTAATTGAATATCTTGAACAGTTTGCTGAAGTTCTTCTTCGTCTGTGGGTTCTTTTCGTCCTTCTTGTCCGCGGTGCCTTTGGGGGATTTGGGTCGCGTGCGCGCGTGCAGTGGGTCACGTGGTGTCGCGCGCTCTTCTGTGATGATGAGAGGTTGAAGGAGAGATCCGTATTTGTCGGCGTGGACGTCCGAGATGAGGCGGGTGAAAACTGCCGCCACGTAGTCGTATTCCTCCGCTGCTGTCGTCTCGTAGAACAGGCACTCTAGCTCTGTGGCCAGTGCTGCGCCCTCTCCTTTGCTTACTTGTCTGAAAGTGGAAAAACACAGAGATAAACCAGATGTAAGGGGTGAAATGTTTAAATGGATGAAGACATAACCGAATAAATCAGACTAGAAACATGTCAAGTTGAACCAGGTTTTTACTGATATAGCCATTAACAAAACCCTGGACTTCTTTAACAATTTAGTAAAACATGGTCCATATGGACAGGCTTCGTTAATACTTAAAACTTGATCCATATGGACAGACTTTTTAAATAAATAAAACCTGGTCCATTTGAACAGGCTTCTTTAATAATAAAAACCTGATCCACATGGACAGGCTTTTTAATAATTAAAACCTGGTCCATATGGTCAGGCTTCTTTAATAATTAAAACCTGGTCCATATGGTCAGGCTTCTTTAATAATTAAAACCTGATCCATATGGTCAGGCTTCTTTAATAATTAAAACCTGGTCCACATGGACAGGCTTCTAATAATTAAAACCTGATCCACATGGTCAGGCTTCTTTAACAATTAATACCCGGATCACTTGGACAGGCTTCTTTAATCAATACAGACTAGGAACAGTCTGTGATTATTTCAGGGACAAAACGCTAATTAAACGACAACCCCAACGAAACAAGCCCGAGACTATCTAGAACCAAGTCTCAGACTAGTCTAAGTCTCTTTTCATGCACCAAGCCCCAAGAAGTCTGTGGACCTGTATCGCTCCAGGTCGATCTTGTTGCCGACTAAGGCCACGGGACAGTCCCTGCTGTGCTGCTTCAGGAACTGCGTGATGCTCTCCACGTACTCGCGCGCAGTCTCGAAGCTCTGTCTGTTCGTGATGCTGTACACGATGACGAAGGCGTCCGCCCACTTGAGGTATCGCGCTGGGTCGCTGTCCTCCTGTGACAAACACAGAAAGCGGAAAAGGTCAGCACACTACAGAACGTTTAGAAACAGCATCCCCCCCCCCCCCCAGCCCCCCCCCCCCTGATGTTGGCAGACAGTACACTTGCAAACTAGACAATGGACAAATGCAATCTTCACGACACTACTAACTACTGGTATGGGAATATATACACGTATATATATTCAGGAACCAGGCCAGAATGATGGTTGGCCGTCCAAAAGTAAAAGACAACCAAGACTGAACCTTCAGCACACCAAGGAAACCCGACCTGGTTATTGGTGTATGTTTGGCGCATTATCGTAGTAAACAAAAATCGTCCCTGATTCAGAAGAAGAAGAACAACTGTGTATTGTGTAGGCGTTTTGGCTCAAAGCGCGGTAAACTTAACCCAAACAAGCACGCTCACTTGAATCACACGCATTCTCTCACACACTGGACATGCACGCATTACAATCACGTGTTGCGAAGGGCCAGCCCAGCAACTTAAGTTTCGGAATTCAGAATTGCATTTATTTTCAAATTTTGTGGACTGAACATTTCCGAAGCAGACAAAGATTTGTTCGTATGCCGTCGATACAACGCGCCATTTGTTGCATCAAGGGAGGCAAAAAGTCGGAATGGAAGCAACTCTCAGTAATAACTCTTGATGTTAAGCCATAACGATGGCAGTCGTCCGTTGCCACCGGGCCCCGCTACAGACATAGTCCTCGTGCGAGCTGATGGACTAGGCCATAGCACCAATGATCAGTGATATGTCTCAGAGTCTCAATGGACCTGTTGCGTAGACAGGGCCCATTCCCAGCTGCTGACACCCGTAAAATAGTAGGTTGCACTGGAATCATGGCCGCCCAGAGCTGATGAGGAATAGACCGGGCCTGGCATTCACGAAGCACGTTTAGCTAAAAATCAGAGACATACACGTATGTCTCTGCCAGGGTAAACGAGCGTTTAACAATAGTAATTTCCCTTTCTGTTACGCCCGTTCAGATTCAAACGCGTTTATCTCAACTAAACGCGCTTCACGAGTACCAGGCCTGGCCATCAGGACTAACTGACAGATAACAAGGATAAGGCAAATCTGGGTCCTCTCAGGCACTTTGCGCTTGGGTCCAGACTTCCGTAAACTCAATTTAACTGTGCACGAATTCCACCCGACGTGACAGCGTTACTTTATTGTGGCCCCAAAATACCTGCCACCGACAGAAGCCTGCATACCGCACCTGCCGAAACCACTGTCTGGGTCTCCACGGTGGCTCAGGGGTCTAGCAAGAAGGCGGAGAGGCACGGTGTGTTTGTGCCCGGAGATGTTATTGTTTACTGCATGTTTTAGGTTGTGAATGAAATGCATGGTGGTGGTGGTGGTGGTGGTGGTGATGGAATATGTGTAGTTGGGGGGGGGGGAGATAGGCCATGATCTTAAACCGGCAACAGCAACAACTGGACAACACCACTGAAAACAAAACAAAAACCATCCAAAACAATGAACGACACTAACAGCCTAAGACACATCAAAATATGACCGCACACAGCAGAAGCAACCAGCAACTGACAATTCTTCGGCAAATCTAAAGAAATACAAATGAGAAAGAGGGGGGG
The DNA here is from genome assembly GCA_018292915.2 of Batillaria attramentaria. Lineage (NCBI taxonomy): Eukaryota > Metazoa > Mollusca > Gastropoda > Batillariidae > Batillaria > Batillaria attramentaria. Next base: position 796,283 of record JACVVK020000102.1, on the reverse strand, counting down.
GGGGGGGGTAAAAATTAAACCAAAAACCATCTTCAGAGAGAGAGAGAGAGAGAGAGAGAGACAGACAGACAGAGCTAGCCAGCATCCCTCACAAGAAGACCCCCAGGAATGGAAGCGTCCGTTAAAATTATTTCCATTGCCATCTTTTCTCCCCGTACTCTGACCCTAATATCAAGACTCCCTACCAGATTGTTCAGGGTCCCTGGCCTCCGCTCGATCAAATCTTATTCCGAAGTCAGCTGGAAGTACGGGAGATAGGGTGCCAGCATCCGAGAATAGCAACCGATACGTGTAGTAAAGATACGGGGGGGATCCAAAGTACGCCAGTCTGTATCAAAGGCACAGTTCTTTTAGGAGCCTCTTGCAATTTGTTGACGCCGGCTGTAAGAAAACTTAGACTGCTATCTTTAGATTTCCGACAATCAAGCCAAAAATGCTTTTATTTCTGTAACAAAATACTTCTGAACAACAATGAGTATTGCGTGGTGTCACTGCAGACATGAACCGGATTCCATTCGAGGATGAATGACTCTTGTGACATGTTACGGCGATCGCATACGAAGGATCATCTAGCACACTGTAAGTTCCGGCCTAGCCAAGTCGGCAGGATGCTGTGAGTTCGAATCCCAGTGTCTTTGTTCACGTTGCCCGCGTCTTCGGTATCACCTTTATGCGGTAAGAAAAACGTTAACAGCAACAAGCCTAAGGTCATGAGATCTAGGTAAACGCGGTGCTTCTCTTTGCTGCCGCGTGCAAGGGAATGTATTTACATTCTGGCAAGACGAGAGTGGAATCAAAATGGCGCGGCTTTGACTGATTCAGATTGCCGTAAATAAAAACGCCCCGATAGCTGAAAAAAAAAAAAAAAAAGAAAAAAAAAAAAAAAAAAAAAAAGAAAGTCTACTCGGGACCTCAAACTCCAAATCTTAGAACAGAACAGAACAGAACGAATCAACCAACCGGAAGGCAACAATTTTAAAGGAAAGTGCAAATAACAGACACACACACACACACACACACACACACACACACACACACACACACACACACACACACACACACACACACACACAACTACAACAACAACAACAAAACCCCGAAACAAACAAAAACATGATGGTCTTGAAGTTAAAACGAAAATGGTGCAATACCCCCCCCCCCCCCCCACACACACACACACACCCCAACACCCCCCTCCTCCTCCCCCCCCCCCCAAAAAAAAAGGCAAAGAAGAAGAAAAAAAGCACTGCATACAGATAATAACCACAAATACGCTGACAAGGCACTTGCTACTGATCTGCCAGTTGTCTGACTTCCAATAATTGTTTCAACTTCAGCCGTATACTGAAATACTGAAGAAATGAATGGGCATGGCTCAGTCTATTGTACACGCGACCAGACAGTTTACGTCAATTTTCCTTCCGACTTTTGCAATCAGCTCCAGACATATACTAAAGAAACGTGTGGGACTGGCTCAGTCGATCAGACAGTTTTCGCCAATTGTCCTTCCGACTTTGGGGAGCCGGGGTGGCCGGATCAGCGGTAGACCGTTGGACTTCTTATGGTCGGGTTGTGAGTTTGTATCCCGGCTGGGGCCAAATATTTGTGCTGGCTTTTTCATCGTTGCCCCGTCGGCTTTGATATCACCCGTATGTGGCGGAAACGGACGATAAATCCCCAAACACCCACCCACCCACTCTTCCGACTTTAGCAATCAACTCCAGAGATACTAGTTCTGAAGAAACGTATGGAATAGGCTCAGTCGAGCAGACAGTTTTCGCCAGTTGTCCCTCCGACTTTTGCCATCAACTACAGCCGCATAGTAAAGAAATGAATGGGATAGACTCAGTGTGTCGGACACGCGAGAGACACTTCCTGGCTACTAAAACAGCATGTCAATCCCCACTCCGCTTGGGACGAGTGGCGAGCATGATATGTGAGGTAGAAAACTCAAAACTGCATCCAATGGGGCCAGCCGTCTGCTTTATTACCTGTTCAAGATCTTCACTGCGCCACCTGGTGAGCCAGTCCGAAAACAGAGATAACCCTTTGATCCGGCTTTGGGGATGGCAGCGAATAAACAGCGTTGCTATCGCATCTTGAGAGAGAGAGGGGGGGGGGGGGGCGGGGGGGGGGGGGGGCGTTGAAAGAGAGAGAGACAGGGGGGGGGGGAGGGGGGGGGAGACTTTATTTTACAAGAATAAAAGATTAGGCGCGCAGGAAGGAAAGGAAGAGAAAACGCGATAACGCGATTGCATACATCAAGCAATACTAACAGACAATCCATAAATTATGTACATAAAGAACAATAGCAGAGAGAGAGAGAGAGAGAGAGAGAGAGAGAGAATTTTCTACAGAATCAATTCACCCCTCTCTTCAAGTAAACACACACACACACACACACACACACACACACACACACACACACACACACACACACACACACACACACACACACACACACACACACACACACACAACCAAACCACACAATACCCCCCCCCCCCCAACACACACGCACGTACCCTTCATCTTCATGTCTTTGTTTTAAATTTACTGACGGTGATATCTAATTCTCACACTTTCCCCTAAGTGGAGCAGACGGCACGTATACACGTGAACACCTCCAAATTCAGACGCGACAGGTGAACCTAAAAACAGTCGCAGCACTGCCGGCACCTGCCAAAGAGATGGGCACTGATAATCTGGAGAGTAGTCGGTTTTTATCGGCATTTCCATTCCCAGGGAAACGGTTTTTGTCTGATGAGGTCTAGGGGTCGCAACGCCGGCTGGAATTAGATTCTGAAGGTCCTGTGGTTTTCGTTTTGTTTTGTTTTGTTTTTGTCAGCAGGTGATACATATTGCTTATAAAACTGAAACTGTAGGCCGAGCCTTCAAAACAACTCCCCCGCTGTGTGTGTTCTAAGTTTGGATACAAGTCATGACTCCTGCCTTAATAATATACGTCATTCGTGCTCAGCTGTTGGGAAATTTAAAAATAGTTCTTATGATTTTTATTTATTTATCTTTTTTTTTTTTTGGTAAACGGGAAAGCTGTTTTTCATCAATATAATCTCAAGTTCAAGAAAAGGTCATTTGTTTCTAAAAGGGGCAAAGCTGAAACAGAAAATCTCGTGAAAGATCGCCTTTGCAGCAACTCAGTGTGTGTGTGTGTGTGTGTGTGTGTGTGTGTGTGTGTGTGTGTGTGTGTGTGTGTGTGTGTGTGTGTGTGTGTGTGTGTGCGCGCGCGCGCGCGCGATGAACGATGCATTCTATTACACTATGTCAAATTATTCACCATCCCAAACAGTATCTGAATTCAAATTTGTCAATCTGATCAGTGCCAGAGATCAGTAAGATGATGATGATGATGATGATGATAGTAATAATAACAACTGTGACTATATATTGTGTAGGCGCTTTACCCAATTTCTTGAACTGGCTCAAAGCACCGTGAACTTAACCCAACACGCACGCTCACGTGAATCACACACTGACAATCATTCTGTCACACACTGGACATAATCACCTGGTGCCAAGGGCCAGCTCAGCAATTCAAGTTTCGGAATCAGTTCAGAATTGCCTTTATGATTTTTGTATTTCGAGGGCTGAACATTTCCAAAAGCAGATGGGGAGGAAGCCGGAGTACCCGGACAGAAACCCCCGGCGACTGATCGGCCCGAATGAACTCAGATAACTGAATCTCCCTCCAAGCCATCAAAAGTCGAGCAACAAACAGCAGAACAAGTGAATGGGACGAGACTGACAATGAACTGCATGGTGGCTAGTTATTTCAACCCTGGAACCTTTCAGCGCCGCGCCAAAGACCTTCCCTTCAGCGCCGTTGTTGTTAGGGTTCAGACAGGAAGCGAGACGCGCCGGTCTAGCATCAAAAACATACAGGTGCCTCTCAACAGCTGGCAGCGTGGTGGCGGGTGGACTCGGGCTACATACACAGGTGGGTGGGTGGGTGGCTGGGTGTTTGGGGAGTTTAACGTCCTTTTCCACCACGTTTGGGCGATACCGAAGACGGGGCATCGAGAAAAAAAAGGCAAGGCCAGCACAGATGAAAGTTTGGAAAATGTCGGCCGTGACACTGCGGGCTTCAGTCACATCCGTGGGAACCACTACTACAGGGCAAAATGTCTTGGCTGAAATAGTGTAGGCCGTTTGTCCTGAATAAGAAGGAAACGCCTTGGTTAGCAAATAATAGAACATTTCGATCCCTCCTCCAGCCCTCCAAACCCCCCCAACCCCCAACCCTGACGCACACAGATGCACGTACACCGACCGATGTCATTTATGCTCATCCATGCAGACAACAAACAAATAAACACTTCACCGGCGAAACAAATAAACGAAAACTTAAAACAAACTCCTGATCACTTTCGATTCTACAAATCAGTCTTGATCCACGAGACCCAAAGAACGACGTAACCGGTATCCAGTAACTCTCATCTTCATGCTGTATGTTATACCTGCAACAAGGAACGGCAATCATGTTTTCTCAGCTGTACCGCCATTTGTCACACGAGCCAACTAAACATGCAACTCAACCCACAGGTAAAAAAAAAAAGTCTCTGCAGCAACAGCAGCAGCAGCAGCAGTTCAGGATGCGCACCGTATGACCAGCGAGTGGTTGCCAAGACAAGTGTTTATAGCGGAGTTGATAGGCTGGCCGCTTGTGGTCTACCCTCCCCCCCACCTCATGGGAATTTCTGCAATACCGGGCATGCGAAGTTTTCTTGTGCGCTCTAGTTTTGTCTCTACCCCGGGAGGCGGACGCAACCGCCGTTTTGTAATATATTATGTGAAAAGGGAGAGATGCGGCCAGGGTGGGTATAACATTATTTTGGGCGGTCACAAAAAGAAGAAAGCTGCCAGTCAGTGAAGCTGGGACTTTCTGCACAGAGGTGGGACACAAGTGAGGCAAGCGGATTTGTGTGAACTGCCTCTCTGGCCTAAAGAGAAAGTAGACGTGCATTACTCCTGTGAGGCCTGAGCGGAAAGGAGACATTCAATTTTTTTAAACCCCTGTCAGGTGCGTGGCTTTGAATGGTCTGTTCATGGTAGTAATTGTTTCTATATTGAAGCATTTTTAGGGGGGGGGGGGGTGACTACTAGGCTAACAGGGAATATATAGGCATTTTGAGGCCCTGTGTATTTGTGTCCTTCGCCCTGCACATACACCTCACGGCGCAAGAAATCAGACGTACGAAGAAACTATGCTCCCGGGCGCTGCAAGGTAAAGCTTAAGAAGAAAAAGAAAAAAAAAAAAAACACATTCCCGTCATCACTGCAGCCGCCATACAGGTGATGTGCAAAGGGCCCTATCGCACCTGTATTTTTCTTCTGACGGAAGCGGCATAAAAAAAAAACACTGCCGGCATCCTTTCAAACTTTCTAAATTCGCTAAGCGACGAAAAGCATAATGGATAATTTTCTGGCATCTGCAAAACCTGGCACCCGTCCCCCTCCTCCCCCCCCCCCCCCCCCCCCCCCCCCCCGCCGCCATAACAACTCATCTCAAGGCATTTGTTCATGTTTTAGTAAGTAGAATGCTGGGATAGCATACTTATGTACAATATGTAGTCACTGCTAGGGTCATCTACCGGATGGGAGTCAGTATTGTAGAAGTCTGGGGCCTAATGCATGGAGACAGACTAAAACTAGTCTGGAACTTCGCTCTAGTCTCAGACGTAGTTACGTCGGGACTATCATCGCCGCTCATTTACCCTAGTCTCCGTCTACGTGTATATTTCAGCTTCAGCCTAGTCAGTCCAGCTAGGCATGGACTTGTTACGTCCTGCAAGGACAACAACTGTTGGGTGGGTATAGAAGTGTCCTTCAGTGACTTGTACACAGTTGGCTTTCACGTCCTTTTTCCACCACATAAGGGTGATATCAAAGACTGGACAATGACGATCAAGCCAGCCTCCCGGCCAGGATTCGAACCCACGACCCGAGCATTGACAGTCCAGCTCCGCGATTACCACCCACCTTCCGGATTAAAGGACCGGAAGTGGCACCTGACCTTGACTTCGCCTTTTGCCTTTCGTAATCGCAGTTTTGTCCTGTGGATGTCCCCTGAAACACTGAAATAACCCTCCCCCTCAGCAACTGTAGCCTGATGAGGTCTGCACGCTGCAGGGTATTTAAAACGGATCGTAAACCAGGGCGATTTGCTCTGAACTAATTTGCAGCGTTTCACAACCAGACAACTTTGACACAAGTAGCGGCAGCGGGCGACTGCAGCTGGAGAATTTGTTCGCCTTCATTTCCGTGTCCCTGGATCAGTGGGAACCGTTCCAATGGTTAAAGGCACGTCTTCCCCTCAACTCAACTCCCCCCCGCCCCCTCCATCCACCCCAGTGGGAATCGTTCCGACGGTTAAAGGCACGTCTACCATCAATTCTGTGCTCACTAACCGTCCCGATCTCTTTTATTTGGGTGGTGCCTAACACCGCACCACTTCGACCCCTGCACAGTGACAGCGTCTCACATTTTGGCACCGAGCCAACAGAAGAGTACACGCGATGAGCATTCAGCTGCTCGGTGTTGCGGCCACGACCGATAGGAGATTGTGAATTTTCGACGGCTCGCGCAGCCTGTCGAAGGCAGTGTATCGCACTGAGGGCTCTACTAATCATTGCGACAGATTATTCCGAGCAAAATAACTTTCACACTCACAAGCAGAACTGTTCCGGAGTGCTGTGAAGCGTGGCGAAGGCGCGTTTAACTTGTTTCAAGGCAGACGCACGTCGAAGAATGTGTTGCTAAACCGGTGCTGACGCGAAAATGCGGGTGAGTTCGTAAACTCCAGAGCACTTCTGCGAGGAGAGAGAGCGAGATGATCTATTTACGGGAATTTTCATCAGCTGCCATGGACAGGAAAAGCCGGAAACAAGCAGCTAAATACAGAAAATGAAGTGTCAAAAAGTCATGGGTCAGCGAAGGGTAAACGTTGCTTGGGATGATACAAACAAGCAGCTAAATACAGAAAATGAAGTGTCAAAAAGTCATGGGTCAGCGAAGGGTAAACGTTGCTTGGGATGATACAAACAAGAAAAGCACAAGTGGTGTGGTGCTGACGTGACATTCGAATGCACTGTGTCTGGTAGCGAAAAAGGTTAAAGATGCAAAGGGACAACTTGGAGTGTACCCCTTGGAAATCCCGCATTTACTGGTTTTGCTGTTAACGAGAGCCTTGAGAGAGAGAGAGAGAGAGAGAGAGAGAGAGAGAGAGAGAGAATATTTATTTTCCAACGATAAAAGATTTGGCAGAAATACCACGTTTGAACCTGCCGTTGCTAAACTGCGAAAATATGAGCAAAGGAACAAAAAAACTATAAACTACAGGAATATTTATGAAAAAAGAAAAAAGTGTTGCACATCTAAACTCAATGAACGCAGAGAGAGAGAGAGAGAGAGAGAGAGAGAGAGAGAGAGAGAGAGAGAGAGAGAGATCACTTTAAAAACCCAGTCTTCCATGTGTAATCTGTGTAATGAAAACAAAAGATCTATGTTAAGTCAGTAGGATCTATCCTGTCGTCCGTTTGTCCTTTCCTTGAAATCACTGGCATCGAAGTTCTGGCCGTTTAGGTGGCGCTCTTACCGCCAGATCACACCCGTTCCCTCAGCTGTATGATGTATGATGTATGTATGTCCCGGCTCAAGGGCGCTCATTCCGCTTGGTCAATGTGCAAATAGCACACGGTAATCCCATTGGTAGGCGACAACTCCGTTTGAATTCCGCCAGTCGCAGTGCGAGGCCTGTGTATCACGTGAAGTGAACATAATCTGACCTAATATCTTCACGTCAAGGGCAGATGACACCAGACGAGTTTGTCAGAGGTGTAGTTGCCTCCCTTTCGGTAGAAAGCAAAACGTACGAACAGACAAAGGATAAAGCGATCATTTTGTCAGTATAAACTGCCCCCGGCAGCTAAGCGTCGGAATCTTCGCTATACACACACACACACACACACACACACACACACACACACACACACACACACACACACACACACACACACACACATTATTGTACGGATGCGTGTCCGTTACACTGGAAGCAAGTTGTACCTTCATTATTAAGGTGTCGACGAGTTACAAGGGTGAGATGAGAGAGAGAGAGAGAGAGAGAGGCGGGCACTTTAACGCACAGGCACGCCAGACCCACACATATAAAATAATACAACTCCATCCGACATCTGTCTCTAAAATCCACCGCCCCCAACACTATCGTACGCCTCTTCTCTACTCTCTATCTCCCTCCCTGGCCATAAACAACAAGCGGTTTATGCAATAACTCACTAACTTATTGTGGCACGCACTCTGACAGAACACAGACCCCTCCTCCCAGGCCTGCCGCCCAAAAATACCATTTCCAATTTTTGTTTGTATCTTTATTCCGGCGGAATCCAATGAGGTATGAATTCTCTTCCAGCCTGACGTCAGCCACCCCGGTTGAGTGTTGGCCCGTGCCACAATAAACGTAAATCGTCCTCCCTGTGCGTTGTAAACAGACGTCATTTCGATTTATGTTTCAGTGACGTCAGGCAAGCAATGAAAGGAAATATGATATGACGTGTGCCATGAAAATAAAAAAGTGAAAAGCGATTGAGTTTTATCGCCTAGTTGTAGGCGATGAATCTCTCTGTCTCTATTTTTTTCTGCTGTCAATAATTTGTTGTTGTTGTTGTTGTTTCCGTTGCAAACGCTGCAGAACTGAAAAGCGTAGTGGCACTGGTCGGCATCTGATGTCCGTAATCGTACAACACGGTACCCAGCAGAGCTTCACTCGCTATCCTGAAACGCCATCAGTCATTCTTGCAACACACACACACACACACACACACACACACACACACACACACACACACACAAGTACACGCACGCACGTACAATCTCTCTCTGTCTCACGCACGCACGAACAATCTCTCTCTCTCTCTCTCTCTCTCTCTCTGTGCCACACACACACACACACACACACACACACACACACACACACACACACACACACACACACACACACACGCAAGCACGCACGCACGAACAATCTCTCTCTCTCTCTCTTTCTGTGTCACACACACACACGCACGCACGCGCACGCACGCACGCACGCACGCACGCACGCACGCACACACACACACACACACACACACACACACACACACACACACACACACACACACACACACACACACACACACACACACACATCACCTTTCTTCCATTCTTCTTCTTCTCGTATGGTGCCGACCTCAGTCAAGTGGAACCACATGACCGACACAGTCTAGATCAGTACCACCATTGTAGCATACCCCTGTAGAGTACTGGTACGTCAGTGGTAAACACCGGCGAGGGAAAAAAAAAAGTTCGCAAAGAGTACCACCACCGGTGCTATATATATATATATATATATATATATATATATATATATATATATATATATATATATATATATATATAATTTTTTTTTCTTTTCTTTTTTTTCTTCAAAATGTAGCAGAAGCGATTTTCTGGAAGTCAGTTCCAGTCTGCGAGCGGCCACGTGGCAGCCACGTGCCAGGAAACAGGAGTCTGGGAGGCACAATTAGGCCAGGTAAACAGACTTAGGTAGTTTGTTGGCACGGCTGATAAACCCTGCATCATTTTTATCTCCAGACTTACCTGCCGCACGGCCTCCTTAAAACTCATCATACTGAGGGAGGCTCGACGGTCCGGTCGCTGACTGAAATCTAGACTGAGCAGCTAATGAAACTGACCATCGACTGAACAGATCTAACTCAGCGCTTGGGGGAGGTTGAAAGGAAAAATGAGACATTTGGTTCAAAATATTAAAAAAAAAAATATTAAGCGCTTTTTATCTTCCATTAAAGTTCGACGGATTTCACGTTCAAGAGGGTTAGTTAGTTAGGGCCTAACACCGCGCAAACAACAAAGACCAGTTCGAGGCTACCCGTTCATGAGGGGTCATTCTTGCATCCTTTGTTGTTTCATTTATGACGGGGTTATGAATACACACTTATTATACTATATTTTCGAAAAAAAAATCCTAAATTCATCATGAATCAGTTTAAATATATTAATAAAATATGTGGTTATTTTACAAAGCTTTTACAAAGTTCATTGCCCTACCTTGAATTGTTCTCGCAATTCTTCACACAATGTTTACACAACGTAAAAACCCCAGACATACGGTAATTTGACCCGACCATGAAGTCTGTCGGAACGATATTTTAGGCAGCAGGGAAAATGATGTTGAAAGAAGCCAGTTTGTGCGAAACAACAAATCATGGTGCAAAAATAAAAAGAAAGGTGCTCGTTAAAAAAGAGAAGAATCACCGCTGCACACTTTGTTTCTGTGTTTAGAAAAGGAAATTTGACACGCATGTGGCTTGCACCAGGCCTCCAAACAGTTAGTTTCGGGGGAAACAAAAAAGACTCAAAGGAAGAATCAAACAGAAACTAGAAACGAAAGACACAATTTCAATTTGTCTTCTTTTTGATGGACGTGCAACCACAGTGTGAAAAGTCAGGAAGTGTGTGTGTGTGTGTGTGTGTGTGTGTGTGTGTGTGTGTGTGTGTGTGTGTGTGTGTGTGTGTGTGTGTGTGTGATAGTTTCCACTTTAAAGTCTCAATAGGTTTGCCAGGCATACAGCAATGCTGTACAAAACTTTTCATCAGTTTTTTTTTTTTTTTTTTTTAACAATCCGTGATCAAAATCAGTCACTCGTGACACGGGTTGGTGTGAATGTTGTTCTACTAAAGCAGAAGCGTACCGCGTACCGCGTAGCCTACTGAGCAGAAGACGCTCTTTGATTGAAGACCGACTGGACGGCGCTGATTGGTGACTATTTTTAGCGACTTGGTCTGTCGACGTGTAGTACAGGTATGGAAGCGTTAGGCCAAGGAAAGTCATATTTCTCTACAATTAGAAGCCGAAAGTCACGAAAATGGCCAAAACGGAACACTGATCCATTCATTTGGCAAACAGCTCATGAGCTTTGGGCGCCCCCCAAAAAAAAAACCCACCAAACAAACAAAAAAACAAAACCCCACAAAACAAACAAAAACAACAACAACAAACAAACAAACAAAAAACAAAACAAAACAAAAAACAACAACAAAAAACCACATTACGAACACATTACGAGACTTACCCACCCCCCCCCCGCCCCTCCCCTATATATGCACAAAATGAGGGACGCGCGTAGGAATGAGTGGCTGGCGGTGACCCCCCCGAACTTACTGAACAGTCTTTATCGCGCGCAGGGCTGTAACTTATAACACTAAAAGCTGCCTCAGCCAGATGCACGTGCACTACGGAGGCGGTGTCACAACAGAAGGCGTTGTGCACGGTGATCTGGTGGCCCGCTGGCATATGCCAGAGCTCTCTTTGTCAGGCGATCAAAATGGCAAAGCCAGGACAAAAATAACCATTCACATCATTCTGTTTGTACAGCCAGATAACGGGCTCTCAGGCACGCACAAAATCCATTTCCTTCTTCTTCGTCTTCTTCAGCGAAACCCCGCGGATGCAAAAAAACCCCGTGTCCTGCTGGGCCGAAATGTCTTTAGCAACAACGATACTCTCGCCAGATATCGGCGGGCAATGATTGGAAAGAAAGAATACTTTGTGGAGGGGGGTGGTATTTCTAGAGACCCGCTGACGGCGCAAGATCTATCCGTGTACTGGGGTTCGCTTCAAGGTACAGGTGTCCGCCCTTCGTAGGAGTAATTGACACGTAGCCAGGTTTTGATGGACAAGTCAATGCAGCCAATCACGTCACAGTGCACCAATACTGCGACAGATAAATCACACGTGTTTGGTTGTCTGTCGGAGCATTCCTTTGCTTTCTTGTTTGTTTGTTTTTTTGTTTTTGTTTTTGAGCCTCAGTTGCATGCATGGATGCATCAGGCTTGAGTTTGATTCTTAACTTGTTGGTTGTTGTTTTTGTTTTTGTTGTTTTGGGGTTTTTTTTCTTCTTTTTTCTTTTACTTTTTTTTTTGGTCGTGCATCCATTCTTCATTGGCTCTTTTTTTTCTTTTCCCAAAGCAGTAATTATATTTCTTCTTGTACATTCTTCCCGGCAAAAGCTATTACAATGAAATATTTTGTGTTCAAATCGGCCATGTATATTATACTCATATAAACTGAGATGCTTAACTACATTATATGACATTTGTTATTCTTCTAATGAGTGTGTGTGTGTGTGTGTGTGTGTGTGTGTGTGTGTGTGTGTGTGTGTGTGTGTGTGTGTGTGAGTGTGTGGTGTGTGTGAGAGTGTGTGTGCGTGTATGAGGGAGAGACAGACAGTCGGAGTATTCCAGGGTTTCCTGCCAGAACGTCCTATCTCTCTTCTTTCTGTCTGTACCGGTAGCAGGGAACCCTCGATTTGCTTGACACGGCAATGGCAAAACACAGTCAATCCCTGACGTCATTTTGTGGAAAAGGACCATTACGTCAATGTCTTTCATCCCTTTTTCCACCATATAATCATCATTGTCTTTCTGTGGTGTGCCACTGCATGGCAGAAAGAAATTAGATGGGATGCCTTGGAGAATCAGAGGGCGTGGCTATGAGCCATAGGGCTACATGCAAAAATAGTGACGCGACAATCTTTCTTGGGTGCGACTGCTGCTTCCAGTTTGGTAATGACTGTTCCATCCACCCATCCTATCGACTGCTGTTCAGTGTTCCATTCAGTCTAATTCAAGTGAGCAGAAGACACAATAGTGTACAGCATTGTCCAGGAATGACCAAACAGCAGGTCCGGAATCCTCATCGTACTGAATAATAATAATAATAATAATAATAATAATAATAATAATAATAATAATAATAATAATAATAATAATAGAGTATTGTAAAGGCGCTTTACCCAATTTTTTGAATCGGCTCAAAGCGCCGCGGACTGAACCCAACACGCACGCTCAGGCGAATCACGCGCATTCTCTCAAACACTGGACATGAACACATTACCATCACGTGGTGCGAAGGGTCAGCTCAGCCACTTAAGTTTCGGAATTTAGAATTGCATCTATTTTCAAATTTTGTGGGCTGAAAATTTCCTAAACAGAGGGGGAGGAAGCCGGAGTACCCGGAGAGAACCCCGAATGAACGGTGCCACGTACGAGAAGGAAAACATCTCTGCCCCCGAGTGGGACTCCAATCTGACCTCTCGCATTGGTGAGTCTGAACCACCAAACCACCGACCGCCTGAATGTATACGCGCACCCAAAGAAGAGTTCTTTGATGCTGACAGGCTGACTGTCGGACAAGCCTCTACTGTCTGAATCAAACTGACAGGACTCAGTCAAGAATGAATAATCAACAGGTTGCTACATCTTGTCACGTTCATACAGACATAATGTACGCGCGCCCAGAATCAGTGAAGTGTTCCATGACGCAAACAAGCTCAAGATGACTGACAAAACTTCGGCTGCATCAGATCCAGCTGCTATGACTCGGTCAGTGAATGAACCAATAAATCGGGCCGTAACATTATCTCAAATGCGCTTCACTCAGCCAGTGCGAAGTTTATCAACAACAGACGAGAAGGATGACTGCCTGTGCGGTCCATTTGAACAGCTGCTCATGATTTCGTGATTGAGTAATCCCATCACATCGTGTTGGTGCATAAGCTACATCTCCTCACCGCTGACTGGAGGCGGGGAGTCGGGATAGCCGAATGGTAGAGCGTTGGACTCACAAAGATCGGGTCGTGAGTTCGAATCCCGGTTGGGGCCAGATACTTGTACTGGCCTTTTTCGCGTTGCCCCGTCTTTGATATCGCCCTTACATGGTGGAAAAGGACGTTAAACTCCCAAACACCCATCCACCCACCCGCTGACTGGAAGCCTCTTTCTGTCCAGAGAAAGCTACCGTCAAATTCTAAAAGGACCTAAGTAACAATTACATCCATGGCGCTTATACCCTTTTATCGAAATAGTGAATCATGACAGTAGAAGGCAGCACTAAAACATTTGTGCATTCTTGTTTTATCTAACTTGACAAATTTGTGGAGTCGGACACAGTCACAATTGACATGATTATTCACTCAGGCTAGGTGTCTCAAAACAGGCTCACCTCAGTCAGCCTCAGTAATACAAAAGAAACGCAAAAAGTTATTTTCATTTGTTTGATTGTTTGTTTGTTTGGTGTTCGCGTTCCTGGGGTGAGCACTCCCCGGCCCCAAGCTTCCCTTCCGGCGATGAGAGGATTTCGTGTCAGTGTGTGACCATTTTCACGTGCCCCGTCACATGGGTAATGACCTCCGTCTCAGTTAAGAGGGTTGCAGCTTTGTAATTACAGACTGAAAGTTTTTACGCTAGAAGTTTACCTTAGCTGAAGATAATCCCCACATAACACTGATAGCAATAACAACATTTTGCTGTAGCCCCAGTCACTGCTCTGGCCAGAGTCAACAATGACAACAGCCTATGGGCGAGGCAAATTTTCATTGTTTGATTAGAGGAATGCTACAAGTTTATGAGTAAGCCGCATAACACAATGACAACAGCCTATGGGCGAGGCAAATTTTCATTGTTTGATTAGAGGAATGCTACAAGTTTATGAGTAAGCCGCATACCGTTTTTTCCCCACAACGAATCTGTCAAAAATGAAGTGTATCCCCCTCCCTCCCTTTTTTTTCTCACTATCTTTCCTTTCAAAACCTCTCCCTAAGCGCCGTGAGCACTCAGTTAGGGTGGAGCCGTGCGCTATATCAAGTCTCCATCATCATCATCATCATCATCATCATCATCTCTCTCTCTCTGTCTCTTTTGTATGTGGGGGCGCACGCGTTGCCCGCTCTTTGCTTTATTATCAACACCCTTCGTGTTTGTTGTTGTCTTTGTGTGTGTACGTTTTGTATATTATCCTTTGTAGTTGTAGCAACGGCAAGTTGTAATACTGGTTTGCGGACCAAAAAACTTCCATCTTTGGAAAATAAAGGTTCATTTCTATTCATTTCATTTCATCTCTCTCTCTCTCTCTCTCTCTCTCACACACACACACACACACACACACACACACACACACACACACACACACACACACACACACACACACGCCCGCCAAGACAGCAGTCAACCAATTTTTAACTCATCCACTCTAGACAGTGCGCGTGGAACACAGACACCAGGCTGTCAATGTACATCCGGAGATTTTTGGCGTTCCAGCGCGTGATATTATCATTGGCTAAGCAAGATCCCGGTCGTTCCAAACTTGTCTGACTTGGCCGTGTACCACGTACGTGACTCACCTTATCACAGGTATCCATGAGATGGACGACCAGATCTTGGTTGTCCCAGTCCTCGTGTTTGGTGTACGTACCCTCTGCAGACAGAAAATAAAACGCATCTTGCACTCTTGAATAATGAGAGTATCTCAGAAGGAAAGAACAAAAAACAACAACAACAACAACAACAACAACAACGGAAAGTTAATATCAAACATGCTTTTTTGTGACTGGGGAAATCGGAAGCAGCCCACTTTTTTTTTTTTTTTTGGGGGGGGGGGGGGGGCTTCATCTCGTCCACTGATACAAGTAATAAGTACACGTAGTGTCATGCTGCTAGGCTGAGACATTCAGACAGCTCCGTAAAAGCTGTGCAGACAGCGTCAAGCACTTACCCCAGAACCGTTGACCCAAATCTGGAACACATTCACAGCCCCCTCCCCCTTCCTTCCCACCCGTCGCCTTCTCTCTCTCTCTCCCCCCCCTCCCTCCCACCAAAACAACAACAAAAAACCCTCCCCTCACGTCTTTTTTCTTTACCGTGCCACATTTTTCTGTTTTCAACAGCTTGGCATCTCATTCGTTTCACTAAGTTCCCGAGGCGATGTGATTAGTAATCGTAACGGCTGACACGGGAAACGCACACATCTTCCATCTTCAACCATCTGTATATATATCTGCGTGCTCAACCTCTAGAACACTAGCGGCACCGCCTCAAAAGCCACTTTTCCATGATTAGAAAGAATTATGACGGGGTCGGCTGCGATACTAGCGGGGTTGTTTCATGCGTCTACCAACACACTTCAGGCTTCTGCGGCTCCTATCTGTATGGCGCCGCCATCGAGTTCCGTCTTTGAAGGTACATGACGGTTTTGAGGTTTGGTTTCGGTGCCGCCGCGCGAACATTTTTGTCTAATGATCTGCGGTTCTAGGACGAAAGTGTCTCTTCACACAAGTGCGCTGTTTTGACTGAGATCCTTGTCAGATGAAACGGGCTGATTGCGAAAAAAGAAAAAGAAAAAAAAAAATAGTAGAGAAAAAAAAAAAAGGTTGGTGTCAAGTGGGGTACTTTGCCGAGTCAGCAGATTTGGCGGATGGTGAATTCTCAGAAAATACGTACCCATGCATATACATGTAAATGTATATATACCGACACGGAAGAAATATTTGTTGGTCTCACTATGATGAACAGACCAGACCGCATGACTAGTACTATGTTCAGACGTCCAGAAGACGGGGGAGGGAAGGGGGGGGGGGAAGCGGAAGGGGGTGGGTGGGGGTGCCGGGTTGAAGTGTAAGGGAGGGTGCATGAACAAACTCCATTCATCAACAATAATTGCGACTACTGATTTAGTGATTAGAGTGTGTGTGTGTGTGTGTGTGTGTGTGTGTGTGTGTGTGTGTGTGTGTGTGTGTGTGTGTGTGTGTGTGTGCGTGCGTGCGTATGTGTGTGTGTGTGTGTGTGTGTGTGTGTGTGTGTGTGTGTGTGTGTGTGTGTGTGTGTGTGTGTGTGTGTGTGTGTGAGTTGGTGGCGTTTGGAGTGAGGTCGCGAGATGAAACGGACGGAGGAGGGGTGTATATTTTTCACCTGGAATGACGAAATTACATGTTTGAAAAACAAAAACTTATTCACGTCTTAGCGTACCTGCCCTCATTTTTTTTTCTTCTAATCGAATTCAGACTTGCTGCACGTGCCAGGCCACTGTCCGGATTACCGCCGACCCACACAAACCCACAAGCCGACATTCCCACACACTACCACCCCGATTTTAAACGCACCTCTACCAATGTCTATAGCCTTTCCTAACCTGGTTAGGTGAAATTAGCGCTTAATGAACAACCTCTGTCTGTCTATCCCTCAAGCAGTTTCCTTAAGAGTGTTGTGTGTGTCTGGTTTTAAAACAGCCAGTCAGCGTAACTGCCGTTCACCAGCTGTGCCGTATACGAGAACGTAAAGAAAACGGCCATCAAGGAAATTAAGCAAACGGGATTTTATGCCCAGGGCTTGCCGTGAGCAAAACGCATTTAAAATGTGTGTCAGTGGTGCTGGGTCTAGAAGATTCGCTTGCTACTTCACTGAGAGAGAGATTGGTTATTGGTTTGTACGAAAGTTAAAATAAAGAGCCTGTGAGACCTCAGGGAAAGCTTAATCACCTTAATTACCTATAGCCGCCTATCGTTAAAAATAACATAGTCACCAAACGACCCACCGGCTAAACAACACCAGCAACTATAAAACACACACACACACACACACACACACACACACACACACACACACACACACACACACACACACACACACACACCGCCCTCCCGCAACGCCCTTCCCTTTTACGCGAATTAGATCCAAATTCTCGTACATATCTTACCTAGATCTGGGTCATACTCCATGATAAATCGTTTGGTGATGTACTTCACTGTCAGGGCTGTAACAAAACAGACGAAAAAGGAAATGTCAACAGCTACAAGAAAATCCACATAAACAATGTCAAGCTGTCTTGCCATAAAACTGACAAGAGTATGAAAGTGCAAATGCCGTACAGTGCAAAAGAACATAAACATAACTTTATTGCCATATGTATAAACATTAGGAATTCGTTGTGGTTTTAAAAGAGCTGCTTTGCATTCACACATACATGCATGCTGTCACTTGTTCACTTGTATTACAGTCACTCGCACTTAAATGCTAATAAAATCACATTAAACCTCACTAAAATGCTAAGACACTAAGAACAATAAAACAGACTAATAAAGTAATTTGATAAAGTACAAGAAGCATTGAAAGTCGAAAGCAAAATGTCATGTAACAGGCGTTGGTGAGAAGGACGGTGAGGGTGTATGCTCCTGAGAATGATGCTGATCAGTCAAGGCTGATTTAATTCTAGACCAACGTTTGAAGATCTGGCACCCTGCTGCTGAGAATGACAGTGACGACTATGCTTTACATATGTGACCCGTAGGGACCATAAGTCGAAAATTATCAGTGTTGAGATATGCATGTCCCTGCAAACTATTGGTTATGCAGTATAATTCAATATAAGAATGAAAGTTGTATTACTAAAATTGACAGAGATATCAGCAATTGAAATTGGCTACCCACCAAGCGGCCATACTGACCCCCCGCACTCTTTTCGCCTGTAGCGGCGTTCGGCCTAGCGCGACTTACGGTCCCTGTCGCAAGAACGGGTCACATATGTGAAGATTTAACTCTCTGCTTCTGAGAATGACACTGATGAAATGATTGAAGTCTATGGCCGACGCTCAAGTTGAAGGTCTGACGATGATTTACATCCGTGGTCGACATGTCAGAATCTAACTCTCTGCTTCTGAGAATGATCCTAATGATGATTTAAGTCTGAGCAGATCTAACCATTAGTGCACCGTCCATCTAAATTCCTAGTCCCCGGACCTCTCCACCTTTCTGATACGCATTAAAAGATTTACTACTGCCGACCAAAAGTATCTTCACTCCAGGAGAATTCCTAGACCGGGCACTATCAGCAGACATGTACGTACGGGAGAGATACAGTTTCCATATATTCTCGGGATGAAGCCCATTAAGGGGCCTCTGCTGAACACGACACCAATGAATCAGACAGGCCGGACTAAACTGAGAGGCCGGGTATTTTGAATCTGCGATAAAAGTGGCCAATTACCACCGTTCTTAGTCCAGCTGCTGTCCGAAACGGGGCCGCTCATTGGGGGAACCAGTTTCAGTATCGCTAAGGTCGGAGACAAGAACATGCTATGGGCATAAACATGGCAGGGCACAGTCTGGCATGCCAGTGGCAGTTTGATACTAGATATCCCTTCTTCGTTAACCAGTGTAGGTTCGGACTAGACTATCAGAATACCAAAAGGAACAAAACTGATGTGAACACTGAACTGTATCAGAATGCTCGGGAAGAAGAAACAGAATTTTAACTTTGGAATCTATTAGAATACCAAAAATACTGGCCTGAGAGACCAGTCGAACATAGATCGTTTCAAGTCTGACTTGAAAACGCATCTGTTCCGGCTGGCTTTCGACTAATCCCACTTACCTCTTCCTGATTCAGCTGCTCTGTGTGTGTGTGTGTGTGTGTGTGTGTGTGTGTGTGTGTGTGTGTGTGTGTGTGTGTGTGTGTGCATATTTGTGACGGTGCGGGAGTACGCGCATTGAGTCACTCTGTGAGAATTTTGCGCTATATAAGTACAATTCATTATTATTATTATTATTATTATTAAATACAGTGATCTTGGACTCAATTCTCAGAATACCAAGAGAAACTAAATTTTAATTCTGGACTCAATGAGAATAAAAAGAGAAACACAACTTTAATTCTGGACTGTTGTCAGATTACCAACAGAACCAACATTTTAATCTTGGACTCCTTTATCAGAATATCAAGAGAACCAAACTTTTAATTTTGGACTCCATAATCAGAATACCAAGAGAACCTAAATTTCGATTTTGGACTCCATAATCAAAATACCAAAAGAACCGAAATTTCAATTTTGGACTCCATAATCAAAATACCAAAAGAACCGAAATTTCAATTTCGAACTCCGCATCAGAATACAAGAGAACCAACATTATATTTTGGACCCCATGATCAGAACGCCAAGAGAACTAACATTCTATTTCGGACACAATTTCAATTTTGGACTCCGGCTATGATATCAGTATACCAAAATACACAATAAGTTCAGGTCGTTCAGTTTGTGTGTGTTGTGCTCGGGGCCCGTTTTGAGTTCAGTCTATGGATATTCTGAATATTTTACAACACGCCCGGGTAGTCTTTTTCGTGTTCAGAACAAGGACTCTAAATCTGTATCATCTTGTCTCTACGCTATACGTCGGGGAATCTTGGTAGCGGAGGCGGATGTTCTCATTAATTTGGCCTCCATTCCTTCATTGTGTCTCCGCAGGCGTTATATTTTACCAGTAAAACGCCCTCGAACTGATACCAACACACACACACACACACACACACACACACACACACACACACACACACACACACACACACACTGACACGCACGCACATGGCTGACACGCACCAAAAAAACAAACCAACACCCCAACACTTTTAGGTTTTTTCAACCTCAAAACCGAACGGTTTCCGGTTTGAAGAAGGCGTTTAAAAACCGCCCAAACTCACACGCCCTAACAATGAATCACAGAGAATCCACTTAAATCCCCCTCCCCCCAATCCCCCTCCTCCCGTCAAACCCTCCTTTCTTCCCGTACGGCAAAAAGCCCAAAACAAGAAACAACAAAAAAGCACAAACTTCAACTTTCTTTCCAAAGCTCCTTGGTCGGATGATGGAGGGGTTTGTACAGTGAAGTGGAGGCGGGTGGAGAGAGTATTGCACCATGCATGTCGCTTTCACCTAACTGCGTAAAGCTGGGAGGAACCCAGAAATGCCAACCTAGCCTGGCCCTACTAAGTTGAGAGAAAAGTGTGCGAGGAAATGAGGGTGAGCCCAACCCTGTTCCGGGACCGTCGCTTCTCCAGGCCCCTGCGATGACGGCCAAGTCGGGCTAACCGAGACCGAGCCGAGCTAGGTGATTCCTAAGAAGGAAAAAACAAAACTACTCGGTGACAAGGAAAGTGGACAGTTGCGAACAATTTTGAGGTCCCAGTGTTATTTCACAGTGCGCGCAGAAGCGATGAAAACTGTCGCTTTCACCAGCACAGTACATTTCCAGCCTGTTTAGAGAGTATTGCCTGCATGAGTTGTCTTCCTTGCCGCAACAAGCACGCATTTTTCGTGACAAAGCACAAAGCTCCCACGAAAAATGCATGCTTGCTGCGGGTCTGTGTATGCACGGGGGACAACTCATGCAAGAAATAATCTCGAAACAGGCTGAAAATGTACTGTGCTGGTGAATGCGACAGTTTTCATCGCATCTGTGCACACTGTGAAATAACACGGGGACCTCAAAGTTGTTCGCAAGTGTCCACTTTCCTTGTCACCGAGTATTTTTGTTTTTTTCCTTCTTAGGTACATTGTATCACTTAGCTCGGCTCGGTCTCGGTTAGCCCGATTTGGACGTCGTCGTAGGGGCCTAGAGAAGCGACGGTCCCGGAACAGGGTTGGGGTGAGCCATGATAGCTGCCGTGGAACTGCCCGATACTGTCCACATCCAAACAAACTGACATGTATCAACACTTAATACCAGACAACTGATTCACGGAAAGCAAATTGAACTAGCAAACGTAGATGCAACATAAACGAAACAAAACAACAAGAAGAAAATGAAGAGCCAAACTATGCCCCCTCCCAAATCAGTCAATCAATCAAAAATAATTGAAATAAAAAAAAGATAATTAAAAAAATACATTAATCAAAGCAAAACAAAAAAACAACACTAAACAACAACAACAACAACACAAACACATATACACACGTACGTGTGTGTGTGTGTGTGTGTGTGTGTGTGTGTGTGTGTGTGTGTGTGTGTGTGTGTGTGTGTGTGTGTTTACCGGTCACCAGGGACACACATGGCATTTATCTCCGCAAACCGGGGACTCAGCGGAATCGGGGACCACACACACACACACACACACACACACACACACACACACACCACCACCACCACCACCACCACCACCAACAACAACAACAACAACAGCAAACAACAAAACAATCAAACAAACAAATCAACAACACCAAGAAACCAAAAACAACACTAACAACAACAAAACCAACTACCTTCGTCGTACGTCGTTGGTGCAGTTGCACTCACTTTCCGATTCAAACGCCCATAGCTCAGTCAATTACGTCGTTACTGATAACCCATGAGTGTTCGGGGAACCAAGCAAATGGTTACAGGAGAAGGGCACCATGGCTAGGTTCACACCGGCCCTGTTACGCCCTTTTAGGTTGGATCATCGGCACACTGCATTTTTGCAAGCTTCTGTTCTGCAGGCGTTTTAATATTATGGTTTAATGACTAAGGTCGGCTTTGCTCATGCACCATGTATATGATCATCAGGCACGTACTGACGTCATACAGTCAGATAAAAAAACAAACAAAAAAACAGTTCTTTCGCGTCGCTCCATGCTACTCTCAAATAATTATCAATTTGTTTTGGCTTTGATTTTGTTTTGAAACCGCGGGGCTTGCGTCAGTTCTCACACTTCCTTTTGTTGCCGGCCCCATCCTCTGTAAACCCGGATTGAAATCAGACCAGGCAAGACCAACCTTTTGACTCCACATAAACTTAATTAGGTTTGTCTTAATGGCGGGGATGAACCAGGGATGAACTCTTTGTGAATAACACCGACGGCGTTTGGAACAGACGCAGAAATATATCGATAACCTAGCAAGCAACAGAAGAAGAAAAAAAACCAAAAAAACATGAGCGTCTCAAACAAAAACAAAAACCAAACCGCACATGGCACCGTCAGAGAGAGAGAGAGAGAGAGAGGTTTAAAAACGCAACAACAAAAGCCGCTGAAGACAAACAAAGAAACAAACACACATATCAACAACACTAACACAACAAAAATTACACAAACATACACACACATAAACATTTTCAAACAGCATTTGTTAACTGGACGACTGATTTCAAACAGACGACTGAGACACCCGAAAAAAGAAAAAAGAAAGAGAAAAAAGAGAGATGGTTCCAGGGTTTATACGAGGCAGGTTAAGTACACAGCCAAACTTTATGTCTTGGTGTTAATGATGCATCGTAAAGTGCATTCTAAAAACCGACGTTCGTCTGTGACGAGCTTTGAAGAGTTTCCGCAATAGCGGAGGATATGGTTTAACCGCTTATAAACTCTTCGAGGCAGAGGCAGAAGGGGGCAAAAGCTGAGACACTGTTCCGAAAAAAAAATACAAAAAAATACAAGAGGTGTGAAAATATACAGTGATGGTACGATACTGTTTTCTGCCCACACATTTATATGTATGTATGTGGTTTCTGTATGTATGTATGTATGTATGTATGTATGTATACATGTATGCAAGTATGTAGGTTTTCACTTATGTGTTTGTGTAGGTATCAGGCGCGTAGGAAGATGCTGAGAGGAAGGGGGGCCCACTAAGTCGGGTGAGCCATACGGCCGGGGTGAAGAAGGGGGGTGGGGGGGTCTGTGTGTGTGTGTGTGTGTGTGTGTGTGTGTTGACTGCCAAGGATTGTGTCCTGCTCTTATCAAAAGCAAGGGGGGCCCAAAGATATTCGGGCCCCCCTTCCAAAAATCGAACGGGGGCCTGGGCCCCCAGGGCCCCCGTGGTTCCTACGCCCCTGGGTATGTTCACCAATGGTCACCATGCAGTCAGTGTCTGTTTAATTACTTGCCCATGTGTCAAACTGTGTCTTGACCCCATGTGTCAAACTGTGTCTTGACGCCATATGTGCCTGCACCTGTATGTCTTTGTGTATGTATATATACTGAAAAAAATAGTAATTAAAAAAAGAGGTGTGAAAATATGGGTCTCTGAAGGTACTGAAAAACTAGAGAGAGAGAGAGAGAGAGTTGGGAGTTGACAAAGAGCAATATTAAAGATACAAACTCCCACCCACTTCAGAAAATAAAATAAAATAAAAAAAGAAAGAAAAAATTAGCAAACAGCAAAATTAAAAGAAAAAGAAACATCGAAAAACAAAACAAAAGAAAAATCAAAGGAAATAAATAACAACAAAAACCACACGAACAACAACAACAACAACAACAACAACAACAATGAATAAATAAAGAATAAAACCACTACATAATCTCTTCAGTGTGCCCTTGACCTCCAACCAGACAGTCACCGGTGCGGTAAACGGAAGATAATTCGCGAAATCTGAATCGCACCTTTTCGGCACCACTTCAAACCGAGCTGTCAGTTTGGCTCGCAAACGAAGTTTTTTTGTTTTTTTTTGAAAACTTGTTTTCCTCTTTCCTGTCCAACTCTATCACTGTCTCTACTTAACCTTGGCGGTTTCGCTTTATTCTTGGCTGGCCTTGGCGTGACTGCGTGTTCTCAGTGATTGGTCTAAACACAGTTATGACATTCATGCAATTATTTCTATCTCCACGACGCGGAGAAGGCACGCAAGGGAGGCAATAATGACATCCCTTCTGCCGCTCGTGTTGCGTGTAGACTTGAGTGGGAGCGACGCAGAACCGCGGGAGGCACTCACTCACTCACCAAAAAGTGTGGTTGGTGTGCCCTCAGTGTTGAAACTATGCGCGAGCTCCAGTAGCACGGAAAACCCACACAATACATTTAAAACAATGACGGCAAAAAAAAAAAAAAAAAACTTTCTGCATCACTCAACGCCGCAAAACCCAGCGTGTGGTTTTGGTGGTTCATACCTTTGTCGCCTTGGGTGGTTGGTTAGTTTGTTTTAACGTTCCACGCATCAAGAGGTGATTGGAAACGGTTTTAATGGGCAGGTTATGGAAGGGGGGGGGGAGGTAACAGCTCAGTACTCCAACTGACGGTCAAGCTGAAACTTTTTTCAGTCTCGGCAGTCAGGACCGACACAAAGGGGTTAATACTACCATTTTTTATGCTGGCAGATCGTTCTGATCCGTTTCCGTGGTATCTATGATCACACCGCTTAGGCACCTGCACAGTGACAGCGTCTGTAATGCTGGCACTGCCGGAGTCAACAGAATCGTACTCGATTCGCGATGACGCCGCGACCACACTGAGCGCTCCAGTATCGTAACAGTCGTAGTATTTGAATGTTCGAATCGCTCGCGCAAAGTGTGTAACGACATTGTATCGCATTAAGAGCTGTACTAATCATCAAGATAGAACTCGGGAGTATTTCGAAGATAGAACTCTCTCTCTCTCTCTGCTTTGGAAATGTTCAGCCCACCAAGTTTGAAAAATAAATGCATATCTAAATTCCGAAATTTAAATAGCTGAGCTGACCCTTCGCACCACGTGATTGTAATACGTTTATGTCCTGTGTGTGAGAGAATGCGTGTGATTCACGTGAGCGTGCGTGTTGGGTTTAGCTCGCGGCGCTTTGAGCCAAAATATTTGGGATAAAGCGCCTATATTAATGCGATTATTATTATTAGTAGTAGTAGTAGTAGTATTTCGAACGTACAGTGGCACTCACGAGCGAAAGTGTTCCAGAACAAAGATGGAATTAGCCCGTTCAATGTATCCACAAACAGATCCACAGATACGCACAGCCAGAGGCGGAAACGGGAAACGCTTCAGAGTAAGTACATTTTTTTTTTTTTTTTTTTTTAAACTCCAATCTAAGGTCGGTTCGTTTTCCTGCTTTCTTTCCCTGGACTCTCCATGCTCGGGTCGTGAGTTCGAATCTCGTCTGGAGCCAAATATTTGTGCTGGCCTTTTTCTCGTTGCCCCGTCTTTGATATCATCCGTTACGTGGTGGGAAAGGACGTTAAACTCAAAAACACCCACCCACCCCTTTGGGATCTGTAGAGCTAAGATAATGTTTCCTCACAAGCACAGTTATCTCCCCCTGCTTTGGGCCATTGAGAAGCTGTTGTTCAGGGGTTCCATCGCTGTGTTATAGCCGTTTTCTTCCAGGTTTAAGATGACACATCCGCACTCAGAAGAAAATCATTGCCCATTCACGCTGCAATTTATCTGACAGTGATGAAGGCTCCTACGTCAATATCATTCAGTTTCAAGTGTTTCGCTGAGATTTCAAGGACAACGCCATCAAATCAGTGTCAGCCTGCAGCACCTCCTCCTGGCTTCAAATTAAAGTGTCATAGCCAATCAGATTGCTGGGACTAGCTTGGCAACAAGTTGAAAAGTGCAGCATGATCTTGGCCTTGAGGTACGTATCATCTTCCTAGATGCCTTCCTTTCACATCTGTGTTATGGAAACTGTCGGGTGTGAGTTCCTTGAATTTTCTTGTTCCATCAAGCTTTTATCTCACGCATCTCAATCGTCTGATGCATCTGATCAGGTTATGAGTGATATTAGTGACGTCCCTAAACGCTGGCTATTCATAACGCTTGCCTAGTCTGCTCAGTCTGTCACTGCACTTTCACCTAGGATCAGATCATCTCTCTCTCTCTCTCCTGTTAGAGAGTTGTTACTTGGCAATGGCATGTTGCAAGTGGCTTGTTTTGCTTTGTACCCCCCCCCCTCCTCCTCCCCCTCCCCAACCTCCCTATGACGGCCTTCACCAATAAACCATTCGTACTACTCTCTCTCTCTCTCTCACACACACACACACACACACACACACACACACACACACACACACACACACTACCCCACCATTTTTTCGACAAACTTTGCTCTGCTAGCAGTGTTAATTGATGCATGTAGAGAGACTAGAACTAAGTCTGAGACTAGCTTGACTAAGCTGAGGGTCAGACGATTAGTACATGTACGCGACGCATAAACGGAGACTGAGGCAAGATTAGGAGCGGGAGCTGATGACACATTGTAGTCCCGACGCTAGAAGTCTGAGACTCGCAGCTAAGTCTCAGACTAGCCTAGGTGTAGTCCGTTTTCGTGCATCACGACCCCTGGTTCCAAATGGTCCTAACGGAACTTACGCATAAGACACTGCATTGCTCTTTTCGTTGGGGATCGCTTTTACACGAAATGTCGGATCTGGAATGCCATATTTTTACCCCTCAGTATTTTTTTCTTCTCATTTGTTCTGTCTTGTTCAAGGCGCGAAAATGAGTTGACCGATTTACACTGACAGCGGCTTTGCGGCACCGTGCAGACACAACGAAGACGAATTTAGGAACAGAGAATTAAATTCGGTCAGTGAACGCAAGAGGCTGTAACAAGGGAAAATAAACAACAGCCACAAATGCTCGTTACAAATGAAATGGGGAGTTTCAAACCCAGTATTTTTGGTCTGAGCGCGCGAGCGGGGACACACGCACGCACGCACGCACACACACACACACACACACACACACACACACACACAACAACAACAACAACAACAACAAAGAAGCACTGAAAACGCTCAACTACCGTGATAATGTTCAGACTCAACATTATCATGATCGATCAACAGCAACAATATCGAAACCATTAAAATCACTGCAGTGCGATAACACTCTGCAGTCATTTGACATCACAGCCGCCAGTTCTTCCGTCAGCACAACAGCAAAAACAACACGGCCACTTCGGAGGTTGTCGAGATTTATGGGAGACAACTCACTCAATTTTTCCCACGAACGATAACACCCGTCTTTGATCTACCCCATGCAAGATCCACAATCAAAGAAGAACAAGCTTCGTCTGTACTGGCACATGTGCAACACTGTCCAAGAACGGTAACACCCCCTCCCCCTCCAATACGCCCTCCCCCACCCTTCCCCCACTGTGCAGCAAAGAATTTAGCAGCGTGGCCTTGCAGCGGAAAGAATGCAGCGCCAGGTATGTAAATGACGATTTTTGGTTTAAATACATGTGAAGGGCTGAGGAGGATGAAACTAAACAGTTTGGAGTGGAGGGTTGTAAGAAAAAGTGCCAAACGCTAACGTCAGGTGGTCTGTCTATGGAGCTGCTGACGACACTGCCGTCGTCTGGTGCCTTAAAAAAAAATTGACACGGTTGTATAGACAACGGAATGAAGCAAAAACTTGACGTCGGAAAAGGAACAAAACGAAACAAACTGAAAAGAAAAGAACTCTTTAAAAAAAAAAAAAAAAAGGAAAAGAGAAAACCAACAAAGCATAGGCCAGCTGTAAAGGTTTAACTTGACGTAAAAAAAAAAAAGCGCGCAAGTACCTATTCTTTTAGGCCGTAAGAATAATTCAATAGGCTGTTGGTCTAAGCAAGCTCTCCGTTATTAAAGACGTGAGGTTTTATTGACGTACCTACAGACCACCTCTTGATATCTGTAGATGTCTCAAGTAGTGTAGTGTAGTGTAGTGTAGTGTACATATTGTGTCGTACTGTATTGTAATATAATTATTGTATTGTAGTGTATTGTAGTGTATTCTATCGTATTGCACATATTGTATTGTATTGCATTACATTGTACATATTGTATCGTATTGTGGCTGAAATCGATTTAACTTATTCCATACATACACATAACACTGACCATCTTTCTGATTAACCTCACTCTTACGCATTCACACATTAGCATATTAGCTCTTCATGACACTTAAATCGATTTAACTTATTCCATACATACACATAACACTGACCATCTTTCTGATTAACCTCACTCTTACGCATTCACACATTAGCATATTAGCTCTTCATGACACTTAAATGTTTGGCTGACCACCTCTGCAGTGGAACTGTACTTAAACCTGGCACCGCTGCCAAAAACTCCCAATTCGTACCACCACCACCACGCACCATTTAGTCCAGGTGAGTGAACAGCAGGGTCGAGCAGGCCCCAGCAACTACATGTTTCAGTAAAGAGACCGCAGGCTAAGTACGAGTTTACAGAACAGTGCTATCGTACACCAGGAAACAGTCACTGAGGGACGTACATATGATACTGCAGAGTTCATATCTTCTGGACAGTCTGGAGGATCTGTGTGTGTGTGTGTGTGTGTGTGTGTGTGTGTACACGGGTGTTAGTCAAAACGGCAGAAAGTTGGGTGTTTGTTTGTTTGTTTTTTTCCAGTGCTACTAGGTACGGTTCAAACGTTTACTTAGTTTTGACGAAAACTACTCTGAAGTATAGCCATATAACTTATAAGCCGTGGACTGGCATTGGCAAAACACAGTAAGTCCACTGACGTCACTGATTTGAGGAAAAAGACCCTTACGTCAAATGCACGTCTTTCCAGTGATATTCACATTTGAAAATGTAAACACTCAACACTACTCAGTGTTCACTGGATTTCAGTTTGAATGTGTAAAAGAAAGGAGCCATGTATCAACCATTAAACGCGACTGCATGCTCTCAGACATGTGACTTTACCTGGCAGCAATAGTCAGTATATCGTTAGAATCGTAGTAGCACCATGAAACTCTCTGTGATGGTGGCTGAATCCCCCGTAATATTTCACAGCCCATCTCCTGTGGACAGTGTGTCCGGGGGCGGTGTACGTAGCTTACCCACCAATCACCAGTCGCGGGGCAATGGAGTCCGGCGTTGTTGGACACCTTCCAAAACCGGTGTTTCATGTGTAAACAGCTTTGCGGATCTGCATTCCTCGTTCAGTTAATTTCCTCCTATGGATGCTGTAGGCGACAGAGAGCATGTATACGTGTTCTCTGAAGGCGATCGACTATGGTGAAATAACAGATGGCATTACAATACGGATCGGTCCATATGTCGTCGTGTTTGGTCCATATGTCATACACACATTACCAGTACATGCTGCCTTGCTTTGGGTCGATTCTGCTGTAAAATCGATGTGGGATATTCACGTTACAGAAACAAAAATACATGTGGTATAAAGATTTTTAACGTTTGAATTGCGGTAAATTCAGTGGATACCAGCCGTTGGCGTTTCGTTCTTGCTCGCTTAACTGACTTTACGTTGGAATCAATGTCATAACTATGACTGATAATGTTGCAGACTCATGTTGCGACAACAGCTTGATTTCTGGCATTATCCACCGTCCTTGGGGGCGTGTTGATGATGACCGAGAGGAAGTTAATCACAAGCAACTTCACGGCGAGCAAAAAGTCTTATCAACATAATTTTACCCAGTTACTACTGCTCAGCTGGTATAGTTCGCCCGTTAGGGGGTGCAAATGTATACCAGTCATGCGCAGGAGGGGCAAATAAACTCCAGTCGTCCACCAACGGGGGCGACTGTATCCCCGCAACGCGGTGGGAGGGGGGGGGGTGGTGGGGGGGGGGTGGTGCAAATGTACTCCGGGGTCTGGCGAGGTGAAGTCACGTGGCCGCTGAATTCGTTCTACGAATTTATTTTATGCGAAATATCCACGGAATTGACTGGTGTACATTTGCACCCCCTAACGGGCGAACTATACCAGATGAGCGTTACTACTTGGAGCCAACAGAATTGGCTGAATCTTCAATTTGAAGCACGTGATGCATCTTTCTGTCGCAGTAGCAGCAGCAGCAGCAAAACCAAAAAAAAAAAAAAAAAAATCGCAGAGAAAAGTTTACTATTAAATCAATATGACTTAACGCAAGCTGCTCTCTCTCTCTCTCTCTCTCTCTCTCTCTCACTCACACACACACACACACACACACACACACACATACACACACACACACACATGAGGAGGATCTGCTAGACGGCGTCAGAACAAGGCAGCACCAACTGCGTCTGTCAATCATAGCTAACTAATTATGACCCAAAGCTTGTCTTTCAAAGTGTTTCCTTACTCAGGTATCACGACCCATCTTTGCCTTTGAACTTCACTTAGGTAGAGCGCGTGTTTTTCATCATAACAGGTCTGCAGGAAATTGGAAAAAAAAAAAAAACTGGCGAAGAAAGAAGAAAAATGTCTGAAACCAAGGACGTTTTAAGCAGGTGTGTGTGTGTGTGTGTGTGTGTGACGGTGTGTGTGTGTGTGTGTGTGTGTGTGTGTGTGTGTTTGAGAGAGAGAGAGAGAGAGAGAGAGTGGTGGGTGGGTGTTTGGGAGTTTAACGTCCTTTTCCACCACATACGGATGATATCAAAGACGGAGCAACGATGAAAAAGCCAGCACAAATATTTGGCCCCAGCCGGGGATACGAACTCACGACCCGAGCATTAGAAGTCCAACGCTCTACCATTCGGCCACCCCGGCTCCCCGAGAGAGAGAGAGAGAGAGAGCAATCATTTTCTGTAACATTCTGCATTACCTGTGGGGTCGGGAAAAGGAGGAGAGGAAAATGAATGGAGAAGTGTGACGGGAAGCGCGTGGTCTGTAAAATCATTGACACCTTTTCAACCTATGCGACGGCACCGTTCTCAGCCAAACAGCCAAAAGTAGGGAGAAGTCATCATTGTCCCGAATCACCTTTACGAAGCACCGTTGTCACTGAGGACTCCCATTTGCCCGGTTAGCACGAAAACCTGCATCGGCAAACGAAACGAAAAGATACGTTACTCCGGCAAGCAAGTGGGCAAGCAGAATCGAACGGGCGCGCCGCTTCTTCCCGAAGTAGGCCGACTGAGCAGCATGTAGGTAAACGACAAGTAAACGTTATTAACCGTTAATGATTGAACGTGATGCGTCTAGACTGGAGCCGTTGCAGCGTCCCGCCCCTCGGGTTGGAGAAGTGTGAGTGGGCAAAAGTGGAGGTTGCGGTGATTTAGGTAACGAGGTTGTCTATGTCGGTCTGTCTAGGCAAGGGCAAGAACTGCATAACTAAGAGCAGGTCACAGACCATACGGTCGGGTTCGCCTACACGGAACCCTCCTGGGGGGATTTTCTTCGCGCTAAAGTGTTGGAGCGTGAACAGCCAAGGGACAGTCACGGACACGCTGGTCACGTGGCGCATGAATCATGATGGAGACTGACCACACCATTGTTAGTGGCTCCAGTGCCATGCTTGACTGATAATCCTCTATTCTCGAGATTTCCGCGATGACCGGGAACGAGACCAGACTGAGAATCTCGCCACTTACGCGGACATTGGCCAATGGTAAGCTGTGACCAAAGACCGTAGATAAGAAATTATCTACGGTCTTTGCTGTGACTAGCTCTTAGCTGTGCAGCTCCTGCCAAGGCTTATATCCCACCACGTTTCCATGTGGGCCAGAGGCTTGTTGAAACCGGCGAATAAAACGGCAGTTTATATACGGCGCGTTTGATTGGCTGCCGCACTTCAAGATGCCTTCAACTTGAATTTCAAGCAGCCTATCTTGAGATGAGCGACTGCGCTCAAGTTTTCAAAAAGAGAAGACGTTTGAACAGATGCTCGACCCACTACGTCTGGGAGGTCCAAAAAGGGATGAGAGAGTTTTTCGAGCGTTAAGCCGCGCAAGCACCAAAGACTAATTCGCGGCTGAGTGTGCCTGCACTACGTGAAAAACAAAACAAAAATGTGACGTTGGACAAATGATGCAAACTGGTCTACAGGGCAGTATAAAACTAAGACGTGCAGGAGACGCTGCACCTTCATGCTAATGTATCGAACTCCCGATTACAAAAAAAAAAAGCGTAAGACTGAAAACTGAACAAATAACAATCACACTAAGAAAAACAAACATAAATACTAAGCGCATATACAGCAAATATCAAGGCGCAATACGGGAGCCGGGATGGCCGAATAGTAGAGCGTTGGGCTTTCAGTGCTCGGGTCGTGAGTTGGAATCTCGGCTGGGGCCAAATATTTGTGCTGGCCTTTTTCTCGTGGCTCCGTCTTTTGATATCACCCTTACGTGGGACGTTAAACTCCCAAACACCCACCCACCCCTCCTAGGCGCAATAAACCAGTTCGCAGCACATGCCCAACATTACTTATTCCTAACCACTGGTAGGGAGGTCCAAAAAACGGCTATGTAAGAGCTCTGCTACCTTTGTTTCCAAGCCGGGACGATGTGTACTTGTGTGGGTCACTGTAAGTGTTGCACGTGCATCAGGTTCCGCCAACCTGATTAGATAATTATAGGGCTTGACAATGACAGATAAAGGCGACTCGGGGAAGAAAAAAGCCAGGCAAGTAAATAGCTGAACCACTTAAACTTTAACGCCGAACACTTGACACGTGGATGAAGATCATAAGTAAGAACAGATTGCAGACAAGATTCTCCTTCTTTCGTTGGAAAATGTTATAGCCATTTGTGAAGTGTGCGTGACGTCAGGACTCGAGATTATTATGAAGATTGCATCATCGTCTCCAACCTGCCAAGCTGGCCGGCACACTTTAACCGGTCATTCGCCCCCCATAGGGGAGCGTCGGTGAGTTGCCCACTTAAGCCAATCCCTGCGGCTGTGAGTCGCTTGTGAACGACTGATGACCGTTCAGTGACGATTTCAAAGCCTCATTGTCTAGAGCCAGGCTTACTCACCACTTCACTGAGTTTCCCAGAGATTTTGCGGGGAGCCGGGACAGCCGAATGGTAGAGCGTTGGACTCCCAATGCTCGGGTCGTGAGTTCGAATCCCTGCTGGGACCACATATTAGTGCTGGCCTTTTTCTCGTTGCCCCGTCTTTGATATCACCCATACGTGGTGGGAAAAGGACGTAAAATTCCAAAACACTCACTCACTCACCCAGAGATTTAGCGACATAAAGTCCTTTAATTGTGAATCTCGATGAAGGTTCAAGAGTCCGAAGCCTGAGTTTTTAGAGCCAGGCTTACTCGCCACTTCAGTTTCCCAGAGATTCAGCAACCACCTAAAGCGCAACAAACTGATGGCAGCCGTCGACCCGAGGTGACCCGAGAGGCTGTACGCCAAAGGCCTGTGATGAGAGCTTCCAGGCTGTGCGCGTCAGAACGGATCAAGTCGTCTTCGAAAGTTTCCGCAGCTCGGGCCGCCCTGCTCTCAGTCTCAGCATGCATGGCACAGATTGTGGATGCCTCCAGCACACGTGTCAAAACACATGCCGCTGTTTCGTCTTGCCTAATCACCCGCAAACGATTGGGATTAGCCAAGGGCTGCGAGTATTCGGAAAACTAGATCTAGCGAGTCGCCGGCAATGAAAGACGACAGGGACCTAGACAGTTCTACCGTCAAATAGTAGAGAAGCTTATGACATCCATAGCGCGTAGACCCTTTTACCAAATCATGGTAGAGTTAGGACTAGGGTTGAGATAGGATCATTTATACTTTCAGACAGGGGGCCCCCTAAAAGCCTGTCTGCATCAAGTACACGTCCAACTGCCCTAAAGTCCCAACGGAGGAAAGGAGAGACAGCGTGTTAATTTCCCGTATTACACCCGGCTGCAGCCAATCAACAAGTGCAGAGCAAGGCCACTCCGACCTCTGTGTATCAGTATCGAAGATCTTAGACAAACGTTTCAAACAAGAACGTAAAACACAAGATACACACTGAGGAAGCAGGAAAAAACATACAAAGCGCTTTGCTGAGTGTACGCCAGTAATAGATAGGCCTCAGATCCAAGCCTATTCCGCTACAAGTGTATTAGGATAACGAGTTATTTTCCCAAACAACAAACACCTCACGTATAGCGCATCCGGCCGGATTCCCGCCCGGCGGCAGAAAGGAGGTAATCCGTTATCTTACGGAGGAAGAGTTACCGGCGCCAATCTCATAACCCACGTCATGATAACCTGTGTTTGGCTACCGGCGGGAAGTCTTTGAGTCTTATGCCCTGATCTTTCTATATATCAGCGTGTCTGAGTGCGTCTTGCTGATTCAGTGCATGAGCTGTTTTGCTTGCGATGACATCCTGTGGTTTGGGAGAGAAAATACGTTAGCTGAGACATTTACATTCGTTAAGGACAACAAAGA
Organism: Batillaria attramentaria; assembly: GCA_018292915.2. Classification (NCBI taxonomy): domain Eukaryota; kingdom Metazoa; phylum Mollusca; class Gastropoda; family Batillariidae; genus Batillaria; species Batillaria attramentaria. Next base: position 761,763 of record JACVVK020000102.1, on the reverse strand, counting down.
AACTGCGTACGTCTAAACAGATCTTTCTTCTTCTTCTTTTCGTCGTTACTGTTATTATCAGCTTGTGATAAGCCAGATATAAACTTCTGGCTGCAGCTGTCAATGTTTAGACCTAAGTGCTGGTAATTTGGGACAGCAGCATTCAGCCAGGAAACCGTGAAGGTCCGGAAACCGTAAACATCTGAATACTGTTTCCCGGAAATTGATGAAAATGACATGATTCACTCGGAGACTGGTATTGAGTCAAAGAATCAAACCAGCGGACCTCCCCCCCCAAAAAAAAAAACAACAAAAAACAACAAACAAACAAACAAACAAACAAACCACAAAAAAGAAGAAGAAAAACACAAACAACAACAACAAACAATACAACAGCAACAAAAACCAAAACTGAAACCATATAATAGCAGACCACACCTTGTTTTTGCATTGTTCGCCAATATCATTAGCCGGTGCACCGGTTGAGAATACGGTGTGTCAGTTTACTGTAAACCTACATCCGAATGAATAAGTTGGGTTTTTTTTTTTCCTTTCTCATTTTTATCTGTGCGCATTCTTGTCGTAAAACGGCAAATACTGAAGCGAGGAATGGTACGCCGGTAAGTGGGATCGCATAGCATAACTTCATTGCCGGCCGCAATGGCCATCGGAATTCATCTCGCACCCGGCTCCATTAGGGACCGTTACAAAACAATTTGTTCATATGCATGCAGTACAAACACTGACGCTGCACACACACACACACACACACACACACACACACACACACTGACACACACACACACACACTGACACACACACACACACACACACTGACACACACACTGACACACACACACACACACACTGACACACACACACACACACACACTGACAACACACACACACACACACACTGACACACACACACACACACTGACACACACACACACACACACACTGACACACACACACACACACACACACACACAACAACAACACACACTGACACACACACACACCACACACTGACACACACACTGACACACACACACACACACTGACACACACTGAACACCACACACACACTGACACACACACACACACACCACACACACACACACACACACACACACACACAGTGTTTCTCCGAGCTTCTATCGCCGTGTGGTTTCACGAGATAACCGCGCCACTGAACCGATTCCTCCTTATTCCGCTCAATTTGAAACCAGTTGGGGTGAACAACCTTTCTTTGACACGACTGCGAAAACGGAAGAGACCCCCCCCCAAAAAAAAAAAAAAAAAACTTTCTACAGGGGCTATTCGCCAGGTACTTATCTGAAGCACAATCCGCAAATACCGCCTTTTAGTGCTATCATTTGAGGCCGGTTCTTCAAACAATCCGCCTCGCCAAAAGTCTTCCCAGCATTCCTGGGAGGTCACGTGACAACACAATCCCGCCTGCGTTCGGTATAAGTTGAGTTTAGTGGAAGAAACAGAGGCGGCGATGAAGGATTCTTTCACTGTCAGAACCTACTTGACGGGTTTCCCAACAGCCTTTCACTTGACGGACGGACACGGTCCTGTTTTCAGCATCATCTGAACGTTTCGTACGATGTGGGAGTTCTGTTCAAACAAAGCCGGTTGCTGTCCAGACATATCATCCACGTCACTAAGCTGGGTGGGCCGACGGCTGAGGTAGGTAGGCATATGTAGGTAGATACCGAGGTGGGGTGAGGGTGGATGGGTGGGTGTTTGGGGGTTTAACGTCCTTTCCCACCATAAACGGGTGATATCAAAGACGGGACAAGGATGAAAAAGCCAGCACAGATATTTGGCCCCAGCAGGGATTCGAACTCACGATCCGAGCACTGGAAGTCCAACGCTCTACCATTCGGCCACCCCGGCTCCCCCTGATACAGGCAGACAGGTTGATAGGTATATAGTAAAGTTGGGTATAGATAAATAAAAAGAAAAGGGCTGAGCAAATCTGAGACTCACTCTGACGAGATTCAATGAGGCCGACCGTGCCCTGCCCGGCCGCACGCGACGCACCTGCGTAACTTAGAAAGCCAGTGCAACAACCAAAATTTAATGACCAACAACCAAAATCAAAAGTAGCAATGCTGTTCTATTAAACAACCTGAACTAAGTATAAACAGCCCAAACCCGATTCTTACTTCTCTCAAGCCTGCTCCGGCTTAACTGGGCACAGAAACACACTTGTGCACAGCACAGTCGTTGCGCTCGGTGTGTCTACTACTACAAAACTGAACACAGCGGTGCTCGGTGATAAATCGATTGAAGATGCACTGTCCGCCAGGCACGGTTTGCACGCCGAGTGACGTAGTACAGCCAATCAGAATCTGTTGTGGAAACCACAGTCACAGTTGTGGCTATTTGAAATCCAGGTTGCTGTGACGACGCCACAGCGGCGGAAACCCCCCAAAATCACAACTGTGTCACAACTGTGGACAGCACTGTGGCGCTCCGCAGTTAAGAGCCGGCTTTAGCCTTTGTACGATTCTCCAGATATTGTACGATTATCGTGTTTGTATTACGCCTCGTTGTTAGTGTTCAGTATTTGTCCACCTGCATTTCTAACTGAGGGGAGCCGGGATAGCCGAATGGTAGAGGGTTGAACTTTCAATGCTCGGGTCGTGAGTTTCCCGGCTGGGGCCAAATATTTGTACTGACCTTTTTTCTCGTGACCCCATCTTTGATTGATATCACCCTTACGTGATGGAAAAGAACGTTTAAACCCAAACACCCACCCACCCACCTTTAACTAAAACGGCGACGTCACTGATCCGGGCAGTTCACGCAATCAAACGGCCATCATAGTCTTCATATCTTTATTTCAAAACACGGATAGATCAAACGACTGGATATATATCAACACTGGATATAGCACGGACCCACGACACTCTTCTGACCTTCTTTAACCACCTCTTAAACGGTTCACTTCGGTTCAGCACTAACAGAGAAAGATAACATCTTCGGCTGCCTGAGTGCAGCTCCAACTGTACTGACTCCGTTATTCCACTCCCTAGTACAACCCTCTGCGGCGAATGATGGTGTTGCTTTTGATACCAGTCCAACACATTACATTATTCCTCCGTCGATTAGCACTGGTTTTTGCCAATAACTTTCGACTGAGACCCCGTCTTCACAGTCGGTCTTTGCTCCCTAGTTCTCAGCCTGTGGCGGTACAGGTGGGTTGGTTGTTTAGGAGTTTGGCGTCGTGTTCCATCACGTCAGTGACGAGGCGGCAACGAGGAAAACCGGCAGCACAAATTCGAACTGACGACCCGAGCGTGACTTGCAAAGTCCAGCAGTCTTCAGATCGACGGTCAAGACTTCCCTATGTCAAGCTGAATTTCAATGCGTATGAAATACCGCTGGATGGGGTTTCTGGGTAAAGTCGATGTCTTTTTTTTTCTTAAACAAACAAACTGTTAGCTCGCATCCACGATTCGAACTCACGACCCGCGCATGACTAGAAAAGTCCAGCAGTCTTCAGATCGACGGTCAAGACTTTCCTATGTCAAGCTGAATTTCAATGCGTATGAAATACCGCTGGATGGGTTTTCTGGGTAAAAGTCGATGTCTTATTTTTTCTTAAACAGACTGTTAGCTCCCGACCACGATTCGAACTCACGACCCGGGTCTCCAGTGGCATACAGGCAGTGACCGGTGATCAACCTCAAACGGCAGTCACAGGGCGTGTTGGAACAGTCTCAAACACGACACTGGGAAGATTACTGAGAGACGGATGGAGTTGAGCGCGTATGGGTTTCCCCGAGTACAGAGATACAATCTTGAACTGAATTGAACTACGGTATCTTGAACTGAACTGAACTACGGTGCATCAGATCTTACTCAGAGAATAGGAAAATGGGGCGGTCGGTGGTCTAGTGGTTAAGAGACCTGTCACCAATGCGAGAGGTCAGGGGTTCGAGTCCCACTCGGGGCAAAGAATTTTTCCTTCTCGTATGTGGCACCGTTCATTCGGGCCGATCGTCGGGGGTTCTCTCCGGGTACTCCGGCTTCCTCCCCCTCTGCTTTGGAAATGTTCAGCCCACCAAATTTGAAAAATAAATGCAATTCTAAATCCCGAAATTTAAATAGCTGAGCTGACCCTTCGCACCACGTGATTGTAATGTGTTTATGTCAAGTGTGTGAGAGAACGCGTGTGATTCACGTGAGCGTGCGTGTTGGGTTCAGTTCGCGGCGCTTTGAGCCGATTCAGGAAATTGGGTAAAGCGCCTATACAATACTCATTATTATTATTATTAGTAGTAAAACTGAAAATGTGTGTAGAACGTGACACTGACATATCAGTGCAACACGCATCACTGATTTCCCTATCTTGGGGCACTTTGGAAGCGCGCTTCGTTCCAGGAATAAGCAAAACATGATGACTGTGAATCTTGTAGTGTCACTGAAATTGCACATAATTATGGATGTGTCTGCATGGGCGGTTCGAATCAACACAAGCGGATTCTTGAATTTAAAAGGCACAGAGAATCATGAAAAAACAACGTAACGCCCTTCATGTGTTTGATATTTCGGCAAACGCGTTGCCTTCACGAGAACGTCAGAATGTTGTATAAGGATTTAAAAGACACAACAGAAAAACTCAGGATTCTATTTAGGACCCCACTGCCTCCTCAGTTTGTGGCATTAAGTTATGTGTAATGTGCCAGAACTGCCATGCGTCTGTCTAGGTCAAAGGGTTGTGGGCCGGTTCAAGACTTGTACAGATCTAAGACCAAGGCCCGTATGTAAAAGTCGAGGTTAATTTAACCCATGGCTACGGGCCTAACCCAGACTAGGACAAAAGAAACCCAAAAGCAAAATTAAATAAACAAGGAAGCGAAGAAAGGAAGAAAAAAATCCTTCCGTATAACGGCTCAGGCACCTTGCTGGAATGGGCCAGCTTCCTGATTTAAAACAAAAAAACCAACAGAAAATGTAACCCTAGAGCTAGTTTAGTTCGAGGTTAGACTCTAACCCGGGGCTAAAAGCCCCAACCTCGACTATTACATACTAGGGGCCCTGAGCCTTTGGTTTTGCTGTTGTTTTGTTGTTGCCTGTTTATACCTCAGTATTCCCACACCCATCACCCAGAACTGTCATAAGACGCATGACGTGTGCCGCGCATACGCCCGGACCACCTTTTGTCTGGATGTCCTGATCAGTGCTGCACCGTACTGGCAGCACGTGCACGACTGGCACTGGGGCGTGACACGTCAAGCATAACTGGCGTGTCCTGGCAGGGCGAGGAACTACCTCAGTATTGTGTCTGGGTGCAGTAGGGGAAGTCAGAGTCAGGTCGGGATATCAGTACTGCGTGACAACCAGACGACACGTTGTTGTTGTTGTTTTTTTAACCCCCCTAGAATCAAGTTAATTGCTGTACTATACAACCATCAGGAGGGACGCGGGGGGGGGGGGGGGGGAGGGGGATGAAGCTTTATTTTTGTGTTGACGTGGTCGTAGACATTGCCATTTTGCATAGCTGCCGTTGGAGAGAGAGAGAGAGAGGGTGTTTGTTAACGTCCTTTTCCACCACATACGGGTGATATCAATGACGGGGAAACGATGAAAAAGCCAGCACAAATATTTGGCCCCAGCCGGGATACAAACTCACGACCCGAGCACTGGAAGTCCAACGCTCTACCATTCGGCCATCCCGGCTCCCCAGAGAGAGAGAGAGAGAGAGAGAGAGAGAGAGAGGGTAGGTCGCGCGAAGGCGGGGGAAGGGGGGGGGAGATTTGTTATCAAGACATTACGGCAATGACTTTAACTGAACAGTTCCCACCTTACACCTTCCAGAGGAACCCTTCGAGTCAGTGAAGCTAGTTACACCGTGCTAAGCTTTTCCATCTCCTCGTGATGAACTGTGGATGCACCGAACTCCCTGACGTCACGCTGCTTGAAAGCCAACCATAAATATCATCTGACGGACGACCAGACTCGAAACATCACACTTAATCCGAACTTCACAAATCACTCCCAGCCTGTGGCGGTGCGTCTATCGGGGGAACACGAAGTTAATTGAGCGTCAAAGCAGGATGTTAAAGGCTCAGTTAAAAAAAAAGTCTTTAAGTTGTTTTGCTGGCGTCAAACATCACACCACTTTGACATATGTTCAAATACAGCTACAGACAGGCTCGCTTTAAGCTGATTGCGAGGTAGCCGCTGCCAAAGTTGCGGCCATACTCGACCTGGTAGCGCACTGTGTTCAGTCGTGCAGCTTCTTTTTCTTCTTCTGCGTCCCCTGTCCTGGACTCCGCGTCAGATGACTAGATTTGCAGTCTTTATAAAGGCAGTGGTCTTCAAGAGGTCCGTTTTGGTACCTCAGAGTTTCTCTACCAGTCAGTGTGGGCTCCATTCGGCCAGTGTTGTGTCCTTGCTTCTTTGAAAAGGGGGCAGGACTGCAGAATGTGTTCCGGGGTTTGAGGGGCTGTTTCGCACCGACAGTCTGGTGAGTGTGACAGCCCAAGGCGGCACAGGTGTGCACGCAGTCTGCAGTGTGCAGTTCGTGGACGGAAGATGGTGGTCTGTTCATAATGCTGGAGCTGTGGCATCTGGTCCGTGCAGCTGGCACGAGAAAAAGCCGCTCACGTCGTTTACGGACAGCTGAGTTTTCCTCGTTCGCGCGGCCATCAAACGCCAGCGTGTTGCATTCGGAGCTCTACTATTCTCTGAGTTAGGCTATTTCGAGCGTACAGGCCCATTCAGAAGCGCAACTGTTCCTACGTAAAACCTACTTATCTTAGAAATGGCGCCTTTAATGGGCAATGACCGAGTCCGGGCGCTAACCAGGTCACCGTGTTACCGCCACGGCCTCTGATGTGCCGGGAAGTGCACGTGTTTAATGGAGCTAATCATTAATCTAGTCACAGTGCTTCATGCAGGCCAGCGAGGTGCAAGCTTGCAGTTCAAAGCGGGGCTGAAGATGTTGCTGGGCGTAAAGTGAACTTCAACATCAAGTTACGTTGGGAGCGCAGCTGGAGTCCTGCGAGGGGAGATTTTCTTTGTCGTCAACGCTGAATCAGACTGGATGAAAAACGCAGTGCACGCTGTAACTCTTAAGGGTCCTACAGGAAGTTAAACTATATATATGTATATATGTTGGTTTTTCATTAGGAAAACGATTCGATATTTACGTATACATGAACACACAAAAGACAGTCCTGGGAGCAAAGCCTTGCAAAATGGTTCATCACTGTTGCGACAAACAAACAAACAAACAAACAAACAGCCCCGCCCCCCCCCCCACAACAAACATCCAACAAAGCAACCAAACAAACAACAACAACAAAAAAGGCAACACCAGAAACAACACACAATCATTCATCATCCATTTCTCCCAACAGAAACCAAAACAATTCCACTGGATCTGCCAGGGTCATGTCTACGCACGTAAAAACTTAAAAATAAAAGAAATACTTATAACAAAATCTGGATAGGTAGATTGGGTGGCGCTGCACCGCGGCGACGCGCTTGTCTCGGTGGAAGCAGCCCGCATTCAGTTTCCCCAAAGGGACAATAAAGTATTTTTTGTTGTTTTTTAAAAAAAAGCCAGTGATAGGGGCTCATCTGGGTATTTACAGGCCTCGCTTTTCATCACAGGGGCGCCGGAACGGGGGGGGGGGGGGGGGGGGGCAGGGGGGGGGCAGCTCCCCCCCCCCTGTACCCAAGCAGGGGGGGGGGGGCAAGAGTATCTTTTTGCCCCCCCCCCCCCTGGAAAATCAGGTGACTATGGCAGGAGGGGGGGCAAAGCCATTATCTTGCCCCCCCCCCTCCCTTCCCCTACCTCCCCTCCCCCTCTTCCGGCTCTCTCCCTTATCCCACTCAACAGAGAACTCAGTTTAGCCGTTGCATGAAATATCAAAAACGACTTGGCAGACTTTCTTTGGGCAACGTCCTACCTTTCAGTGGCTCCCTGGTTCGTAAAGGTTTTTGTCTTCGCAGCATCTGAACCCCCCCCCCCCCCCCCCCCGCTTTTCACTTTCTTCGGGCAACGTCCTTCCTTTCACTGGCTCTGGCGTCCCCCCCCCCCCCTTCTGAGATTCTGTCCCCCCTCCCACCAACATCTTCCGGCGCCCCTGCATCAATACAACGCTGCTGCAACACAGACCCACTGGCTGTACATAACCATCCTTCTCGCCATATATATATATATATATATATATATATATATATATATATATATATATATATATATATATATGAACAGCAACACTGCTGATCAGTCCTTGCCCAGAATGTGGCAAATGGCACGCGCAGCATTCACCATAAGCCACCTCCCCAAGCGATTACCCTCTCAAAACGGCGACTACGCTAGATTGACAACAGGGAGGTGAAGCAACAGGCATTTACAAGGACACAAAGACCCTCTCTCATCCATCACCTTCCCACAGAACACCAGTCTCTTCAGACCCAGTAATAAACAACGATGCCGTCGACACAAATGCATGATGGGAAAAGCAGGGGAGATAATTATGCACTAGGATGTACCGCGAACGAACACGTTTGGGCGGTGTCCCTAATTCTGTACAGATTTTGATAGTTTTGGCAGATCATGGCCAGTATGAGGTTATTTACCTCTTGGTTATATTATCGGAAACGCCAGAACGGGATTGCCAGCGAGTGCTGGAAAATGATCAAAATACCAAAACAGGTTCAGGTTTTGAGGGTAGCTGACAAGAAAAACACAGTTCCGTTTAATTAATTGACAATACATGTATATGGTTCATTAGATCCGGGAGGACAGTTTACCAGCTCGGAAACCTACTCCTCCCCCTTTCACTTTCAGAAGAGCCGGGATAGTGAAACTGAGTGTTTTTCAATGCTCAAGTTCGAGTTCAAATCCCGGCTCAGTGCCGGGTTGGGAGCCAACGATTTGTGCTGAACCTATCTCCGCCGCCTTTGCTATTTTTAGCAAACTAACCAACCATCTACCCCCCCCCCCCAACCCCCGTTTCCTTGCCCTTCACTTCCATTAACTCATCCCCCTCCTGTAACCTCATTATTGATCCGTGACTAAGTACTCAGTAACTGATCTAGTGATGTAAGAGAATCCACTGAATGGGTGAGTTAACAAAAGTGCTCTTTCTTGAAGCATAGTCGGAAAATATGATTGAACGGCGACAGGGAAAGCTGAGTAAATGAAGGAGTCAACGAATAAACCAGTGAATGGATGGATGAATGAAGAGATGAATGAATGAAGGAAGGAAGGAATGAAGGAAGACAATTATTTTTTCCGCTACGTTTGTGTCCAAACTTTACAGTTTTCTTATATTTAGCCGAGCGTTCAACGAGTACTAAAGATACTACTTACTTTTACTGCCATCTACACCAAAGGGCAAGATAACGTCATCAGATGTGATGACGTCATGCGCCGGACAGTTACGACAATATCAGCGTATGATAATGATGTCACTCACCTGATTTCCCAACTCCCAGAGCCCCGACGATTGCGATGTTGTACTCGGGTGTACCGTTAAACCGTTGTTGACCAACGGTTCTCCGTCCGCTCATGTTTACAAATCACCACTATATCCTGAAAACTCCTGTCTGCTGCACGTTCCTTTGTTGCACCGTTTCCAGCGGCGTCAAAATCCTGACCTTCTTCAGTTACTCCGTCACAAGGCCTCGTCTTGAGAGCAACCTGTGAAGATTTTCGACGGACGAACTTCTGCGTTTTCAGTGTCACAGTGAAACGAAGATCTTGCAATTCGTGTCATCGTTCTGTGCAAGATGTCGACTATACGACGTAAATATGACGATCATACGAACTTGGATTCACTGTAGTTTGTTGGACGCTGGTTGTTGCAGTCATAACACAGAGCTGTACTGTATTTCCAGTTCCAAATGATGTATTATTTTGAATGAGACTAATGTTTTGACGCAGTTGCAAATTATCTCTTGCCTTTCGTCACCTCATTGTCAGTCTTCTTTACGGGGTTGTTTTGCCGCATCGTCCTCGAGGGGAAACCATGTAAGTATCAGGATGAGCTCTGCGCCATGTAACTGATGATGAAGTACGTTTTTCTACAGGCTAAGAAGGTGGACCTGCAACAAAAACAATGATCACTAGTAAAACACAAAGTACGATGACAGTCAGTCGCAACATTCACATTACACTGAACAGTGTAGACTACGTTACTCATGTCGGAAAGGACATGCTACCGACTTTCAATCAAACAAAACTTCAACTACGAAATTCAGTGTTTGTCAGCTTATTCTCCGTACGCAGACATTGTTACTGCGCTCCCTCACTACGACACAATCATGTTGGGTCAAGTTTTTTTTTTTTTTTTTAAATCCCGGGAGCAGTGGTGAGCCGGGGTGGCCGAATGGTAGAGCGTTGGACTTCTAATGCTCGGGTCGTGAGCTCGAATCCCGGCTGGGGCCAAATATGTGTGCTGGCTTTTTCATCGTTGCCCCGTCTTTGATATCACCCGTATGTGGTGGAAAAGGACGTTACCCCCCCCCCCCCCCCCCACGAGAAGTACGGTGGCGTGCGTCGGATCTGCAGTGACACTGGTCATACCTCATGAAGTGCTGACCGTTCATACCTCACCGCACAAAAGTGCACCAGTATTCTCTTCACTTTATTACACTTTCTCTAGACCGGCTTCAACATTTCGTACCGTACCGCGCACGTGTATCCCCCGTTTATAACTCTTTTACGGTTTGGCCCTGTATGCGAAAACCACGCAAGACTAACGGTTCCTTGGCGGCTCTGAGTGCAGCAAACAAGAGTATAATCAAAGTGCAACACTCCCACTGATCCAATTTTATATCCATGCACACACGGATTAATTATTTTTTAGTCCGGCCACAACCCCAAACTTAGTTGGTAGAAATGGAGTTAATGAAATCGCGCACCATAATGTACCGGGGAGGCTTCACATTTCACTGATTTCATCAATCTTTTCAACCACATTTAGTGAAGCTGATCCAACATGAATCACTGAGCATTTTCATTACGTGTTTGTCTGGGGTTTGTCTTGACCAGAAATAAATATTTCATGCAAAAGTACGTCTTCCATGCATGATAACAGATTCACGTGTATCAGAATATCTTCTCTAGGCTTCGTGATTACTGTCAGGTACTACACGCTCGCCGCAACCTGCGACCGATGAAGTTGGAACTCGGCTAAAAAGACAGCTCCCCCTCACTGAACAGCTGACCTGCTTCGTTTCTTCGATTCAGTTTAAAAACTACCGGCAGCCGACTCCTGTCATTCATTCACGCCCCTTCCATCTATATACACGTACACGCACTACAGCACAGCCACACACAGGAAGCCACATCAAGATGGGTTGTTGAACTTTTCAGCCACTTTATTTTGCTATGCCACTCCCCGAGATTAGTATACTGGAAAGCCTCGATCTTCGCCCCCGCCGCTGCACTAAGGGTGTCAGTCAAGACGGCGGAGGTTTCACTTGGCGCTACTATGCTTTGGACAATGCCGGCTTGCTTTCAGGTAAAACTATTACGTCTGAAATAATCTTGCCAATCGAACTCCGCCTTCAGCCTTCACTGCCCATGTTTAAATCCCATCTGAAGACTATTCTTTACCGTCAAGCTTTTGTTGCTTAACTCCTGCTGAGTCTGCTTATGTGCACGTTTAGTCGCTAGTCGCCTGATGTCGCTGCACCTACCAAATTGGATGTTAGAGTGTGTGAAAATAGTGTGTGTGTGTGTGTGTGTGTGTGTGTGTGTGTGTGTGTGTGTGTGTGTGTGTGTGTGTGTGTGTGTGTTCATATTGCAGTAACTTGTAAGATAGCCTTTCTTTCACACTGACATAATGAAATCAAGTAAACAGAAATACCAGGTTTAAAAAAAAAATTCAAATGTGAGTGTAACACCAGAAAAAAATCCTTGTATTTTGGTCTGTCGGGGTGTCAAAGGTGTTGTTTATCAAGCAAAGAAACGACATTTACAAACACGTTACTGACAAAAAGTTAAGTTATTGCACATGCCAAACCAGTTATACGTTGTTTTTATCGACTTAGAATCTTAAATTTTTCATTCTTATTTTGTTTCGAGCTGTGAGTCCAAAGACACAATTTTTAATTTTTAATATGAATTTGAGATACATGTATCAGCAAAGGCGTGTGTGTGTGTGTGTGTGTGTGTGTGTGTGTGTGTGTGTGTGTGTGTGTGTGTGTGTGCGCGCGCGCGCGCGCGCTCATATTCAAAGCACATGGCGTCACCTTACATTAGAACAATCGATGCCAGTCAGCACTTTTGAATAGAAGCTGTCACAGATTGTCCCCGTGACACTACTCTACAGACCGTGACTTCACAGCATGTCCTGTAGTCCTGCCCCCCTTATCCAAGAAGCAATGACATAGCACTGGCCCGGTGGAGCCGCAGCACTGGAAACTGCAAACCGACCTGCTAAAGGCCACAAACCTCATCACGTGTAACAGCCTGGTCATTGTCGGCAAAATCCAGGCCCGGAACGCAGAAGAACAAGAACAGGTGAGTGAGTGAGTGAGTGAGTGGGTGTTTAGGAGTTTTACGTCCTTTTTCCACCACGTATGGGTGATATCAAAGACGGGGCAACGAGAAAAAGGCCAGCACTAATATGTGGTCCCAGCAGGGATTCGAACTCACGACCCGAGCATTGGGAGTCCAACGCTCTACCATTCGGCTATCCCGGCTCCCCGAACAAGAACAAGAATCGAAGCAACTCCCCGCCATCTTCTTTAACCCCCGTGTGCACAGGAGCAGCCAGCCAATTCGGCGCTTCGTGGACGGGTGAGGCGCCGCAACAGCTGATGGCGCCTGTGCTCCAACCCCCACACGGTCAAGGTAAACTGCTCGATTGGACTCATCTGACACCGGCTGCACGTACTGCGCCCCGATCTGTGTGTCCGCTGACGGGCCGACAACAGGTGAACATGCAGAAGAAGACTCTAGAGAAGCTAGGTGAAATGAGGTGTCTGGTTTGGAAATGAGTGGTTTATTTGTGAAAATCGAGTGCGTGTTTTTGGTAATTAACATCCTCCTTTGTGCACTATCTATTTTCCGATTTGCTGTGGTTCAGCGATCCGGCAAAACAAACAAGATCATACTGACATGGAGCACACACTTTGTCTTCAAACAAACTGCTCCGAGATGCCGGCTTCATCAGAGTGCATCTCGTACGTAAGCAAACGACTCCGGCGCGGGCCACATGAGGCTAAATCAGTCACGGGCAAAACTTGACGTCGACTATCTCCTATTCGTTTTAGTCACCTCAGCCAATAGGCTTCTGAGATGCTAAATACGTGATCATACGTATAGAACACCAACTGAAAAGCACAAAACTCCACGTGTCGTCAGTAGCGCCTACTCTGACCAAGGAAGGACCCAGCCAGAACTATCAGAGACTTTAGTTCATATCAGATACCAGCTGACACTGTGACACACAAGAACTCATGATCAGTAGTTATGTCTACGAAGTAGTAAGGCGTCGGACGGACAAAATAGCTAACGAACAAACCAGCAAACGTACACAAGATCTCCACTGGAAGTTCTAAGCCATATAATTATCACCAAATTTTTGTTTTGAAGGGAAAAAAAAAAAGGAAAAATGTGTAGCATTTGGTGCATAACAAACATATCAAGCAATATTTTTGTTGTATTTCACTGAAAAAGTTGATTTTTGAAATGGGAATAATTTATGTCGATCCTATATCATGTTGAAAACCAGTCGAATCTACGGCACAACAGTGCTTTTACTCACTGGATACCAAATGATACCTGCCGAACTAAAACTGAACTGAAGAAATGCATACAAGTAACTGAAGCTGTACAGCAGGCACCACTGTTCCTGTATCTACCGCTCAGTGAATGCAACTTTGCAAACGCAAGAATTATTCATGACTCAACCGAATCATTTCAGTTCTGACTTTAATCAGTAGGTTCACGGAGTCTCTGGCGGCACTGGGTCCGCCCAGGACTGATGTTCACTGACACCCCGTACACCTGTCTCCAGTTACCTGCAGGAAATCAGAATAGTCCAGAGGCCAACTTACCGTTACAACACAGCGAAGCAGTTTCCTGCCGGTAATTTGCCCCCCATCAGCGGTAGCTATCATTGTTCTCTATCAGCCAAACATCCGCACACTCCGTTCTTTGTTTGCAAACACTGCCTGGCATCAAAAAGACAACCTGCTCTCTCTCATCCACTCCGGCAAAAGCAACCGAGAGCGCAAGTCAGACACACCAGCACGCGAGCTGCTAGGTTGTAATCAGAAGAGTTCTGAATGCCGCCAAGAAGTTTTGTGGCGATGCCGGTAGGGGTACATCCGTTGCCTCTCACCATCTGGGCAAAGAATGAGTCTCCTGGCACCGGCAAAACCGCTACACCCGCTGCGGGGGAGGCTGGGAGGGAAGGGAGGGGGAGGGATGTACAAGGAAGGAGGGAGGCAGGTGGAGCAGGGAGGGGTGTGATAAGATGAAGGGGGGGGGGGGGGGGCGGGGATGGTGCTGTTGAAGTCTGTAGAGCACGAGAGTCAGCTGGGGGAGGAGGGGACGGGGAGGGGGGGGAGGGTAGGAGGGAGCGAGGCGACCCTCCCTTCACCCCTCCCATCACTGCGCGTGGTGGCCGTGTTCTCGGCTGGCACTCCGTTGACTGACAGGCCATTGTGTGTGGAGGAAGGGGGATTGCAGTACAGAGATTTTAAACGCGATGAAAAGGTGACTGCAGCCTCGCAGAATAAACATGTCAAAACGCGAGTTTAAATTAAGAAAACGGTGGGCGCTGCAGAGGAGAAAACTTGATATCAGATCTACAGACCAAGGCAAAAATGAGAAAAGGGGTGGTGGGATGAGGGCAGGAAAGCAGTTGGTGGGGAAGGCAAACTAGTTAACTGGTTGTGCAGAGGCGAAACGCTCCCAGAATTATTCGTTGTTTCTTCTTCTTCTGTTTTTTTGTTTTAGGGAATCAGGAAGAAGACATGCAAAGTCTTTCAGAAGGTTTGGCTTCTTTCCCTCTCTTTCTTCTTCTTTTTTGTATTACTTGTTTGCCTTATTTTATTGTCCTTTTAAAAACCTTCCTGCATCATTTTCCCTTTTTATTTTTTTTCTTATTGTAACAGTCTTGTCACAAATCTTTCATCTGACGAGCGTACAGCGATGCAACAGAAAAACGGCATAGCAAATCTGCACTGCAGTCTTGTCAGGCCGCCGGTTGACTGACTAGGGGTAGGAAACCTCACGCGGCCAGCGTAACGGATTTAGAGCTCTGCTAACCCACTAAAGAGTGTTTGGAACGTACTCCGTGACAGCAGAAAGTACACTCACAACTGAGCATCGTTCATTCGTGCCGATCGTCGGGGGTTCTCTCCGGGTACTCCGGCTTCCTTCACCTCCAGCTACCGGCGCTTCGCCCGGAAACTACGTTCAGCCCACAAAATTTCAGTGAAACTGAAAGCAATTCTAAATTTCAAAATTAAGTTGCTCTGTTGACTCTTCCCCACCACGTCAATGATTGTAATGTGTTCGTCGCCAGCGTGCGAGAGAATGCGTGTGCCAATTCACGTTCAGTTCGCGACTGACGCTTTGACTTTGAGCCACTCTGCCAGTCAAGACTTGAAACTGGGTAAAGCGCCTTCACTATCTACACTGAGCCGGTTTAACAAAAGTGACTGTTCCAAAACAGTTTTCTGTGAAGCTTAGAAATGTTGTAGCTGGATGGAGTGGGCATCACTGATGTGAGTCAGTCTCACTGACAACCGGTCATTGCCCGACTGACAACGTCAGTCTGCCAACTGATCATCTATAGATGTCTCAGTCAAAGACCAGACCGGTGATGTCAGTTCGCACAGGCGCCAGGCAGTACTAATATATGTCATACCAAACTGACGTAAACGGATCAGTCACACACATATACACACAGTACTACCTGACAACCATAAACGACATACTGCACCTAACAGCGGCAACCAGGCAGCATGTACTGTATGACGAGCGTATTATATGCATACTCTCTACAGCAACACTGAACCCTGAAAGACTGACACCGACTGTACCCGCGACTACCTACACCAGATGACGGTAGCCCTATGCCTATGGACAGAATTACGACAAAATAGTTTCCGTTCCGAGCAGATGAGCTGCAACTCGCGGCATTTGGCTCGGAATGTAAACAGTCGGTCCACAGAGATACATAAAGCCGGTGTCACTGCCTGCAGCCTGTACTAGTAGGGGGTTCCCCCTCCAGTTCTTGGCCGGTCTGGGATCAGTGACCCTAGAGGTGCAAGTCTGACAGTTACTGCCTGCCACCGACTGGCACTGACGCACTGAACGATCGGACTTTTTTTTTTTTTTTTTTTAAGAGAGAGAGAGAGAGACAATGACAATGACAATGACAATGATCCTTTATTTATCAACGGTAAAGCAATTGGCACAATTACCATTTTCAAACTTGCCGTTGCTACTCTAAATTACAAAAGAAAGAAAAAGAAAAGAGAGAGAGACAGAGAGAGAGAGAGAGACAGAGAGAGAGAGAGTTTTTGCGCGCAAGAGGGCCACAAAGACTAATTCGCGGCTAAGCCGGTGTGCCTGCACTACGCCGTGAAAAAAACAAACCTGGGGCGGTGTAACGTTGGGCAAATGATGCAAACTGATCTACGGGGCAATATAAACCTAGGACATGCAGGAGACGCTGCACCTTCATGCTAAGTTATCGAACTCCCGATTACAAAAAAAGCGTAGAAAACAAAATACACTTGAGAGAGAGAGAGAGAGAGAGAGAGAGAGAGAGAGAGAGAGAGAGAGAGAGAGAGAGAGAGAAAACAAAAATACACGAGAGAGAGAGAGAGATAGAGAGAGAGATAGAGAGCTTGATCTTGTCAGTCAGTCCCGCTTGACTGTGAGCTGATGGCTAGTACTAGTAGGCAAGTCCAAACTGAGCAACAAGCTGCGCCACGTCAGTTACGCAATGTCTCCTTCTGGTGTTGTAAACACGTCCACTGATCGTAAACTAATTACAGTATAGGGGAAAAGCATACTTTGTTTAAAACAGCATTATTTTGGTAAAGGCAACCACGAATCAGACTGCCGGCTGAGAAAAGTGCGTAAGTGACTGTGACTGACGTGGCATTTCGAGCGGATATCTTGGAATTCCCCATTGTGACAATGCAAGTCGTGTACTACACATCAGTGTCCACGTACCAGTATGAAGCTCCCGGCTTCGGAACTGATAACCGCGGTGGTCAGTACATACACGCGTTCGACGGTCAGTGGCCGACCAATCCCGTTCGAGTTCGATTCCGGCCGGCTGAGAGCCAAAACTGATATTTTGACAGACAAGTTTTTTTTTTCTTCTGTGTAAACTTGTTGCTGGTTGTTTAGACAGATATATTTTACCGTTAGTTACTAAAGGGACAATAATTCCCCTTCCCCCAACCCCCCCAAAAAAAAATAAAAAATAAAAAAAAATAAAAAAAAATGAAAAAAAAATAATAAAGATAAAAGTTCCAAAGTTATTTTACGCCTCGACTAAGAATACTGAACGTATACTGCAGACTTTTGTGGGGGGGAACTTGTTTGAAACAAAGTCAGTTTTTCAAGGAAACAGTCCTGGAATTTGTTGTTTTGTTTTTTTATCAGGTGCTTTGGAACGCGGGCGAATCAGTGCCGTGGCCACAGGCCTACACACTATAATTCTGGAGAAATTGCAGTCAAGCACTGTCAGACGCACTTACTACGACTGAACATTGACTACATAATTATAAAAAGCCGGCGCGGGCCACGTCTGTAGTATACATCACCCCAAAAATAACGTAACTACGCCTGTACTGATCTAGCAGAACGGAAAACACAAGCCGCGCGCCCAGAACCAGGCCCCGTCTGATTGAGAACACAACAGGTTGTTCGGTCACCGCAGTACTACGCCGGCCGGGAGTGTTGTTCCACTGTTGGGGAACCCATTGTCAGGTAGCGGAGGGAGCGCAGGAAACATTAGAAGACTGTACCCAGATGCCGCCACGAGAAGTGATACCTTTATGTTCCGCAGTTGGCTTCGTTCTCTGCCGCGGATGAGTGTGCACCAGCTTGCTGATAGGGGAATGGGTCTTACATGGTGCCAAAGACCCTTAACTCTCCATTCTGCACAGAAGAGGGTGGGTGGGTGTTTGGGGTCTAACGTCCTTTTCCACCACATAGGGTGATATCAAAGACGGGGCAACGATGAAAAAGCCAGCACAAATATTTGGCCCCAGCCGGGATCGAACTCACGACTCGAGCATTAGAAGTCCAACGCTCTACCATTCGACCACCCCGGCTCCCCTCTGCACAGAAGAGTGATTTCCCTTGTTTCATGAGGATGACGTGCGAGCCGGCTATTTGGTTTACATTTTCGATTTGAAGATGGGCCCAAACTCATACAACGTTGTCTATAACTATCAAACCTCTCTTATGTGTTTCCGAATACTGCTCTTATTATGCTTTTTCAGTCAGTCACGGTGATTTTTTGTTGTTGCACTGAGTGGCGCGAACGGGATTTGAAAGTCAGTTTTGACAGTTATCACCCTTGCAAACGAACTACCTTCGGGAGTTGTGTCTTTGAAACGACACTTAGTTCTTGATGAACTTAACACTAGAATTGTGCTTCATAGTTACAGGAAACGGTTGATTTTCATGCCTTCGTTCACTTTAAAAACTAAAATTTACCCAAGACACCGACTAAACAGCCCGCCAATTAACCTCCCCCCCCCCCCGGCCAAAAATAAATAAATAAAAGCAACAAACAAATAAACAAAACAACAAACAATCCACACACACACACACACACACACGCACACGCACACACACACACACACACACACACACACACACGAACTGAAGAGTCAGTGACCACCCTTATGAACTTTGTATTTTGCTATGGCGCGCATCTGCGGCGGAGATTGCATGTACGCATTAGCTCCCCAGCACCTTGAGAACGTCCCAAAGAGCTCCTTGCTATCACCGAGACTGCAAAGAAAAGGTGAAGGTGCGAGTTGACCAAGTGCAGTAACGGAGGGGGAAAAAATCTGCATACGAGGTGCCAGTGTCGGGTGCCAGGCAGTGTAGGTCGACCACATGTTTAGTGGTGCGTCTTGATACGGAAAGTTCATGTGAACATAAAACATAGCTGCTATTGTGCCGTAGGGGGTTGCCTGTGACGTCACTGGGGGTTGGGTGCGTTGGAACTGGGTGGCATTCACAGTCAGACGAATATGCCAAACCTGTCTGTTCACAGTGCCGTTTGAGCTGCATTGGCTCGGGGCACTTCCAGCGTTAAGCTGCTTGGACCCTGGACACTTCCCAGTCTTGAGCTGCATTGGCCCGCGGTACTTCCAGCCTTAACTTGAGGTAAGCTGTCTAGACCCGGGGCACTTCCAGCCCGGCTCAAGCTGCTTAGACTGGCCCGGGGCACTTCACGCTGTGGAGTGCATCCTTCGTGTTACAGCGGCGACCACCACTACAGACTAAAACAACAACAACAGCAACAACCCAACTGATGGCTATGATCATGATATGCTTATTGTTGTTGTTGTGGGCCGGTTTTGTTTTTGTTGGATTTTTTTTACTTCTATTTGTTTGTTTGACGTTTGTTTGTTTGTTTGTTTGGTGTGTGTGTGTGTGTGTGTGTGTGTGTGTGTGTGTGTGTGTGTGTGTGTGTGTGTGTTTGGGGGGGGGGGTCGCTTGCCGTTTGGTCAAACCCTGGTCAGTGGTCTGCTTCAGCCTAACTGGGTACTAACATGGATAAATGGAACAGGAACCTGCGACGCTACATATGGGTGTTTTCCTTGCTTTTTTTCTGCGTAACAAGCCCAGTGCATCAGTCCTTGCATCTACTGTACGCATCACGGCTCATGATAGAATATGTACATGTCCTTCACTGACTTATCAAGTTCCGTCACTGGGGCAACAGCGGTCACGCCACTGGGCTCACAGAAGTCCAGCGTGACACCCTAAACCATGTGTTACTAAGAACATGCAAACTTCCACAAAGTCAGTCAGTCTTCTTTCAGCTTCTCAGCTGAAGCCTCTGCTAAGCCTTGGAGAAAATCGTATACCTTATTATCCGTTCACATTTTTCAGGCGACAACACTGAGATCTCGACGTTCAGGTAGCTTCCTTAGACTTTCGTTTGCCGTCGTTGCCGGCCAATCCGATCAGTGGATGGTGAAGCGATTTGCGGTTTCAAGACAGCGCAGCGCAGTAATCAGTTAGCTGGTTTTTTTTGGTTTTTTTTTGTCCGGGGCCGACTGACTTGGCACACCCCGCATAACTATGATCAGATCACACCACGTAAACACGCTCTACGCTGACGCAATGTGAATTCAAGCGACTCGGTGCAGAACAACACAAGCAAACTAGCAACAACTGTGACATTTGAAACAGTGTAGATGGTGACATGACTGATTGCAAAACACACACACACACACACACACACACACACACACACACACACACACACACACACACAGAGTATTGTACACTGCTCAGTTTCCTACTTTTCACAGGCGGGTCTTAATTCACGTCGATTTTCGGGGAAAAAAAGGAATGACTGAAGGGGAGCGGGGAGCAGCCGGCGAAGACTCTGCCGGACTGGTTAAGTTTTGCTGTGGAATCGAGTCAGTCGTCAATGTGTGCTAATTTGAAACACCAGTTGTCGTTGACGTGGACCGACCGATAAGCACACACCAACACACAATTATTCCCAGTATGAACTGATTTTCAACTCAGACAATCCACTGACTTTGCGGCAACAGATCCGGCGTTCACGAATACTACATGGCAAAGTATTCGGCAATTTAACCGAATTCAGTTCAGTTTAACTTATTGTCTAGGTCAGAGAAAGTCTTCAGGTTCGTCAGTCTTCAAGATATACACAACTGACATGAAACATTGAGCAACCGGGCGTGACTGACCCGACCAGTCATCAAATCAGTGAGTACTGAGGAGGACGCCGCATACCGGCACCCAGCACTACTGTGACATACATTTCATCATTTAGTACATACCCGCTATGGTAAAGAAAGGCATGATGCACATATCGAACAAGAATTTTTGAGTATTTTAAACTTAAATGTCTCTCAGTCCTGACTCCCAGAATACACCGACTGAGACACAGACGGAAACTGACAAGTCAGTTGCTGCACTGACCCAGCAGATCAGTACAGACTCGGAAACAAGTTCTTTTGAATCGTGATTAACACCAGCGGCTGTTGAAGGTCCCCATGCACCACGGTACACAAGCACTAAATCTAACACAGCCAACTTCCTTACGACGCCATGGATCATCGCGGTGCAAGGAACAGTGCATTTATTATGGGGCTTTTCATCACGCCATTTTCACCGTGCCTGTTTGGCGTCTCTGTATTTCCCCCTAGAGAGTCCCTTCCCATACCACCCACATGTAGCAGGCGAGAGTGTCGGTGCAAGAATCTGTCTAGCTCGCCACACTCTGTCTCAAACTTCTGTCGGTATATCTCATTCCATCTGTGTGTGTGTGTGTGTGTGTGTGTGAGAGAGAGAGAGAGAGAGAGAGAGAGAGAGAGTGTGGGTGGGTGGGTGTTTCTGAGTTTTACGTCCTTTTCCACCACGGTGATATCAGTCAAAGACGAGGCAACGAGAAAAAAGACAAATATGAGAGATGAGAGAGAGAGAGAGGGGTGGGGGGGGGGGTGGGCGTTATGGAGCCACTCAGTGTTGAAAACAACAAACAAACAACTTTACAAATAAAACTTGACAAACAAACAAACAAACAAACAAAAAAAAACCCAAAACAAACAAAAAACAAACAAACAAAACCAAACAACCCTCATCTGCATTAAGCCTTCAACATGCAGTGGGAGGATATATTGTGTCCGAACTACAGATCGACATCAGTCTTGAACAGCACTCCGAGTCTGACGACGACACAGATCAACCTCACTAACTAAGGGTACGAGCTGCTGTGTCTGGCTACAGTGGGACTGACTAAATCATTGTCAGTGGTGGTGGTGGTGGAGATGGAGTGTGTGTGTGTGTGTGTGTGTGTGTGTGTGTGTGTGTGTGTTCAGGTTTCACCGTCACTGACGACGAAAAGCTTTACCTCAGCTTAACTAGTACGGAGTCATGTGAAACATGAAACTGAAAGTTTCCAACGGTCATCATCTTACGCCAGCCCCCACCTTAAAACTAGGCTGTTCACGCATTGTCAGGTCTCAGTGCCAAACACAAGATTTTCTTTCTCTGACCGGATACAGACGCAACTTACAACTGAAGCAGTTTTTGTTTGATTACACCGTAGACAAGCCGGCTCTCAAATCCTTCTCAACAATTACAACCTCTGAGCGATCGCTGAAACGCAGCGGGACAGACTTCATGATCTGATTTCCGGTTTACCCCCCCCCCCACCCCCTCCTCCCCTCCCCCATTCCCCTATTTTCTAGCCTCGGGACTGCGAGGAATTCTCCTAAATCTACGTTCACTGGCATAATGTAAAGCGACCGACATTCTATCAAAGACCATCAAAGACACTGCAGAATAGCTTTGTGGGCGGCAAAAGTTAATTGCGGGCAAGCAGGGGGCTTTCGTAAAACTGTCTTAAAATAACGGTTTCACGTCCCGTGCTGTTTCACGTGAAACAATATTGTTTGCACTGGGTGACTGGCGTTATCATTCGCTCTCTTATTATATGGGATGGGAAGCTGCGAAATTTTTCACGGCAATTTCTCCGCCACGTATGCAGTTTGGCTCACATGAGCATGTGTAATGATAAGTCTTGACTTGTTGTACTCCGTTGTATTACTGTTTCACACTTCGGAAAGCTTTTTGTTGGGAGCTTAGATCTTTAATACTTTTTCCCCTAGTCTCAGTAACTGCTGTAAATGTATGATAGCTTTATTTCCTGTAGTTTGTGATAACAATATTGATCGGCATTCTTCTTTATTGATCTCACAGTGATTGTTGTTGCTAACATTTACTTTTTACCCTACATTACCTTGCCATTTGCATTTCTTGTTTTGTTTATATTGTTCCTCCATCCTCAGCAGGGGTCAAAGGAAACAAAATCTTTGACGGAATCTCAAGTTGCGAAGCTAATTTCGTGTCTTCGTGAGCGAATGTGCTTAAAGAGCTACCGACTCATAGTTAAAGAAGGAAATATAGAATGCACTGATACACGTAACTGCTAGTATGTCAGTGACCCCCCCCCCCCCCGCCACCCACCCCCGACACACACACACACACACACACACACACACACACACACACACACACACACACACACACACACACACACACACAATTTACTTCTTCCTTTTTTTTTTTTTTTTTGACGACTGAAAGAAATACTGGCCCAGTTCTTATCGCCACACGCGTGATATTTCCCCCTTGAACCGTAACACCAACAAAAAGAACATTCGATCTGTACCCGGCTCCTGATTCGAACTCAAAAAGCCGTATCATAGTCGGAGTAACCTATCATTAATATAACTGGCCGCAGATTCAGAGTCAAGAGAATTGCCTGAACAAAGAAAGAAAGAAAGAAAAACCAACAAAACATCTCACCGTAACAGTAGCCTGGCAACCTGAAAATGAGCCCCGCAAAATCCGATCCACGAATCTCACACCAAAGTCCACACACTTGAATGGAACATATTTACACTAACGATGTCACGACCCTCACAAAGGGTTGGCCGGTAAATCGGACATCAACATTGTCCAGGATATGTCGTTAGCGTGAAAGGCGAGAACACAACGACTAGTGACAGCACGGAATCTGAGTGACGCTTCTCAAAACGTGATCCCCTTTGGCGTTAAAGGCACCGTTTCTAAGACTGATTACCAGGGAGGCTTTTGTTTTGGAGGGTGGGTGGGTGTTTGGGGGTTTAACGTCCTTTTCCGCCACATAGGGTGATATCAAAGACGGGGCAACGATGAAAAAGCCAGCACAAATATTTGGCTCCAGCCGGGATCGAACTCACGACCCGAGCGTTAGAAGTCCAACGCTCTACCATTCGACCACCCCGGCACCCCTTTTTGTTTTGGAAAACAGTTGCGACTTGTGACTGCGCCTGTACGCTCCAATTAGTCTTAGAGATTCAGTATAGTACAGCTCCGAATGCAACACGCTGACGTTAGATGGCCGTGCGAACGAGAAAGACTAGGCTGTCTGTAAACTGCTCAGTGTCACGGCGTCAGCCACTTTGTCCTTATAGTGGCCTGCTGGAACGCGGTGTCCTACCCTAGTAGTGTGACCGCAACACTACAAGAGGCTACTGCCGTGCTTTTGGCGTCAACCAGCTTAATGCAAACACGCCCGTGGCTGGTTTGGAGCACGTACCTAAGTGGTGTGATGCCACACACTACCAAAACAGCTCAGAACGAAAAATACTAAAACTTGGGCCTTTGAGTGGCGGACACTGATATAGCGGGTGTAGTGGCCCGCTGAAAAGAGCACTTTGACAATGGCGGGCCGCCGGCTGTCTTAGTTTAAACGTCTCTGTGTGTGTGTGGGGGGGGGGGGCAACATCAGCTTGGAGGTTTGACCCCCCGCCCCTCCCCTCCTTCACTCTGTGCCAGCCGGCCGGCCGTTACTTCAATTCAGTGCAAAGTATCTCAAAAATGAAAACAAAACAAAACAGATATGGTCTGCATCGAAAACAACTACCCCCTATATTAGGCAGCCATAGCATCAGTGACTGAGATCATTAAACACATTCCAATCGGTTCCCACACACATCATCCAGCCGGCCCGGCACGAATGCACATCAGTCAGATACCGCGCCCAAGTGCGAACCCATCAGCCAGATGACAACTTCCAAAACATAACCTGCACGCAACAACCCCTTTCATCTACACGTGACCTTAGATTACGACTTTTTAATAAATGTACATTCTGTCTCCAAAACATCGGCAACTTACGGCAGCAGTTTCAGTAAGGACACGGGCTTACAGTCCTAAACGTCCGAGACTTAAAGAAACGGACTAGAAGTTAGGAAAGAAACCATTTCAATCGGTAGGTGATTCAGTACTTGTGGCCTGGCCCGCGACAGCCCACGGTTCGGATGAACGCTCAGGCGAGGGTTCTGTCTTACTTACGTCATTGGCCTTTTTTTCTCGGCGTTCGCCTGCTGAGGGCACGACGGTCACGTTTACCCGGTGTAGGGACACGGTTACTGAACAAGTAAGTTGTCTACAGCTCGTGTTCATTAGAGGGGAACACCGCGGGATGGGGGAGGGGATGGAGGGTGGGGTGAGGAGGGGGAGGGGGGCGGGTGTCTCGATGACGTGTAGTCAGCAGGAGGCTGACCATCCCCTTTGGGTTTAAAATCACAATGACGCGGACGTAAACAGCCAAGAAATACGGTCTATTTTTTTTTTCTTTTAGAAGCATCAGTAAGACGGTTTGCCATGGTTGCAAACCATTTTATCAGATTTGGTTTTAAACATATTTATTTTGCTGCACTAGAAAAAGTACAGAAAAACAGTTTGAGCATAAACAAGACGTACTTATGACGTGCTCAATAAAAATTCAAGTAAAGCAACCTTTGCAACGGTGGTTCACGAATTATGAGAGAGAGAGAGAGAGAGAGAGAGGGGGGGGGGGTAGGTCTTAGTTTGTCAGTGAGCATTTTCATATCAGCGGCGGTCAGCTGCTACAGTCGATCATAGTTTCAGATTTTGTCAGATTTAATTTTTTTTAATAATCTCCTCTCGTCATATTTTACCTGCCCGACTTTTAAGTCCTAGACAAGAGAAATGGATCTCCCTGACCGGGCCGATATTCACCGTCTCAGCAAGGTGGCGTCTGACGGGTATAGACATTTGCTGTCCCGGCGTTACTTCAGTTTTCTCTTTTTCAGACATCGTACTTACTAGCGATTTATTTTTTCTTTCTTTTTCTTGGTGTTCAGTTGATGTGGGTTTGTTCTGATTTGTTCTTATTCCACTTGCCAACTCAGGAGACGACAGTTCTGATTCTGTGAAGTGTCTGCGAGCAAAAAATATCGACCGGATCCGTTCAGACAATAATATCAGTGTCAGACTACGCGCGTAAGAAACCTTCATCAGTCATGTTATTCCTGCCTACTCTGACAGCCTTTCAAAAACAGCAAAGGCGTGTGACATGAACCATTACACGAAGGTGCGTCACGCCACGTAATGCAATGTTTAGAGAGAGGATTAATGCAGAAGCCCTACTGATGACGGCAATCACCGCACACGGCCTAAGTGGATGGATTCCTTAAATTTCTTGCAGGTGTCATAACCGACGTGCTCGTTCCTGTGCTTTTTTTTTCCGGAAGTGATTTGCTTGTTTTCGGGTTTAACGTCCATTTCACCACACAAGGGGTGGCTCTGAAGAAGGAGCTTCGAGGGAAACGGCTGCACCACGTTTTGTATCCTAAGCGGGTTTCTAAGTCGCTATCCGTCCAAACATTGCGAGTCCCACGTAAGACGTTGTACACTGGCGTACTAGCTCGGCCGTATCAGTCACGGCTCCGCACTTTTCTTACAGTTGTAACTGCTGGTGTTAGGTGGTTGGTTTGTTTCTGTGTATTTAGTTTCAGTGTTCTGTTTGTTTACAGTTAATTTACAATGCCAGCTGACTGTAAACTGTAGACATTCCTTACCCGGTCCGACCGTTTCGTGTAAAAAGCATCTATAAAGAAAAATACTCTAGTATGGAGCCTTTGGAGTTGGCAATATACACCACTGACACAAGCTGAGAAGATGTTGTCCCCTCAGACACTAAAATTTGTTTGAATTGACTTTTGTGGCTTTTTAAATTTCTCAGTCATGGGTCGAGCTTTCGATTAAAAAAAAAAAAAAAATACAACTGATAAACTAAACCGAGTGTTATTTCCTTGTCATTCACTATCTGTTAACTTACTTAACAATTTCATTCAAATCAGTTAGATATCACTTCTCAGTTTCAGGGTTTTCAAGTTGTTGTTCTTGTCTTGCACTGCTCGTGGCATCAGTTATGTCTAACCTTTCTTTCAACAACTTTCTCAGGGGAGGATGGGTGTGCGTGTGTGTGTGTGTGTGTGGGGGGGGGGGGGGGGGTAAGGGGTAGGTGCCTGTTGTGCGCTCAATTTACGGGATCATTCTTTCCCTCCGCGATGCCATTATCAAGAACGCACGTCGCATTGAGCACATGCCTGCACGATCGCTCGTGATGTACGGATGCGGGTCAAGCACATGTGACTGACTGGGGCACGTGCTAATCGCGCGCACCTTGACATACGGGGCCTTGCAGATACTGCAAGTGCGTCATTTCCGGTCAAAAAGTTGGTTTTTCCAGCCGACGTCAGAGAGGTATAGGCGGGGCATGCAAGACTGTTTACACCAACGTAATTGTACAATGTAAGGTAATTGGTGGAAAGGGAAGCAGGGGGCGTGTGTCAGTGTGTGTGTGTGTGTGTGTGGGGGGGGGGGGGGGATGTTCAGTGACTGACTGTCCCGGCACACACTCAGTGACAGCAGAATCACTCTAAAACTGACTGAAACCAGTCACAAACAAACTGGGCCGGTTTTCTTGTGTCACGGAACTTGATTTATTTCCAAATAACAGTTTCATGCTCACAAATCAACAAACCAGCCATCACTCACGCAGTGTCACATACTGAATTCAAAACACACAATGACACAGCCCTGCTTTTAAAAATTAGTTCTCTTTTACAAAAATCAGACACACACAGAACTGACACAATGGGCAAACAGGTAACACACACACACACACACACACACACACACACACACACACACACACACACACACACACACACACCGCCAATCACCCAAGTTCGCACAAACTTCCGTCATCAACATGATCTTTCTTTGTACTTGTACAAATAACAGACAAAAAAACGCACTTAGAGCCTGGAAGTTCTAAGACTGAGAAGGTGCTCTTGAATCAGTCGATGCAGGGCCCTTGGTGTTGTAGCTTCATTGAAAAACAGCAATTATTGCCAGTCTGCAAACTAAGCGCTGCCGACGATGTCATTTCTTTGGGGCGGGAGGACGGCGTGTGAAAGACAGGTAGGTCTCCAGAATGAAGATGGTCTCGTCCACCTGAAGTTCACTCAGTTCCAATCTGGGCAACAGACAAAATAAGAAGAAGAAATTGCAATGACATAACTCTTCAGTACAACACTCTGCGAGTGGATTCACGAAATTAATTAGATGTTTGCTCTCAACGTGAAGCGTCCAGTATTATGAACATGCAAACTAAAACTTTCAGTTACGCGTGCAAAGTTGCTTTTATGGCTTCTCTTAGACACACACACACACACACACACACACACACACACACACACACACACACACACACACACACACAGAGGAGGATGCGGGGAGATGGAGAGGAGGAGAAGATGGGTCAATGTTGAGGACCCTACCTGTTCGCCACGGTTTTGACACGGTTGAGCTGCTGCCGTTCTGGTGGAGTAATCATCTCCCTGATCTCCTCCTTCTGAGCTTCATCCACCTCAGCCCCTGCCTGATGCTGCTGCTCCAGTGATGCGATGATCGCCTCCACCCTCTCCTGCTTGTCCAACAGACGTCTGCAATGAACAGTGCCTATTAACATTCCTCTCCACCACTGACGGGCGACATGAAAGAAAATGATCTTAAAATAGGAATTTAAGTTGTGGGAGACCTTAGGCTTATTAGAAAATCAACAAATTACATGTGTGGGCTGGACTTGCTGACCTAAGAATACGTTATATTCCAAAGAAGTACTACAACTAGCCCACTGCATTAAGATTATTTTGACTAATATCATCTAGAAATACAAACGTGATAAGAAACTTAGCGTTATACATTCACAGAGCAATCATACGAAGGGATGTTTTGGTCAGCTAGAGCTATACTCAATAATTACGCCCGTGTTTAATTATCTTCTAATTTAGTAATATTGTACCAGTGTACGTGCATGTAACCAACTCATTTACACGACATACTTAGTATACATGTAAAAATATCTTGTGCAACCCTCTTTGAAAGGGCCCATGGTCTACCAAATAAAATTATGTTTGCGAAGTCACATCCTGATTTAACATGTGATGTACATGTATCATATGTGACGCTACGCCACGAAATGAGTCGGAAGTTACATGCAGCTGAATAGTGCAACACCCGATTTTCCGACCGAGGTGGCTATTTTGTTTCATGGGGTACGTCATTTCAACAGATCATAACTTCAAAAATAATTATCCGATTTTAATCTGGTTTTCACCATTGGATTCAGCATTAAAAAACCTGTAAGATCATATCAAAACCTCAAAAACTTCAAAAAGTGACTTCAAATCGTGGGGGGGCGTCACATATAAAAAAAACCTGTCACTGCTTAACAGTAAAAATAACATGGAAAATGTTGGTTGCTCTATAAAATCCTGAACAGCATCATGACATATGACTTACTTGTGCTCTGACACTTCCAGACTCCTTCGCACCATGGCATTGCCGACCGCCTGTGAAAAAACCACCACTAAAATCTTATCAAACAAACACAAATCAACTGCTATTGATCACTGCAGAACTGACAAAACTGCACACTTGAGGGTGAGCGGTGGTCTAATAGGTAGCGCTTCTCAGAGGTTTCCTGGGTTATTCGGATTTCCTCCCCCAGAAAAATGTTAATCAAAATTGAAAAAAAAAAAAAAAAAAAAAAGGTGGTTGGTTGGTGCTGCACCACAGCGACACGCTTCCCCTGGGGGAAGCAGCCAAAATTTCCCGAAAGAGACAATAAAGTAGTTAAAAAAACCAAACCACACACACCCCCACACCTCCCCTCCAAAACAACAACAACAATAACAACAAAACACACGAGAAAATGCTCTGGTTATTTTCAATTCGTGTAAGAAGAGTCAGGAAAAAAACAAACAAAACAAAACCACCAGACAGACACTTCTGCAGTCTTTCCATGACTGCAACGTCAATACCAAACAATGGAAAAGCAAAACTATTACATGTACAACTGTTTATGAGCATTTAGAGACTGACTGATCCATTCTGTCTTGAACCTTGCAAATATGACTCACACGTCCCAGTACTTTATAACATGCTGTTAACGACACGTACCTTGTAGCATCTCTCCAGCAGCATTGCGGCCACTTGTCTCAGGTTAACATTGAACAGGTAGAGAGTGCGGGAAGGGGCGTGGTCCGGTGTCTTTGCCAGCTCCTGAAGGCAGAAATCTGATTGCGTGATTTTCACTCACAGTCATGACATAAATGAGTGACATACACAAAGACACAAACCACTTAATTGCTGACAATTTAAATTCCTAATCCACTGATAATTATTCATGTGTATGTCATTCTACAAAAGCATACGTTTGTACTTTCCCTTTCCCGGCATCAACAATTAGTTTATATCGTACGTGTATAAGGAGGACAACTGCATATAAATTTTTTATACACTATACATGTACCCCAAATTTCTGTCAGATTCTTTGTAGATTGGCATAAAACATAATTATGCCTCACGTATGCTTCTCTTACTGTGAATGTAACAAAGTTCTCCTGCATCATTCTGTAGAGTAGTTCTTTTGTCTCCTTGGCAGGAATCATGGCACAGGACTCAATCTGCAGACGGAAAACACATCACGCTCTCAAAACAACAACAACAAAACAAAAAAACCAAACAAACAGGGTACAGTACTATTAAGCAATGAAGTCTGCCTATGTTTTAGTCACACAACAGGAGACAACTCTGGGATGTGTTATGCCACTCTCTGGGGCACAGAGTCTTTCAGTGGAAAGTACCTCTGTGCACGGTGGGGAAATGGCGCTCACTGCGCTACCGTGACGGGCCTAAATTGTCTCGGTGCTCTCAAACACAAGGTCGCGCACTATGTCATCCTTGACCAGCTTTGAACCCAGAGGGATCCTCAGTGGCGCAAGGGATGGCAGGCTGTCTTCAGAGTGAAAGTAGGCGTGTTTCTGAATCAGAGACATACATAACATGTCTCTGTCTGAATGGACAGATCTATTATTACATTCAGTCCTAGAGCACGGGTGTGTATGCTTTTGTAATCGTCTCTTATTCCACCACAAGGCAGGTACCTGATCGTCTGCACCGTGCAATAATACTTGCCTGTAGAGTGCAACACCCTTGCCTGTCAGAGTGCAACCCCCTTGCCGTTTACTCACATCCTGTTGGATCAGTGTACCACGTAAACAGTGCCATCAAAGCGCAACAATAATTGTCCGCTGGCAAAGATTTTGCCCAAACGAAAAGTGGTGGGATATTCAAGACTTCGTTTCAAATCGAATCATATGACACACAAGTCTCTGCTTTTCTAAAAAAAATTCGCCATTTTTAAAAATGGCGCTGGGTGTAAGCAGTCAATATTTCACACCCCGCCGAAAAGGGACTGCACTCTGGAGTCTAGTGTTATGCCCCATTTTTAGTACCCTCCCCTTCTGCACAAACCCCAATCGTCTGCAGGCGGAAAATACATGCACACAGAGAAAATTGTGAACTGGTCCCAGGTTTAGAAAATGTATTAAATATAATATATAAAGAATGCAGTGCTCTGAAATGTGTAGAAACAATTGTTGACAAAGCCTTGACTCACTCACCTGGGGCTGTTCTACTTGTTTCTTCACTAGCAGGACACGGAAAATACGTAAGGATTTGGAACCAAACCTGTTAAAATAAAGAAGAATGAGGAAACACCAAAACAAAACACCTGTTTTGATTAGAACCACTCATTATATATTTTTCTCCTTCCCTTCAGCTGAGAAATAGTTTTAATAAGAAAGTGAATTCTCAAAATGCCTCAAATCATTTGACCCCCAACAAAATGCACTGAAACTGTGAGCAGAGCTTTCTCATTGCAAATGGATACCTGTACTGCATTTACAAATGAAAGTTATGCAGACCAACTTCAAACATTTTGCTTACCTCTCCTGGACAACAGACTCAATGTGTGCTTTACACAGAGCTTCATAGGCTTGGAATATATCTTACCAATGTCAAGGAAAAAATCATTTATATCTCTCTTTCTATATATGAAAATCTATATGTATATATTTTTTGCTTGAATGGGGGGGGGGGGGGGGACGGGGATGGAGGGTGACAAGAAGAGGGGGCAACGTGATTGTGTGAATGCAGGGCTTCCTTCATATCCTTGGGAACTATGATAGGAAGAATGTCCTGGCTGACTGTAAAGGTAGAGGACATTTGTCTTGAATACATGTGTTGTCCACTGTGAGGCAGAAATGATCGGACAAATGTCTGCCTTCTTAAGAAAGTAATTGGACGTTTTGAAAAAAGAATCCGACCGTGACCCATATCCGACATGTACACGAAACCCTGTGAAACTGCATCAGTATTTAAAAAAGTAGTTGGTTGGTAGGTTTTTTATTTATTTATTTATTTATATTATTTTTTATTTTATTTATTTATTTATTTATTTTTTTTTTTTTTGGGGGGGGGCGGGGGGGGGGGGGTAGGCATTTTACACAGAACACACATTTTATACATACATACACTGCCAGCTACACTACATGAACACATGACATAATACATACAACACACACAAACATACCCCTGTATTCATTCGCTTGCACATACCCACACACGTATACAGCTTTGCTAGCTAATAACTATATGAGCAAAATGGTACATGTACAAAGCATTGCAATGTTCAACACCAGTCATACAAAAGGTCTATACTTCAACTGAGTAGTGCTCTGTATAGAAACCAACACCCACAAAACTTTGCATACTGTCCAGAAATACCACGTTTATACCTTTCAAGCAAAGATGTTTTATCTAAATTAATGAGTCAAGGATACTGACAACAAACAACCCTCCGCTGCTGTCACCAGCTTTGGACAGGAACTCAGGCTGCAACACACACACACACACCAGCACAACTGATCTATCAAGGTCCAGGTTTCAGCCTTTTGACTACAGGTGATTGGTTCTGTACACACTTTGGATACATGGTACTTCAACTGCAGATGTGTGTGTGTGTGTGTGTGTGTGTGTGTGTGTGTGTGTGTGTGTGTGTGTGAGAGAGAGAGAGAGAGAGAGAGAGAGAGAGAGAGAGAGAGAGTACAATTATATGAATTTAGTGATCTTAACTTCTTTATGTGTCTTATGCTCGCCCGCATGAATTGCCCTACGGGGCTAAATAAAGTATTTTTGACTTTGACTTTGACTGCAGTATTACATACACATGTAAACTAGAACAGAGCGAACAACTGCCATCAGGATAAGCATCAACATCCTGCTACAGTGTAGACAAGAAGATCCCGTTCAAGTGTCAACTTCAACACTTCGTGTGTGAAGAGGGTAGTCGTCGGAAGTTAGCACAAGTGAACTGAAGTTGTAGGGTATTAATTAAAACATGTGCAAGGGGTAGTCTGGTTGTGCTGCGTAACAGTATGTTGTGATGCTGGTGCGGGGTGTGTAATCAAGGCTGGCTCATACTAATAGTTAACGAAAAAAAAAAAAAAGAGAAAAAAGAAGACAATCTGGAGTGCAGACATAAAAGTAATGTCAAGAGGTTCTGTTGCAGTACTTATAATACCTTTTGGTATATTCATTTTGGTATAATCAATGAACAAGAAGCTTAGACTATGATATTTTAATAGAATTTCATGTTTGAAATAGCATGATGGAAGGGGAAATATTGCCTGGAGAGGCCTTGTCACAGACGCAGAGGTAAAAGCAGGCAGATAATGTGTGTGTGTGTGTGTGTGTGCGTGCGTGTGTGAACAATCAAAGAACGTCAGCACTGTATTTCTACCACTTACCATGTCATCAGTGATAACTCTGAGATACTGTTCTACTGTGGTCCTTGTCAAGATGAAGTCTTTTGGAAGAGCACCTAGAATCTGTTAAAGCAAAAGACGGACCACCAGTAAAGAACCGTGTGACAGATCTACTATCATTTGGTGAATGGATGAAGCATTTATCATCAACGATCCATAGTGCTTAGGTCCTTTTTACCAAACAGTGGTAGAGATGTTCACTGATCGTCATCACCTACTTGTTAACTCACTGACGACGCGCGTTTTTTTTTTTTTTTTTTACCCTGCCAACACCTGAGGACAAACCATTTTTCATGTTTTTAAAAAAAAGTTTAAAAAAGTAATTCTTATAAAGAACAAAAAACTCAGTTGTTAATCAAATTACCTTATCAGGTTTACCTTTCAGTAAAATTTACGAGAAGTCTAAACTTTTTAAGGGAGCCGGGGTGGTCGAATGGTAGAGCGTTGGACTCCTAAAGTCCTAATGCTCGGGTCGTGAGTTCGAATCCCGGTTGGGGCCAAATATTTGTGCTGGCTTTTTCATCGTTGCCCCGTCTTTGATATCACCCAATGTGGTGGAAAAGGACGTTAAACCCCCAAACACCCACACCCACCTAAACTTTTAAACAAAATTTTAAAATAAAAAAACAACAACTTAAAAAAAAAAAAACCTCTGTTCTATAGCTCTGTGGAAGTATCCAAACACTCTAGTCCACTCTACGACACATATGCAGCACTTTTCTCAATCCATGGATGTTTTCAAATGAATTGTCAGTACATCAGATGAAGCTTATCAAGAAAAAAAAAAGAATAAAACAAACAAACAAACAAAACCTGAAAAGAAAAAAATATTTAAAGTATTTCCATGACATATCCCACCAAAGTCAATGGTTACAAAGAACCACACTGAGGCATGTCAAAATTCAAGTACATAACCCACAGTTAAACGGAGAACTGATTTGAAAATTCAGGAGCAGTTGCTTCCCCTAGACCGTGGTGGGTTGAGCAGTGCAAGACTTTACAACACTCGGTCATCTCTGACCGGTGTGTCGGCAAAGCTAAGGGACGCCCTGGTCAAGCACAAACAAGATTATGTTAATGAATTAAGGAGGCTAGAAGACTAAGGCAAAGACATGCTAGGCAGTGAATTCTACTGAAAAAGAAAAAAAATTCAGGGCAGTGACACAGTAAAAAGCTGATATCATGTACAGTTTTCCACGAGAAAGATGAACCTGTGAAATGTTTTTTGGGGAAAAAAAAATGGTAAGATTTAATTTTCTTACATCAGTGAGTGAGACAGGATGTGTGCGAGTTTCCATTGGGTCAGTGGTGGTTTCGCTCAATCGTAAAATGGCTCTCATGATCTCTGAAGCTTTCTGTAGGGAAAAATAAAACACAGAAGTTTCATCAATCCGCTCCTAAAATCAGTACTATCGCTAAAGCAAAAATGAAATCATGACACGATAGTGATAAAGAAGTTGAACTTAGAACTGAAATCTGTAGAGTCCAAACAAACAAAACAAAACAAGAAAAATAAGAAGGAAAAGGAAGACAGATCTGAGTGGTTGATGAATTCCGTCATTCATACTCTTATCTGTGCCAACGTCAATTTCTGGAATATTTCATAAACGGCATTTCTGCAACTGTAGATGATGACTCCTTATCAAAAGCGCTAATAATTCACAGCTCCGATACCAAGTACACACTTTGTCAAGCCTGCTAGCTACGGCAGAGATGATGGCCTGATCTCGCAGATGGTAGTGGAACCTCTCACAGTTGACATGCCAGTATACAGCATCCCCTGATGTGTCCTGTGCAGAAGTTCAAGTACAATTAAACATAATTCCACTTTCCACTTAAGGCGAGCTGCAAAACAATTGGAACAGAAGTATATCATGCAGTTATGATAACACAGTGATGTGCTCATGAAAAACGCACGCACGCACGCACACGCACACACACACATCTTTTGCATAGTCCATTTGACGATTAACGCCAATGTGCGTATGGCTGTGATGTCTGCAAGTCTAAAAATCTTACCTTTGTATTACTGGAATCCGTTTTCAGCTTCTTGTTTGAAGATGCCCCCTCCTCTTCCCTCTTTCTTTTGGTGCCTTTGCCGCCACCTAAAAACAAATTACTGGTCATGGCAACTGCAGTTCAGAATCTCTTCATGAACATAAGTACATTACAATCTGCAAAGCTGCAACACTCCAGTGAATATATATCCTAGCAAGTTTCAATTAGCAATTTGCTGTTGCTGAAACCACTGATTCTGTCAATGTCTGAGGTCTCAAATTTGTAAAACATCTGCAATGTCAAATGAAGCATCACTCTATTTCAGTATCTGCAAACAGACAATGAGCTTTAAAAAGCGGTATCCTTTAACTCAACGTTTTAAGCAGACGTTTCATATTAATGTCAATACGCAATGCTGCTGCAGAGAGGACAGGGGAGCTGGGGTG
This sequence comes from Batillaria attramentaria, assembly GCA_018292915.2. Classification (NCBI taxonomy): domain Eukaryota; kingdom Metazoa; phylum Mollusca; class Gastropoda; family Batillariidae; genus Batillaria; species Batillaria attramentaria. The sequence continues at coordinate 725,542 of JACVVK020000102.1, read as the reverse complement.
GCCGAATGGTAGAGCGTTGGACTTCTAATGCTCAGGTCGTGAGTTCGTATCCCGGCTGGGGGCATATATATATATATTATTTGTGCTGGCTTTTTCATCGTTGCTCCATCTTTGATATCACCTGTATGTGGTAGAAAAGGACGTTAAACCCCCAAAACCCACCCACCCACAGAGAGGACAACTGATCAGATGTAAAGAAATCTCTTACAACTGTTAGTCTATGAAAATGGTAGCTGCATGGCTGCCTGTAAGCTGTTCAGAACAGTTGAAGAAAAAAAAAATTAAATAAAAGTAAGACATACCCTCCATTTCCATGGGCGGAATGATGAACAGGTCCTTTGGGTCTGGCGGTGGCTCAAGAGACACGACACGTTTCTTATCGTCTAGCATGGGTTCCTGGCATCGCTGCAGGAAGTGCGTTCGCACAAGATTTGTGAATTTGTCCTGCACTACACTGGCAGAAATCTTGGGACGACCTGCACAAAAAAGTCAACCTTAAATTTAAAAATTTGCAGGAACAGATGTTAAGAGTACCAACGCATTTACAATGTCACAAGTTTCAGTCAAAGGGATGTAAACTGTTCAAAAACATAAACCTTTGCTGCACAGTTATTCATAAATAAATAAATAAATAAATAAGTGATGTCCCTGGAATTGTTCTTCACTGTTACAAATCATTACTCTTTTTGTTTGTTTGTAGTAATCATTCACATACATGTACTCAATTTGTCACTGACTCAGCATGTACTATGTAGAAATGATTACCAGTAAGTCCAAACTGACACTGACCTGCTGTCTCTAGATCTGCATTAAGTCTGTCCATTGTTTTGTTGACAATATCACTCATTGTAGCTTGTCCTGCTTGAAGCAGTTCTTCCACAAGGATCTCAGCAACATCACCATACAGTAGTTGGGCACAGCGCACGTACCTGAGGCAACAATAACACAATGTAAAAACAAAAGGAAAAGAAACATATCAACACCACCCTTTTAAGCCTCTATAAACTTGTCTGTCGTGCAACAATTAACGTAGTGGAATTTAACTCTTCACCGAATGCGCTTAACTCCTTGCTCCAAAACTGTCACTTATATCAAGATACGCATAATACAACTGACCAGTGTGGAACTTCGTGTCATAGTAATACACACATGTATTGCGCAGCAGACTGAGCAGGTCTGTTTTAGTATTTATACAATTACAGACATTAGCAATTTGGTAATTATACAAGCATCACACGTTCAAAGAACGCCGTATTCTTTAATACCAGATTCTGTCAAGTTAATGGTTTCCACACCCAAACTGAGCATCACCTCTTGCAAGCAGCGTTGTATGCACAGTGTGAACGATTTGCGCATTGTGTGCGGTTGTGTGATATGTTCTACATATCCACCAAACTGACACTTACATAGAAAAAGCTGAGATCTGTTACCATGGCAGTGTGAGTGACCATTCTAATGTACACTTGTGTACTTACCTGGGATAACGAAGACAACAAGCCACCCTGCTGGAGCTGACTGAGTACTGAATGAAACCTCTGTTGTTCCTCTCAAATTCTGCTATACCATGCTGTATCAGCACACACAGTGCTCTCTGCACCTGCACATTGTCATGAACATTGTGTTGATGAAGAGGACCTCTATTCTTCTTTTCAGCAGACAAACACAACTGGAGAGAGAGGGAGAGAGAGAGAGAGAGAGAAAATGACAATGACAATATTAAATTTCAGTCTTTATTTTCTGATAGTAAAATTTTTGGCAGAAATACTATGTTCAAACTTGCCGTCACTAAACTACGAGAATATGAGCAAAGAATGAAAAATCAATAAGTTACAGGAACGTAGGGAAAGGAAAAAAGAGAGAGAGAGAGAGAGAAGAATACATGTAGAAACAAGTTACACTTTTAAAATCAATGAAAACACACACGCACACACACACACGAGGTAGAGAGAGAGGACTATCACCACTAAACACAAACCAATGGAAATAAATGCTCATTCGGCTTACAACAATACAAACTGGGGTATTGATAGCAAACGAATTGTTAGTTTTGGGTTACCTGCTTGATGTCAAGTGAGGTTTCATCTGCTATCATTTTCAGAGGGGCATACCCTTTCCTGAGGAGATAATATCCTACTTTTGAGACAAGCTCTCCGTGAATATCAGTTAATAAATGCCGACATAGGTCTAGTTTCGTTCTAGACATTTTAGAACGTGAAAGGGGAGGAAAAGAGGAAGGTTTCAAACAGAAAGTGAAACACTACGGTAACACAGAGTATGTCTCTGGGTAACACAACAAATCGCAAAAGCCATGTGGGGTAAAACAGAGTAGCACCCCCTGTCTGCCGAGTCAACTCGGCTCACTGTAGAGTGTAGAGTCGGCCCACTAACAACTCGGCCAACTCAAAGTCAGGTCGGTCGCGGAGGTATACTTTAAAAAAAACAAAAACAAAAAAACTCTGAACAGGTGACGTGCCAACCTCACCATCCCTTCCCCACCTCTCCAGAAGTTAAATTACCTCAGTCTTCTTTCTTTCTTCCTCTCATCAATGCCAGCCTGTTCAAGTTACTATAAATTCAGCAGACTTTGTTTAGTCACTAGTGTATGGACAGTTCTGCTGTGTTTCCAGACTGCAATGGAATGAAAAGAGAAAGACACTGGACACATTCTTTTGTTTTGGATGAACAATTTAGAAAAAAAAAGTGAGTAATTCTGCATAAGCATGAATACTCAGATATCAGTGCACAACTGAGTACACGAAAAAGACCGTGACAGAAGTGGGAATGCCAATACCATTTAAATGGTATTGCTGTAGCGCCCCGGGTGTGGGGTCGTCGTGGTTGTCGGGAACGCTACAGATTTAGTTTAGTGAGCTACTCTGACATGTGTGTTAAGGATGACTGAAGTGCGAAAGAGTATTGCATCATACTGTCGGGCCTACGTGCCACACACATCTACGCACTCAATCACTCATCAAACTTACACCATCTCTCGAAAGAAACAACTGACAAGAGAATAAAAATCAGAGTGTTCACTTATTCCAATAAAAGTTACATGCGGATCATATGAATCGTTAGATGTAATAAGGCAACACAGATTCGGCTCAAAATATATGAGCGTGATGATTAATACTTGTCGGGCAACAAACTACACTACCCTCGCCTTCCTATAAATTCGTCCCGAATTTACAAGAAACTATAATAAAAATCATACACACGTCCTACCACTACATAATAACAACAAAAGCCTTTGAAATAAACATGCATGCAATGTCAAGTCCGGGAAATGTTTAATGTCTGTCCATGATACAGGTAATCCATAGAATATCCAACGGTGCCGGGCGCTGGGTAACCCTTGCCCCCCCCCCCCCCCCCCCGGTTGTAGATAATGTCGGTGCTTCTTGGTTACTTCTGGAAGGTAGCAACCAACGTGTAGTTCTCGGTGCCATCCAACTTCAAGTCATGTATGGAATTTGCGGTCGCCTACGGGGCCTACCGACTTTACTGCTTCCATCCAATCCATCGTTGTCCAGGGCTGTCTTGCAAACAGCATCAGCTTCTGCCATCGGTACTCCATAGCATGAAGATTCAGCTGCTTGATGAAGATGACGCGTCATCTTCATCAAGAAAGATGATGTGTCAGGATGAGAAAGCTCGGAGACTGCATGACTGCTGTCTCCCTAGAAATTTACATCATCCTTCCTTCCGCTGCTTTCTCCGCACTCACTGAAAAATCCGAGTGGGCCGCAGCCTCACACGTCAATTTCAGAGTTTTACATGTGGACCGGACCATTGCGCTAAACTCTAGCGCCTAGTCTCCGGTATCGGCTGGCGTAACATCCCATGTAGATTACGCTGGATGATGGTGTCCGTTGGTGTTGTCCGGTGTCGGTGGTCGTAGTCGCTGCCTGTTGGGTTATGCAATAACCTCAGTCCGTTGCAAACCGGTGCTCGCTTCGCACTTCCGAAAATCAGTTTCGGCCGCGGGATTCTCAACCGCTTTGTGCGGGCAGAATAAACTTCGTACAGCACCTCCGTGGCCATGCTGGTCTTACACGGGAGATAGGCTGTCTTTTGTTGTTGCCACATCGCTGCAACGGTTGCTGTCTTTATGAAGTCGGCTCTCCGGGGCTGTTGTTGTTGTGATTTCCGTGACGTAATGTCTCAGTTGAGCTGTCATTCCTTGCCGTTCTGACGTCTGATGCAGTCGGTAATGCGAATCGCATCTTACAGATGTTAGTGGCAATCGCAATCGCACACTCTTTCATCTGTCCAGTCAACTCCAGTTCGATGCTGTTACCGCTCTATGTTTCACCTCAGTACTGGTCGAGCTTGCCACGGCGCCTGCAACTTGTTCCTCGTGGCCACTATTGTTGCTGTGAGCTCACTTCTGCCGTCATTCAGACCGGCGTGTACTGAGTGATACATGGCGTAATGCCGGAGGACAAAGATGATTGGAAGTATTCGCTGACGTCGCTTGCATTCGGCCCTGCTGTCCCTACTGGGTCACAGCATTCGATCTGTGATCGATCGGCCGATCCTGATGGTCTTTCAGTCTCGGTGTTGCTGTTCCTCTGGGCCGGTGTCACACTTAGCGAGTTTATGTCGGAAATTCCGACCAGCATCTCTTGTCAAAGAAGGCGTCCCTTCTAGACCTGATGCGGCTGTACTCACGCTAGTGCGGTACGGGTCGTGTCGTTAGTCAGATGACGATGAGCCGCAGCTCATCGCCGTCCTTCCTCTGATGATGGGCGCTCTGTCTGGAACTGTCAACGTGACCTGTTTGCGGTGACATTTTCCACATGAGGCAGACAGGGATGCATGTACGCCATGGACATAGTCACACGTAATGCGTGTACTGCTAAGGATCGCACCGACTGCGGATCTTACGGTCCTGTCGCCTGTCCTGTCTTGTGAAGAATCTGATGTCGTAATCCGGTGATCCGTCTCTCTGCTACCTGCCTGAGGTCTTATTGCAGAATACTAGACTGTCTCGCCGTTCTCTCTGCATAACGTCAAACCCTGTGGCCAGTAGGGTGTCATGACGTAACCTGTGTTGTTCTCTCAGGCTCAGAATCCGTAGCAGGAATGTCCGTCGCTCAGCTCGCTTATGAGAGTACATGTACTCAGTCGTAGTCTCAGCGACGCTGGCGCTTGTGGTGACAGTCAGTGTTAAAAACTGTCTCTGCATGGTGCAGCAAATCTGATTCCGTGTGAGGCCGTCGCCTCCGTTGTCTGTCTGATGCGGTGCTGTCTGATGATGTTGACGCCGGTGCTGATAATACCGGGCTTCGTGCTGACGGCTCTAGCGCACGTTGAGGATGATCAGTCCTCCAACGTCGCTGTCGTAGGCAAATCTTTCATTGCCGTGATATTCACTCACACTGTGCACATAGTGATGAGTATCGAGCCGCTGGTGCTCTGTTCCAGCTGTCTTTCGCCGTCTGGGAATCTCAGATGTTCGAGCCGTCGCGCAGATTCCCTCCACTCCACGTGGCAATCCGTCATGTAACTGACGATGCCGAAAGGAGTATACTTACCGCAGGAGAGTCGCCAAACTTCCTGCCGAGTGACACTGGGAATGGTTGTCATGCGCAACGGGTTCGTTACCACGCGTGGCTACAACCCTCATTGTGACGTGAATGGTGCCGGGGAACCCTCCCACGATGGTCCACCATTCCGTTGCCGGCCGGCGAAACGTCGTGTGACTGACAGAGGCAAATACCAAAGACAGTCTACACCCTCTCTGTTTCCCCCAGGTGTCACTGGAATCTGGAACTGCATGTCAAGCAAAACATTGACGCGCTCCTTCACAACTGCTCCCTGCTCCTGTTCCTGGACGTGTTGTCCTCTCAGGCTGTCGTCCACCGCTGTCTCTGCCGTGCTACTGTCGCAACAGTCACAACGACGTGATCGTGTCCGTCGTTGTCCAGCTAAGGAGAGGAAAACCCGTCTCTCCTGTGACTGGTGAGGAGAACAGTGTCGCAACTCTGTCTCTCACAGTCGCTGTTGTGATCTTGTCCGTCGTTGTCCAGCTAAGGAGAGGAAAATCCATCTCTCCTGTGACTGTTTGGGGAGGAGAACAGTGTCGCAACCCTGTCTCTCCCATAGTCGCTGTTGTCTCTGCTGGGTCGGTAAGGCGGCCGGGAAACGTGATGTTCCACCCTCGCCTTCCTGTAGTCAGCCATCCATAGTGCCGACATGTCCGAGCGACCTCCTGCTTGGTCTTGAATCTCGGCAAAGCTGTCTCAGCAACGTCATTCGTTGCTGGTACATGTACCACTGGTCCGATGAATCTCTCACGACTGCCAGGTGTCGGCAGGTGAACCTTTGCACGGATGATCACGGCTGTCGGGATGTTCGCAGCTGCCCTGTGTGCATACGGTCAGTCTACGCTGAACCCTTCTGCGCACGGCTGCAGTCTGCTTTGAACATCACTGTGTTCCAGCCTCTCTCATCGGGATGTCGTGTTGTACAGCTTGCCGTGCAGCAAGATCGTCTGCTGCTCTGCTCAGCCGGGATGATGCGTCGGCTGGCTCCCAGAGACCTTCCCGTGTGTCGAGTCGCGTGCCCTCTCCAGCCCTCAAATAGAAGCCTCACAAAAACATCTTAGAACATGACTGTACTCTACAAAATATTTACACAAGTATCTCACAGAAATAACTATTTACCTATCTGCATTTCAAATAACTCTCAACAAAAACCTGTCGCCCTACAAAATAAACCATCACAAATAGAACCGCCCGAGAAACGATTCTAATCCTGTCGGCGACGCCAACTGTAGCGCCCCGGGTGTGGGGTCGTCGTGGTTGTCGGCCCAAGTTTATTTTTCAAATCATAGCCGGTTTGGCAGTGGTCGGCTGAACATTTCCAAAGCAGGCGCTGAATCGGACTGAATGCAAATACAATCACTGATGTACTTCAAGTTCTGAGCCGCCAGCGCCGAGATATCGCCTACATTTTACGATTTGGGTGGGCGTTTCAATTTTGGTTATGATCAGTACCAGTCACAGTGAGTCTGCTAAACTAGCCCGGCGCTCAGTATGATCAGTGATTTTGTCAATCGGAATACTTGACATTTTCATATACACGAAACTACTCTCAGTTTCACTTCGTCCTCGGCTGGGACTTTACGTATCAGTCCTGAATGTCCAGGGATCTCAGGAAACACTAATTCAACCTTCATTTCAACGGCAGCTGATGACGGAGACCGGACGATACATACCAATGTACCAAGAACATGATAACAAAAAGAGCAACACCAGCACATCAAGCAGGTATTCTGGACAACGCCATGGGAAAATTGCAACATCACATTCAGTCGGTGGCACACGTGACATTCCGTCCTCTGGCACCTTGTGTTGCATCAAAGTTTGGCACTTCACCAGTTTATGGCGATGTGTTTGACTGTGGGACCAGTTTTACTGCACCCTGCAAATGACCAGTCGTCGTCACCTTCACCATTACAGTCACGTTAAATTTGGTGATGCTTTGTCCATCGAAGATGCCGATAGCAAATTTCATTAGGGTACGGTACGTCCGAGTCCGAGTCTTTTGTTGAAAACTCTTTGCAGGTGCGAGCGCTGGACTTCCAATGCCGCTCGGGTCGTGAGTTCGAGCCCTGGCTGGGGCCAAATATTTGTGCTTTTTCTCGTTTCCCCGTCTTTAATCATCGAGTGATATCACGCGTACATTGTGGAAAAACTTAAGACGCCAAACCCTTTAAACACCAACCCAGTTTGTTAGCAGATAATTATAATAATTATATCAGGCATGTTTCTACGGTATAGACATAATGTGCAGCATCATACACGGCCTCCGCCGCTGCCCCGGCACACCCGGTCCGCGCGCGCACACACACACACACACACACACACACACACACACACACACACACCGCGTCACACACAGAGTAAGGGGGGAGGGTGTGTGTGTGTGTGTTTGGGAGTTTAACGTCCTTTTCCACCACATAAGGGTGATATCAAAGACGGGGCAACGAGAAAAAAGGCCAGCACAAATATCTGGCCCCAGCCGACGGGATTCGAACTCACGGGGGGGGGGGGGGGGGGGGGAGGAGGGGGAGGAGCACAGAACACCCAAATACCAGTATTATTCTAGAATATAAGATCAGTGCTCAAAAGCCGTGAAACGGTGAGTGAATTCTTTCACTGACAGCTTCATAAGTGTTCCTGGCTCTTCACTTTATTCCGCAAAGTTTGTTTCTGCTGTCAAGGTTGATGGTCAGCCAGTGGTGCGTGTGTGTTGTGTTTCTCTTCTTTGTGAAAATGATAGAGGCGGTGATAGTACACAGTACATACAGTGAATACTACTCACACGCACACAATGTGTAGGGCGACGACAACCGAATGAGCCACGTGTGAAACTCACTGATCATGACGCGTCGCCGTGCCTCATCCAGTTTGCCCTAGGCCTATCCCTCTACGGTAGAATTCATAGGTACATGCCAAAACCAGAAGAGGGGGAACAGGCTTTTTGGGGAGAGGGTGTATGGCTCAGTTTTCTTTTTCTTTTCTACTTTGTCCACTTACACCTATCCAGATCTAAACTCTTTTGAAATCTCCGTTGAAATCTGTCATTTTATTTCAAATCCGTGCTGTCAACGATCAAAATAGTTTTGCATTAAACAACTTGCCCACCCCTCTGTGCTTAGTTTTGGACGAGTTCCCAAATCCGCGAGAAATCCCCACCTTGCAGCGGGCCCTTTTGAGTCTCGGGTCTTAGCTGGTGAGGACGTGTGTGTGTTGTGCTGTGCCTATTGTGTTTCAACTTAGTTAAAATCATGTGAAACATAAGTTTCCAAACAGGTTTTGCGATTATTGGACTGGTGAAGGATATACCCAGGGCAATGAGCGGCTGCATCGGACGTTTTCGCATTATTTTTTCCGATGATTTAAAACGGATATTTTGATTGCGATACCAGCAGCTTCCTCATCGTAGCCTGTTCAGTAGCCGCGGAGTGCCGGGGTCCGTTTAGTCTCCATTCAAAATGGCGGCGGGAAACTGTTCCCACCTGTCCCATTAGTCAGTAATGTCGGACTCTTGACATGAATTGTGGCGGGTAGCAACATCATCATTTCGTTCAAGAGTCACTTCGATGGCGCGATAGTCGACACAAGTTCAGTCCGGCAGTAGTGGAATAGGGAGTGGATGAACCAAGGCCGGGTTCAGTTTGCGGCTTACAGCCACCGACCTAAAAAAAGATCTATCCGTTTTTTTAGGTCTGTGCTTACAGCCTCCCCCCCCCCCCCCCCGCAACTGAACCCCGCCCCCCTGCTTCTTGTCTCCCGTTTGTTTTTCGCGACAGTTGTTGACAATGATCGCTGGTCATCGATTCAGTACAATGAATAGCGATCTGTAATTTCCTACCGCTGATTGGGGCAAGCGGTGTACCGGCCGCAGTTTGTTACTCCAATCGTATCATGTTATGACTGAAATGCAACACACCGTCACGGTGACTGCCGGATCATCTCGTCGTGATACGCCGTTGTGTTCACACAAATGGTGACCCAGTCGGTTTACACTGACGGTATCATGCCGCTCGTAGAAACAGAATTACTGCATAAATGAATGATTTTGTCAAAGTCTCATTAAAGTAATAACTGTTTACATTCTCGTGGTCTTTATCAGTGCGGCCACGGGTCAATCGCCGGTCCAAAGTTTTTTACCATGATTCTGCCGAGTTTAATGTTTTGATGTTTGGTATTGGCCTGGATACCCAGGTTTATTTTGGTCGTGCAAGTGATTGCTCACTGATTTGTTGATCCGGCAGTTTCTACCGACATGCTTAGCTCGGCATGTGATTCGCTAGACATACGATAGAAGGGAAGGTAGCAGCATTGTACCGTTTTCATAGCGGTAGCTAGCATATGGCACATTGTCACTGGGTACAACTACAAACATCAAATGAAAGTTTCAATTAGATATATATCCTAACTTATATTGATACACTGATATTATATTGTATGCTTGGTTGGCCACATGTTTCGTTTGTAGCAAACCAGACGGAAACCAAGTGATTGCCTTTTTTTTTTCAGAGACACGTGGAGATGTGCTGGTCAACATATTAGGTACATATGTATCATATTCTTGCACACTAAGTTTTACATGTACCCATTTTGTTGCAGGGTGAAACTTTGCATGAGTTCATGGCCCGCCCGGCAATGACAACCTGAGGACAGGGCCCTCGAGTGTCCGCTTGATTGTAGGGTTGATCTACTTATGCCTCTCTGATTGCTCTGTCAGTGGCGACGCTCTCGGTCGTAGGCACTCGCCTTGGCACTTACGGGAGGGAAACACGCTGGTGACGCCAACCCCAGTAGTTCTGCGAAGTCCATGCTATAGCTCTGTAGGTGGACCCCATGCTGTATGCTAAGACCCGGTCTCCACTTCCCTGCGCGTAACCTAAACACATTTTTTGGGTGAGATACGGAAACTGACGAGTGACCACAATAATGTCTGTCAAGTATGCCATTAGCAGCATATGTCTTTTGTGATATGCTGTTTTTCTCATGCATTATTGCATGACAAAATTGCAGGCTAAAACCTTCAGGCAGGTAGGGACTAACTTAAAACTAGCAGGCGTTGTAAGAGAAAGCGCCCAGGTGGCCAATCAACTTCATGCTGGTGTGCATGGGACAGACTGTGCTGTGCCTTGTTTTTGGCTTTAGTTCAGGCACTTATGTAAAATTAGTCAACTGTTTGATGTATTTTTGTTACATTTTGCGAGGAAATGTAACATGTACATCAGCAGCGGTTATTGTTAAACGAGGTTGAAAATGAGGTCAGAGTGGCTTTGGGACAGTCACGGTTTAGGTCCTGTTTTATTCACACGTATTTGGCTTGTAAACAGTCTGTCGGGTTGGATGTGTCCGACACCTGCTTTGTGCTGTGAATTAGGTAGTCCCCCTTAAACTTAAGTGCATGGCATGTTTTCTGGGCGACATCAATGCACAGTGTTTCATGATTAGTTTTGGAAAAAATGTTTCACAAAATAGTGGCATACTTGGCGGAAAGTCCACAAGGTTAGGTAGGGTACAGCAAGAAAGAAGATGGACCTCCGGCGGCCCCAGCCAAGCCCAGTTTAGGATGCAGCTGTGGATGGTAAATGTCAGTTCCTTCCATGGGATATGATGAAAACTGTTGTAAGATTTGATTATTTGTGGTTGTGTTCCAAACTCTGTTTACATCTTACTGCTTCAATTGTTTCTGTAGGACATGGGACTGCGGCCCGGGCGACCACTGGACTTGAGGGATGGAACTTGTGATGGATAGTCGGCACAAGAATCCAGAGAGAAGACATCTGAGGGGTGAGTGTGTAAATTTATATGCTATGCTTTTCTTTCCTCTGTACACAATTAGTGTTTGTGAAATCATCTTGCTGATTATGTAACCATTCTGACACTCCTGTGGTGTTGTTTTTGAGTGTGTGTTTTGTAATTAAGAAAGGAAGCTGCTCATACTCCCACATTAGTTTCAGTGCCAGATGCTCTCAATTTCTTTCAAGTTTGAAAGTAACTGTGACTGGTTTAAGGTCCACCGACAAACACTGAAAGCTGTCATCCATATTGAATGTTTAGACTGGTGTACTCAGTTTTACTGCATCTTGCTGCTGTATTCTGTAGGACATTGGACCGCAGCCTGGGCGACCACTGGACTGAGGGCTGGACCACTGGAGGGATGGATACTACAAACATCAAGAGAGGCAGCCTCTGAGGGGTGAGTGCTTGACTGTGTTCTCCATTTTTCCCTCACAGTTTTAGTGTTTCTAACAGTCAAACTTTTCCTATTGACAAAACTGTCCAACACTCCCAGTTATTTGTTATATGCTTTTAAATTAAACCAGTGACCTGTGTTTGTAAATACAGGTTATTCAACTGCATGTCCAAATGAAAGTCCAAGGTAGTTTCTTTCAGGGGTAGCCTTGACTATTAACACTGAAAACACTGATAGTAAAATCTGAAAGCTTGCTCTTGCATTTTTAGTTCTCACCGCATTGTTTCTGTTAATTGTTTCTGTAGGACGTGGAACCCATTGCCCTGGACAACCGCCGAACTGAGGGATGGACCACTAGAGGGACAGATACGACGAAAATGAAAAGAGGCAACCTCTGAGGGGTAAGTGTTTAACTGTGATTTTCTTTTCTCTTCACAGGATATTTGCCCATTTAGTGCTTGGCAACCAACAATGATGACAAACAAGAACAATAATAACAAAAAAAAAAAAATCACTTATACATGTAGTTTGGTGAGCAGCATAATATCCTGTTTATGAAGTGTGATTTCATTTCGTTAAAAGCATTTAGATTTGTTTTTTCTCATTCTGGGTAGAATATGTTAAATTTGATGTATGATGTTGACAACTGCATATCTCGTAGTCTCACGTGGACTCATGTTTCAGACCTGATGAGGACAGCGCGTGACCACAGGGACCAGCTGAGGGACCAGCTGGATGGACGATGGAGATGAACCGTGCTGCTGGAAGACACCTGGAGATGGACCACAGCCCTGGAGGACACCTGGAGATGGACCACACCACCTGATGACACCTGGAGATGCCATCCAGATGGACATCATCCGGTAAGCCACAATCAAATGCTGTGCACAAAAAGTTTTCATCATAATGCCCCTACGCCTCCATCCCGTCTCCTCCCCCGCCCCCCCTCCCCTTTCCTTGGCATTGATATTAGATGCAGGTCAGTAAGCAAAAGTGTGTATTTCTGATTCAGGAGATGGAGGTGGGCCAGGCCATTGGAGATGGACACACACGCTGGATGACACCTGGAGATGGACCACACCGCCGGACGACACCTGGGGATGGACCACACCGCCGGACGACACCTGGGGATGGACCACACCGCCGGACGACACCTGGAGATGGACCACACCGCCGGACGACACCTGGGGATGGACCACACCGCCGGACGACACCTGGAGATGGACCACACCGCCGGACGACACTTGGAGATGGCCCATTCGGATGGACATCACCCGGTAAGGCACAGTCAAATATGCTGGACACAAATAGTTACAATCATATGCCACTACCCCCCCCCCCCCCACCACCACCACCCCTCTCTTCCTGGCATTGCTGTTGTATGCAAGTCAGTAAGCCAAAGTATGTATTTCTGATTCAGGAGTCGGAGATGGACCACACCGCCGGACGACACCTGGAGATGGACCACACCGCCGGACGACACCTGGAGAGGGACCACACCGCTGGACGACAACTGGAGGAGGGACCACACCGCTGGACGACACCTGGAGATGGGCCATTCGGATGGACATCACCCGGTAAGGCACAGTCAAATATGCTGGACACAAATAGTTATCATCATATTCCACTCCTCCCCCCAACCCCCCCCCAACCATCCCCCCGTCCCTTTCTGGCATTGCTGTTAGATGCAAGTCAGTAAGCCAAAGTATGTATTTCTGATTCAGGAATCGGAGATGGACCACACCGCCGGACGACACCTGGAGAGGGACCACACCGCTGGACGACAACTGGAGAGGGACCACACCGCTGGACGACACCTGGAGATGGGCCATTCGGATGGACATCACCCGGTAAGGCACAGTCAAATATGCTGGACACAAATAGTTATCATCATATGCCACTCCTCCCCCCAACCCCCCCAACCATCCCCCGTCCTTCCTGGCATTGCTGTTAGATGCAAGTCAGTAAGCCAAAGTATGTATTTCTGATTCAGGAATCGGAGATGGACCACACCGCGGGACGACACCTGGAGAGGGACCACACCGCTGGACGACAACTGGAGAGGGACCACACCGCTGGGCGACACCTGGAGATGGGCCATTCGGATGGACATCACCCGGTAAGGCACAGTCAAATGTGCTGGACACAAATAGTTATCATCATATTCCACTCCTCCCCCCAACCCCCCCAACCATCCCCCGTCCCTTCCTGGCATTGCTGTTAGATGCAAGTCAGTAAGCCAAAGTATGTATTTCTGATTCAGGAGTCGGAGATGGGCTGCGCCACTGGAGATGGACCACACTGCTGGATGACACCTTGAGATGGACCTCACCGCCAGACGACACCTGGAGAGGACCACACCGCCGGATATCAGCTGGGGATGGACCACACCGCCGGACGACACTTGGAGATGGGCCATTTGGATGGACATCACCCTGTAAGCCATAGTCAAATATGCTGGACACAAATAGTTTTCATTATATGCCACTAGTCCCCCACCCCCACTCCACCCCCCATCCCTTCCCTGGCATTGCTGTTAGATGCAAGTCAGTAAGCCAAAGTGTGTATTTCTGATTCAGGAGGCAGAGATGGGCCACGCCATTGGAGATGGACCACACCATCGGACGACAACTGGAGACGACCACACCACCGGACATCAGATGGGGATGGACCACACCGCCGGATGACAACTGGAGACGACCACACCACCGGACATCAGATGGGGATGGACCACACCGCCGGACCACACCTGAAGAGGACCACATGGCCGGATGACACCTGGAGATGAGTCATGCAGATGGACATACCCAGGTAAGCCACAGTCAAATATGCTGTATACAAAAAGTTTCCAGCATAATGCTGCCCCCCCTCCCCCTTTCCCGAGCACCCCTTTCCCCTTCCCCAGGCATTCTACTGGGCGCAAGTCAGTATGCCAAAGTGTGTATTTCTGATTCAGGAGATGGGTCACGCGACTGTTGGAGATGGGCCACACCGCCTGATGACACCTGGAAAGGATCACCCACTGGATGACAGCTGAGGCTGGACCACACCGCCGGATGACACCTGGAGATGGACCACACCACTGGACGTCACCTGGAGATGGGCCATGCAGATCGCCGTCACCTGGTAAGCCATAGTCAAATATAAGTCAAATAATGCACACAAACAGTTTTCATCATAATACCTCTCATTCACATACAGGCATTGCAGCTACATGCTAGTCAGTAAGCCAAAGTGTGTATTTCTGATATCAGGAGTCTGAGATGGGCCACACCACTGGAGTACCCCTGAAGATTCACCACACCTCTGGATTACCGCTGGAGACGTGCCACACCACTGGAGTACCCCTGGAGACTGGCCACGCCACTAGACTACACGTGGTGCTGCTGCTGGACTGCGTGAGTTTGATATTTGACATCACCATTTGCACACTTGGGTAAATTTCTTCACGTTACCCTTAGATGCATTACTTTAGATGAAATGCTCAGGGAATGCTGCACTTTGTGTTATTTGCATATATACATGTACAGTATATTGAAATTATGTTGCAATGTATTTACATTGTGTTCCATGTTCTGTTTGATGTACCGCAGATCAGTCACCGGATGCCAGCGATCCTTCCCATCTCACCTCCCATCCCAATCCCCTACCCCTTCCAGTCCCTGTCCACCCCAATCCCTATCCACCCCAATCCCTGCCTCCCCAACCTTCCATCTCCTTTCTTTCCTGTCTCCTGTTCTGTTATTTTCCTTCTACCATTGCAGTCACATCCCCTCCCGTCCCCAGTAGGGCCTCTGATATCACGTCTGATGTACTCAGACCTGACGTCAGTGGGCAGTGCAGCACCAATATGTCAGTGTCCTAGGAACTGCATAAATTTATCTTTTTTATGAAGAATTTAAAAAAAAATTCTCAATATGAAAAAAATGTTCATTGGTCTTTTCGAAAACAGATTCTTTTCTTCACATTTTAGCTTTTAGATTGTGCTATTTTTTTTTTTTTTTGTTACAACTGTATATCAAAAAATTGCCTCTAGGCCATTACACATTTGGCATGTAGGAAAAAATTGCATCATGTTCTGTAATGGCCCTTTCACTGTTTGTTTGGTGCTGCACTCATCTGTTTGTGAAGAAACATTCTGCATTATTTTTTTTCCTTAATCTGAAAGTTGAAAAATATAACTTCATCATCAAAAATGTAAGACCCACATGTCAATGTTTTGGCTTTGGTAAACGTCCATTGTAAATAAGTTATCATGAGTACTATCAAATTGATGGTGCTTAGACCCTTTATCATAATGATAATCGGCAGAAACGTTCCTTTTCGCGGTTTTATTTCCTATCTGATTGTCATTGTATCTCTTGTGGCTCTGATACAATCTTTGAAATTAATGGAAAATTCCGTGAAAATAGTAAAAATAAGCCAGTCCCATTTTCATTTACATGTAGTTCCATATTTTTTTTTTGCTAATGTTTCATATTGTCATGTCAAGGCATACTAACAGATCGGGATGGGCATGAACTTCAAATTTATGATCTTTTGGGGTATTTTTTTAAAAATTGAGGGATTGGGGTGGGGTGGGATGCTTTTATTTTTTTTTTGATTTTTTTTAGTAGTTTGGATGCTCTTGGATAACTTCCTACTTTCCTTGTTCATTAACTTTTTATTGTGTATCTGGAGGTGAATATTTGTTTTGGTTTGGAAAAAAAATATGCAAAAAAGGAGATATTAGGGATACCCTAAACATAGGTTTTTATTTTAACCCAATGGACTGGCTTATTTCTTTGCAGAATTTTCCTTCACTGCAGATGTGCAAGCAATGTTTCAGGGGTGTGCACAGTTTATTCTGACTTACACTTGGAGAGTTGAGCATTTTGTAGAAATGTGTACACAGAACCAGAGACATGACAGAGATAGTAGATGAAAGCACCTGAGATTCCAGTACCAAGTTTGAAAATCATTAACATAAAACAACAACAACAACAGAAATCTGTTTTTATGTACTCCGTCACATTTAAAATAATAAAATTGCAAAACCCCCACAAAAAACACCATGTATTTGTGGGAGGTCTCAGTAATTATTTTACTGAATGTTTAATTGCCATTCTGATAATTCTGTAGTTTCATTTACGTTACTGGTACTTCATTGTTTTATTTCATCAAAAAAGTATTTTTGTATATCCTCTGACAAAAATGCATTTTGAATTCCTGTCTTCTTGTTTAAGTTGGAGTGTTTCTGAAATCACAAAAAGCGATCATGTCACTGGTGCAGGATATAGGCAGCTCCAACAGCCTGTGTTTCTATCTCTGTCTGTCTCTGAGCTGTACGGCTTTGCCTCTTTTTTCAAAATTATTTTTCTTCAGGCTATCTTTTCGGTTTCAGAAAAGAAAAAGATTTATTTGATGTTCAAATACTTCAGAAAATCAGAAAGGTTTTTGTGGAAACTTTTTTTTCTTCTAAATTAAACAATTTCAGAACCAGAAAATGTTTTTGATGGAAATGGTGCTTGTTTTTGTTTGGAATTCAGTGTATCTGTAATGTTAAACGTCTGTGGTCACCTTCAGTATGACATACATATCAGAAGTAATTTTTCTTAGTATACCATTGGCGTACAGTAACTAATGCTTTTTCCAGGAAGTGGGAGGGGGTTGAAGTTGAGAGGTTTTTTTTTAATGTTTAAAGTTTTTCCTTTTGCCTTTTGTTCTCTGCAGGCTCTAGGGACCATGTTATACTGAAGGCGAACCTGTGAAGTCCAGAATAAACTGTGCACTTATCTGGTTGTAGGTTCAAAGATGCAGCCCTTTTTTTTCATATATTTCCAATTATTATATGTTGTTTGTTCGTTTAAGAGGGGGGTAGGGGCGTGGGCTAGCCCCCAGTGGGGTAGCACACGCACGCACATCGGGGTGTGCCAGGGTGGCCATCTCATGGTAGCTCCCAGCACTCCACCTCGCTGCGTGAGGGTAGGCCGTGCACTGGTCAGTCTCCCTGTCTGACCCCCGGCAGACCCCCCGGGATCCTCATGCCCCCCAGCACCACACCTGGGCGATTCTGGTAGGTCCCATTCTTCCCCTTGTCTTGTAACCGTGGAGGCATGTCCCATTAGTGGAAGGTTTCAGTGCTGTGCTTGTGCTGTCTGGCTTGGTGGTGACAGATTCCCTTTTCTCCCAGAAAAGGGCTTTTGGGCCGCACTCCTTTTCAGGTTCTAGTATTTCTTTCTGAAAGTATATGTGTGCACAATTTTGGTCTAGTTGTGTATCAGACAGCCAGATTTTGCTTGAGAGGTGATTTCATCACCAGCATCATTACTTTTACACTGGGAAAACTTTTGTTTCGCTTGGGAGACTTTTTGGGGGACTAACCAGATTAGTCCCTAAAAGTAAACAGGGGACCACATTTAAAAATAAAAAAGCTCAATGTGTGTGTGATTTAAGATGCCGTTTGAAAAAAAAAGGGGGAGGGAATTCAAGAAGACAACTCCCACAAAAACCCCAGATGGGCAGCTGCACTACAGCTAGCTTGAAACGAAGAAAAGGAAAAATATTTTTTAAATAAAGGGAGTGCACGGGAGCATAGATAGCCCCCCCTCCCCCCCCCCCCAGACACAACACACTAGACAAAACAAAACAAAGCAGCAGCAGAGTTCAGTGACATTGTCTCCTTGTGTGGGTCAGCATATTCATCCCCCTTCCACTCCCCCTCTCCAAAGCCCCCCCCACCTCACCCCAACCCCTTTCCTAAATAATCTGTACTGTTCTACAATGGTCAGCCGTTGCCAGCAGACATCGGGCCAATATGACTTACTTTCTCATCTTTGGTATACCATGCTAAAAAGATTGTCTTTTTCACTCCTGCTGAGGTTCTTGGTGTTTTTTCTTGCCCTCTGACACCTTGCTTGACTGAATTTGGAATGGACTGCATTGCTGTGACGTTTATCAGAAAACATTTCTGCAGTGCCCCCTCACTTTGGTAATTGCTTTGCATTATCCGTTCTCGTCTGCACAATTCAAAGACAGTTCATTGTTGTGTCTCCTTGTTGTGTGGGTCAGCAATCCATGAACATCCCCCCCCCCCCCCCGTCTGCCCCATCCCTCCTCCTCAAACCCAAAAAAAAAAAAAAAAAATACTGTCAGCATGTTCTGCAACGATTATTTGTTGCCAGCGGACATTAGGCCAATACAGTTTACTTTGTCCTGTGCACATGGTGTGGGATAGAAGATTTTTACAACATCCTCTGTCTGTAGTCCGTTTCTCTGGTGTGAAGGTATGGTCAGTTCAGTTGCAATATCTTCCCAAGATTAGGGGAAACTGCCCCTGCCTATCTCTCCAACGTAACACACAGCCAACATACACCAAAAACACACACACCCGCGCCAACACAACACATACATATTTCATTTTGCTTCACAACTTCACTGCAAAGTGAACTCTTTGCTCCATTACTGCAAGGTTCCAGGTGGTTACTGTTGGTAGTCGATGATACGAGAGAGGTAAGGCTTCCTATTCGGCGAGGATGGTTACCTCTCTCATTCATCAACTCTTGACAGTATGTCGTACAGTTTTAGTCCCAAGTTTAGCCGCGAATTAGTCTTTGTTGCTTGCGGCCGGCGTTAAGGCCTTAAATAACTAACAAACTTTAGTCCCAAGTGGAAATGCAACACAGAGACACAGAGACACCACATTTTAGTTGCCTCACTTCCTTAATATGGACTTTTATTCCATTACTAACAAGGTTCTAGGTGGTACTGTTAGTAGTCGATGATACGAGAGAGGTAAGGCTTCCTATCCGGCGAGGATGGTTACCTCTCTCATTCATCAACCCTTGACAGTATGTAGTACAGTTTCAGTGCTGAGTGGAATGTGTAACACACAGAGATATATATATGTCACATTGTCTAGTTGCCTCACTACCTTACTACAAAATGGACTTTTTGTTCCACAACTGGTGGTGTTTCTAGTTTACAAATGCTTGCACCACAATCAACTCAGGTTTGCCCTTATCATTGTCCATGACAGAATTTGCCTTGCATTCTGCGACTTCCGTGGATTCCACTCATAACCGGGGAGGAATACTACTGGAGGACCATCGCATGGAGTTCAGGTGCAAAAAAAAAAAAAAAAAAAAAAATGGGCATAACAGAAATTGCCCTGGCTCCTGCGACCTTCGTGGATTCCACTCATGACCGGGGAGGAATTCTACTGGAGGACCATTGCATGGAGTTCAGGTGCAACCCCCCCCCCCCCAAAAAAAAAAAAAAGAAATAAAAAGGGCATAACAGATATTGCCATGGCTTCTGCGACCTCCGTGGATTCCACTCATGACCGGGGAGGAATTCCACTGGAGGGCCATCGCATGGAGTTCAGGTGAAAAAAAAATTGGCATAGCAGAAATTGCCCTGGCTTCTGCAACCTTCGTGGATTCCACTCATGACCGGGGAGGAATTCTACTGGAGGACCATTGCATGGAGTTCAGGTGCAAAATAAAAAAAAGAAAAAAAAGGGCATAACAGATATTGCCATGGCTTCTGCGACCTTCGTGGATTCCACTCATGACCGGGGAGGAATTCCACTGGAGGGCCATCGCATGGAGTTCAGGTGAGAAAAAAATTTGGCATAGCAAAATTGCCCTGGCTTCTGCAACCTTCGTGGATTCCACTCATGACCGGGGAGGAATTCTACTGAAGGACCATTGTATGGAGTTCAGCTGCAAAAAAAGAAACAAAAAAAAAAAAAAAAACCCACAGAAAAAAAGGGGGGGAAAAGTACATGTATTGGGTTGACAGAAACTCATAGTCAAACATGGAAAAAATACTACTCACACTATGTATTTGACACACATGAAGAGTCAGCAGGAAATTTGAAAGATATCTTAAGTGAGCATGTGTCTTGGTCACATGTGCTGTATGATAAGCAGCTGTCACTATTCAGAGTGGGGAATTTTTTTTTTTTGCTGTTGTTGCTTTTCTCTCTCTTGTCAAGGCTTCTTGAAGACCTGCTTATTCTTTGCACCACTTGTTTCACTCACACTTCCTTCACTGGGGCCAGATATTCGTGCTGGCCTTTACTCGTTTCCCTGTCTTTGATATCACCCGTACATGGTGGAAAAGGATGTTGAACTCCCAAACCACCCCCTCCCCACTCCCCCAGTTCACTACTACAAATATTTACATATATATATATATATATATATCCACTTAGACGCGGTTTGCAGGTGTTACATGTTTTTTTTTTTGGGGGGGGGGGGTACTGCTGATGCTTTTTTTTCTAAAACGTGTCCCCTCTGCAAGTGCAGGGCTTCATATGCATGGTCCGACATCAGTCATACTCATAGACTGATTCATTTTTCAAATTTCCAAATTGAGGGGGATTTGTTTCTACCTGATGACCACATTTGTCTAGACCGTGCAAACAAGGTGTGTTGCAGTATGTAGCTAAAGGGACATGAAGCCCCTGCAAGTGGGTGTGAGGGGGGCGGGCTCCCAAAGCCTACAAAAGATTCCCAGGAACGTTATGTGCAGTAAAAGTATATGATGCTTGTCCTTGAACTCACTGTCTCCAGCACAATTCTGGTGCATGCTCATGAAGTCAGTGCTGTAGATTTACTGCACATGCACTCAGCACGGCTGCCTCATATAGTGTTAGGGGTTGATGATCACGAGAGAGGTAAGGCATCCTAGTCCGGCGGGGATGGTTTACCTCTCTCATTCATCAACCCTTGACAGTATATGTGATACAGCTTTAGTGCTGAGTGGGAATGTGCAGTAAACTACAGCAATGCCTTTGTGAGTTGTCTGGTAGTACAACTAGGGCCGTTGTGCACACATATACTGGATGAAAGGAATGCTGGAACCCTGGAAAGGGGTGCACAACCCAAAAGTCCCCTTTCTGGGGGGTTGAGGGACTCTGTTGCTGTCAAGTCAGCGCGGCACAAACTGCAGTGCTGATTCCTTTCCACTGGTGGGGCAAATGGTTCCACTGGTTGCGAGACAATGGGGAAGGTGGGCCACCAGGATCGACCAGAGTGTGGATGCTGGGCAAGGCAGAGGAGCGGAAGGAAAGGGGAGAGGGGGCTGACCGGGGGCGGCGGGGAGGTCTGGCCAGTGGCGGCCCTCCCTCTCGCAGCGAGGTGTTGTGCTGGGAGAAGACCATGGGGATGGCACACCCTGGTGCATCCCGGTGTGCGCGCAGTGTGCTGCCCCACTGGGGGAGAGCCCACGCCCCAACCCCCCTCCGGCGCGCTGGTAATTATCATTGGTCATAGAATATGACAAGATTACAGTTTTTGTAGGGAGTTTTTCAGCAGTTTCTGAACTGCTGAAAAACTTAGTGTGCATGTGGTTGGTTGTTGTTTTTCTAACTTTTTTTTCCATTAAGATGCTGTTGCAAGAGATTTACTGCAGAAAAGAGAACCTTTTCAGCAGGAAAAGTGCAACAGGTTTTTCTTCTTCTGAATTAAAAAAATCATACTGAAGTGGCTGGAACATTTCTGTATATGTAATACATATATATGCTGATTCATATTTGCACGTGTTTGGATTTTTTTGGGGGGGGGGGGGGCTTTCTTTGTTCATTTTTTGGAGGGGGGGGTGGGGGGGGCAGAATTTCAAAATTAGTTTTTCAAATTCATTTTTTTTAAAGTTTGTCATGAAAGGTTTTTATTTCACAATACATAATTATTTCAAAATTAGTATTTCAAATTTCACTATCCATATTTCAAAATTTCAATTCAAAAAAATGTTTTCCCATGTCACTTTAGGTCTGTTTTTTTCTTGTTGTTTGAAGAAAAAAATCTTGGAAGCACTTTGGCCTGGAAGAAAAAAAAACAAACAAAAAAACCCCAGGAACTCACCCCTGAGTAGGTTTTCTGTAGTTACACTGTGTCTGGTCTTACTTTCCACTGGTCATTTCCTCATTTGAATTATCTAATTGCATGATAAATTGATCGGGTATTGTGTTCAACAGTTTCTCACTGCATGTGCTCAAGTCTTATTAATTTCCACTAGGTTCATTTCAGTTGTCTAACCGCATGCAACGTGTTCAACATTTTCTCACAGCTTGCTTGTTTTATTCCTTTGCCTCTTCCTCCTCCTCCACTCTGCATGAAAACAAAAACCCACTAACAGCAACAACAAAACTCACCCCTTGCATGATCAGCAACTTGCTCACTAATATTTGCTTTGCACCTCTTTCTCCTTCTCCTCCTCCTTCTCTAACACTAGCTTTTCCGTAGAGTTTTTCTCTCTTAGTTAATTCGCTGTAATCTTGTTGTCTATGGCCAATGATTGTGTGTTAGGGGTAGTAGGGGGCGGGGGATCCTAGTATTACCCAGATCATGTTGGAAATACCACCAGAAACACCAATAGGCAGGGGTGTGTGTGTGTGTGTGTGTGTACACATGCATTTGTGCACACACACACACACACACAGAGGTGTGAGTGCGTGTGTGTGTGTGTGTGCCGCACTGGCTGGCGCATTGAGTGTGTGTGTGTGTGCGCCCGCCCCGTCTGCGCGCGCGTGTGTGTGTGAGCATGGCTTTGGAGAGAGTGTGTATAGGGAACCAAACTAAGGTTTAAAATAATGACCCCAACGCTAACCCTTTTTTTTTTTTTTTAAATTTCACAAAGGAGTTTTCTGCAGTCAAGATTACTTTTCCACTTCAAATTGATTATTCAACCTGGAAAAAAAAAGTAGCTTGTACCACTAGCTTGGTTCCTAATCTATCAGTAAGATTATATTAAAGGGAAAATGATACTACATGTATAGACAAACAAATTATGTGGGATTTGAGAAAACTCCTTTAAACATTGGTTGCTAATCTTAAACCTGGTGTTTCTGGTGCCGTGGTATTTCCAGTGTGTTTCTGGTTAATAGTAGGATCTGTGGGTGTCTTGTGTTGCGGCTAAACTAAAACATAGGTTTGTGTTTGGTATCCTGGCTCATTTTTATATATTTATTTATTTATTCATTTATTTATTGATTTATCAAATTTTTTTTTCTTTATCATTGATCTATTCTTATTGTATTTATTTCATTTCATTTATTATTTTTCTTTATTTTTCTCTAATTTTTAAATATTTTGTTTATTATTTTATTCCTTTTTTTTTGGGGGGGGGGGGTGGAGGGGGGTAGGAAAAGTTCATGGCCACAAACTTGGGGGGGGGGGAGGGAAAGAAAGTTAAGGCTTACAGACCTTTCGGGGAGGGAGGTTGTCCAAAGAAAGATGGAAGCTTAGGGCCATTGACTATAGGGGAGGGGGGTGGGACAAGGGTTTGGGTTTATCAGGATACCCAGAACCTATGTTTTACTTTGGACTTTGTTTATTTGTTACTCTTCCCCTGTCAGGGCTTGTCAACCTCTTGAAAACTGCAGAAATTCATGGAAACTGAGAACAATTGAAATTTATTCTAAATTAACATGTCCTTTTCTGGAAACTTGAAATTCATGCAAAATTTAACAAAATTTGTTTTTCGCTTTTTTCACAACAACTTTATTTTCCCATTTGGCTTCTGAGGACTCGTTTGAGTTTTTCTGAAATTTTTGATTTTGTAATTTTAAGCCCTGGCAGTTCTTTTTTCTCTCCTCTCTGACTTCCAGACTGTAATCAAGCAGGCATGGTCTGCATGAGGCACTTAGTCTGTTGAATCTTCCATGAGTTCATATTTAATACAGAATGTTTTGGGTTTCAGTTGCCTTTGAATCTGTAAAATTACTTGTCTATATTTCAAATACAATTGCAAAAGGTCCATATTTGAATTGCAAACTTACATGTTCTTGAATCGGTCTGCGGATTTTTTGGATGCATTTACATTTTAATGAAGACAAAATTAACCAGATCTTGGGTACCAAATTTGATTTTGCACAAGGACTGCTTGCTTTTTTACATTCATCTCTTATTCTATCTCGTGTTTCATGTTGTGTTATTTGTCTGGAGGGAGTAGAGGTAGTCGTCTATATGTGTTAACGTACCAGCGCGCCTTTTCTTGTCCGGGGGACGTAGGCGTGTGAATGTGTGTGAGAGAGTGGGTGCTTGTGTGACTGACTGACTGACCTAAACAACATTGTGTGCATGGGACCAACTGACTGACGTCCTACAAGAGACAAAGAGAGGATGTGTGTCACCAGGGATCTTGATTACCATCATATACTGGTACCAATATCCCTGGTGTGGCTGACTGACAGACTTCAGACAAGATACAGTGAGTGTGTATGCATGTGTGACCAACTGACAACATGAGACAATGAGAGGGAGAGAGTGTGCATGCGTGAGAGACTCTGTGTGTGTGTGTGTGTGTGTGTGTGTGTGTGTGACCAACTGACCATGACCAGGAACAGGGAGAATGTTCTTGTGTGTGAGACAGACTGACTGACTGACCTAAGATATAGACAGAAAGAGAGAGGTGTGTGAATGAAAGAGAGAGAGGGAGGGGTGTGTGTGTGTGTGTGTGTGTGTGTTCGAATGTGCGTGCATGTGTGAGCAGAGATATTAAACATAGATAGGAGGCAAAAAGCTGGCTGTTCTAGTAATTGTCAATTCCTCCAGTATTAATCTAGCTGTCACTCTGCATTTGAGTACATGTATTTGGAATCAATGGAAAATAAGTTTTCTTCTGAAGTTATAGTGTATGTTTTGAAGTACAAAATCCTGTATATGTATTTGGAATTGGAAATCCAAAATCCTGAATTTTGAAATTTTGAAACACCTGTGTGGAATCAGTCTCCGATCTGAATTTTTTTTTTTTTTTTTTTGAGTGTAACTACTTTGAATTCAGATTGTTGAAATTCAAAACCTGACTAGGTTCCTTTGGTAGACAAGGATGTATTACAGCTACAAGAGCTCGCTTCCCATCTCTGTAAATGTATCTGCTCTGAGTGAATGAGTGAGTGAAAGGGAGAGAGAGAGGAGTGTGTGTTGGTGAGAGAGGGCTTTTGTATTTTTTTGTTTTGTAGTCCCTTTTGTTTTATTTTCTTATTATTTTTTTCCTTATTGGGAATATGGTGGATGGGTGGGTGGGCGGGTGGGTAGTGTGTAAGCAGCATGTAGTCTAGTGGGTGGGTAGATGTGGGAGGTTTGTGTGTAGACGGGTGGGTATAGTTTTTATATATTTATTTGGTTAGTTTTGGTTATTTTTAGCTGCATCTTTAAACCTACAAACAGATCACTGAAACATTGCTTGCAGTTGTGACTGAGCATGAGAGAGCCAAGCTAAAGTTGCTTGTACAGTAACTTTTGGGGGGCTAGGTCAGAAACGAAGTCATTGTGAACATGGATAATTTTGGTGGACAAATAGAAAGATATATTCTATGTCTCTGATTTCAGGCAGTTTAATGAATTAAAAAAAAAAATCAAATTTCAAATATTTTCTGCACATTAGCCAGGTTTTCTCATGCGCAGTCATTATTAGTTGGTCACCAGCCGTTGCCAGTCTGCAGTTGGGGATAAGTGCGAAAAAAGAAAAAGGTTGGAAAGAACAAAAACTCGTAATTTTGTAAGGGTGAATGAAATTTCAGAGGCCCCAGCATCATTGTTTGGTCATTTTATTTCTTTAAATTCAACATTCTTTCTGGTACATTGATATTTGCTCATTTGGCTTTTGAAGGTGCTGGGTCCCAAACCTATTTAAGTGTGCCTATTACAAGGTTACTAGCCGAGGCTGATATGATAGAACATAGACCATGAAAAAAACTGAAGTAAAATGAAATCATTTCAAATTCCACACCTTCCTGACATGGCATGACTGGCAGCTTTGCCTGGTGGGAAAGAGTGGTGGGATCCCCCCCTCCCCCACCCCCCCCCCATCTCTCCCTCTTTTTGCTTTTGCTTTCAATCTCTTCCACTCTACCTCACTGCCCCCACCCACCCCTATACCACCCCCCTCCCTCCTCCCCCATTTCCCTTATCCATGCCCACTCCAGATTTCCTCAGTCCCCTCCCTGGTGTCCAGATCAACCTTTCACCGGAGGGAGGCTGTCGTGACCTGCAAGGAGTGCTTTGGCCATTGCAGGTTGGTTGCATCTTGACTGTAAATTGTCCACTGAACAGTAATACACTGTAGCTGCAGTGAGCACTCTCTCCTTTTATTAGTTTATTTTCACATTAAAAAAAAAAAATTAGATGGATACCATGTACTGACGCTGTGAGTGTGTTTGCATTTTGTTTGTGTGTACCACTGCTGATAATTATTTCCATGGCGCAGTATGTACATATCTTGGGATATCAGTTCCACACATCATACTCCAAAATATTTCGGAAAGGATTTTATGTAAAGTAAATGCCATAAATTCTGCTTCAAATGAACCACACAAAATAAAGAAACATGATACAAAGTGTGATGGTATACATATTTATCATTACTTTCACTCGATTTTTGTTGCTTGATTACAGTTGTTTTCAATAACTAACACAACTTTGTTTTTTTCAGGATGTGAGTTTCAGACAATCTGTGCCAGCAGCCTCCCTTGCTTTGGACTTGAGGGCACAGGACGACATAGCTCAAACAATATCACCTTTTATCACGTTACATTGCCCTTAAGGGATCATAAAGTTTGATTGGATTGCATTGAATTGAATTTTAGTAAAGTTTATTTGAATTGAATCGAACTGAATTTTAGTAGAACAGATTGCATTGAATATCTGAGTCCAGCATAATTCTCGAGAAATGCTTTTGCACCTCCATGCAAGTGGAATCACGTTTGTGTAAATTGAAAGCCAGTTGTTTAATTGAAAGCTGTGTGATTGTGTGAATTGACATTGCCGGTTGCAGTTAACTTTCAGTTAATATCAAACAACTTGACCATAAATGGCTTTTTTTGTCTGTTTTCACAGCCATTGATGGCTGCCGCAGCAGTAGCAACGTTCAGGGTGGATGTGCATGCAGGACCAGCCATACATCATCACCTTCACTACATTGATCTGTATCACAGGACCAGCCATACACCACCACCTTCACCACAACTGTATCGCACGACCAGCCATACACCATCGCCTTCAAAAGTGTATCGCAGAACCAGCAGTACACAATCACCTTCACCACAACTGTATCACAGGACCAGCTCCAGGAAACAGAGGTCACAGTTTCCGCTGTCAGTGCAGCAGACAAGGTTGTCATCTCTTCCTCATCAACATGGAAACATCACTAAGTGTAATGAACAGTAACGACCAAACCTTATGGCTGCAGACACAATCCGGAAAAGGCGATAATTATCTCCAGAACAGGACTGACCATTGCAGTGCAGCAGTTGTAGTGGCATTCCTACAAGATCGTCTTCACTTCCAGTCAGCAAGCTCAACCACTATACCACACCACCTTCATCACAACTGTATTGCAGGATCAGCCATACACCATCACCTTCACCACAACTGTATGGCAGGACCAGCCGTAGACCATCACCATCACCACAACTGTATGGCAGGACCAGCTGTACACCATCACCTTCATCACAACTGTATCATTGAAGCAGCGCTACTGCAACACCTTCACCACAACTGTATTGTAGGACCAGCCGTACCAGATCACCTTCACCACAGCTGGATCTCAGGACCAGCCGTATTCACAACTGTATTACAAAACATCACCACCTTCACCACAACTGTATCATGGGAACGTCCCCTACCACAACATCTACATCACAACTGTATGGCAGGACCAGCACAGTACCAAATCACCTTCACGAGAACTATATTGCAGGAACAGCTGTACCAAATCACCTTCACCACAACTGTACTGCAGGACCAGCAGTACCACATCACCTTCACCAGAACTGTATCTCAGGACCAGCTGTATATCACCACCTTCACCACAACTGTATCGTGGGAAGAGCTTTACCTCAACACCTTCACCACAACAGTATTGCTGGACCAGTCGTACCAGATCACCTTCACCATGGATGAGTCTTAGGACCAGTCTTCACCACAACTGTATCATGGAAACACCGCTACCACAACACCTACATCACAACTGTATGGCAGGACCAGCACAGTATCACATCACCTTTACCAGAACTGTATCGCAGGACCAGCTGTACCAAATCGCCTTCACCACAACTGTATCGCAGGACGCAGGACCAGCAGTACCACATCACCTTCACTACAGCCAAATCTCAGAAGCAGGTGTACACCATCACCTTCACCACAACTGTATTGCAGGACCAGCAGTACCACATCACCGTTAACAGAACTGTATCGCAGGACCAGCTGTGCAACATCACCTTCATCACAACTGTATCACAGGACCAGCTGTACACCGCATCAGACCACCTTTATCATGGCTGAATCTCTGAACCAGCTGTACACCGTCAGCACACCACAATTGTATTGCAGTACCAGCTATGCGCTATCGGCTTCACCACAACCCTATTGCAGGACCAGCCACTCACCATCAGCTTCACCACAATTGTATCTCTGTACCAGCTGTACACCATCAGCTTCACCACAACTGTATCTCAGTACCAACTGTACACCATCACCTTCACCACAACCGTATTGCAATACCAGCTATGCACCATCAGCTTCACCACAAGTCTATCTCAGGAACAGCCGTGCAAGTGGGAGAGACAGCTGGGTTATTTTCTTTACATAATGGGTTTGTTTTGATTTTCCCCTTGTTTTATATTAGCTTTTATCATTTTGAAATTGTAGGTGTATTATCTTCATTTTAACTTGTCAGTGGTAGTCAAGTTACAAAAGAAAATGTTACATATAATGAGACTTCTGTAGCACAACTTCGCAATCAACGACATGGTTCTTGTGCCATAACTGAAACAGTCCTTTAATACTTGCTTAATTATTCAAATCTTTGTTGTCACTTGATCTTAGAATACATTTACAAAGTGCTGATTACTTTTGTTTATTTCCTGATTGATTCCTTTGGTAAACGACACCAGCTACAGAGATCCCCACCAGTTGTGATGGCAGAAGGAGCAAGCCACCATGTGGCATCACAAGTACCATGTCCATCCAGTCAGTGAACCAGTTGCGGGACCATGTACCACGCAGTCAGTGCAGCAGTTGGAGAGGCAAGATCGTCCTCACTTCCAGTCAGCAAGCTAAACCACTGTACCACATCAACTTCACCACAACTGTATGTCAACGTATCACAGGACCGGCCATACACCCTCATCTTAACAACAACTGATTTGCAGGACCAGCTGCACACCACCACCTTCACCACGACTCTATCAGGGGAACAGCTGTATCAGATCCTCTTCCACAACTGTATCGCACGACCACCTGTTCAGCTTCACGTGAACCACAACTGTACCACACAACCAGATGTACACCACCACCTTCACCACGACTGTATCAGCGGAACAGCTGTATCAGATCCTCTTCCACAACTGTATCGCACGACCACCTGTTCAGCTTCACGTGAACCACAACTGTACCACGCGACCAGATGTACACCACCACCGTCACCACGACTATATCAGGGGAACAGCTGTATCAGATCCTCTTCACCACAACTCTATCGCAGGACCACTTGTTCAACTTCACCTTCAGCACAATTGTATTGCAGGACCAGCAGTACCACATCACCACAACTGTATCACAGGACCACCTGTTCAACTTCACCACAACTGTATTGCAGAACCAGCAGTACCACATCACCAGAACTGTACCGCACAACCAGATGTACATCACCACCTTCACCACAACTGTATCGCAGTACCAGCTGTTCACAATCACCTTCACCACAACTGTATCACAGGACCGGCTCCAGCAAACAGAGGTCACAGTTTCCGCAGTCAGTGCAGCAGACAGTGTCATCTCTTACAGGTGTGATCAACATGAAAACATCCCTAAGGGTCACTAACAGTAGCGACCAAACCTTATGGCTGCAGACACAATCCAGAAAAGGCGATATTTATCTCCAGAACAGGACTGACCATTGCAGTGCAGCAGTTGTAGAGGCATTCCTACAAGATCGTCTTCACTTCCAGTCAGCAAGCTCAACCACTATACCACACCACCTTCATCACCACAGCATTGCAGGACCAACCATACACCATCACCTTCACCACAACTGTATCTTAGGACCAGCCATACACCATCACCTTCACCACAACTGTATCGCAGGACCAGCCGTTCATCATCACATTCACCACAACTGTATTGTGACAACAGCTCTACCACAACACCTTCACCACAACTGTATTGCAGGACCAGCCGTACACCATCACCTTCACCACAAGTGTATCGGGGGAACAGCTGTACGCCATCACTTTCGCCACAAATGTATCTTGGGACCAGCCATGTAACATCACCGTCACCACAACTGGATCACAGGACCAGACGTACACCATCACCTTCACCACAACTGAATCAGAGGACCATCTGTAGAACATGACCTTTAAAACAACTGTGTCACAGGACAGCTGAACCACAAAACCTTCACCATAACTGGAACACATGACCTGACATATATACTTCATCACCTTTATCACAACTGGATCACAGGACCAGCTGTACACCAACACCTTCATCACAACTGCATCGCAGGACCAGCCGTACACTATCACCTTCACCACAACTACATCGCAGGACCAGCTGTACGCCACCACCTTCAGCACAACTGTATCGCAGGACCAGCTGTACACCATCACCTTCAGCACTACTGGATCACAGGACCAGCCGTACACCATCACCTTCAGCACTACTGGATCACAGGACCAGCCGTACGCCATCACCTTCAGCACAACTGAATCAGAAGACCAGCTGTAGACCATGACCTTTAAAACAACTGTGTCACAGGACCAGCTGAACCACAACACCTTCACTATAACTGGAACACATGACCCGACATACTTCATCACCTTCACCACAACTGGATCACAGGACCAGCTGTACGCCACCACCTTCAGCACAACTGTACCGCAGGACCAGCCATACACCATCATCTTCAGCGCAACTGTATCACAGGACCAGCTGTACACCATCATCTTCAGCACAACTGGATTACAGGACTAGCAGTACACCATCACCTTCAGCACATCTGAATCAGAGGGCCAGCTGTAGACCATGACCTTTAAAACAACTGTCTCACAGGACCAGCTGAACCACAACACCTTCATCACAACTGGCTCACAGGACCAGCCGTACACCACCACCTTCAGCACAACTGTATCGCGGGACCAGCTGTACGCCACCACCTTCAGCACAACTGTATCACAGGACCAGCCGTACACCGTCACCTTCAGCACAACTGCATCACAGGACCAGCTGTACGTCATCACCTTCAGCACCACTGGATCACAGGACCAGCTGTACGCCATCACCTTCAGCACCACTGGATCACAGGACCAGCTGTACGCCATCACCTTCAGCACTACTGGATCACAGGACCAGCCATGCACCATCTCCTTCACCACAACTATCACAGGACCAGACACACACCATCACAGCTCACCATAACAGGATCACAGAAGCAGCTGTAAAACATCACCTTCCCCACCACTGTATCCCAGGACCAGCCATACACCATTACCTTAACCACAACTGTATCACAGGACCAGTCATACAGCATGACCCTTAAAACTACTGTATCACAGGACCAGCTTCACCACCTTCACCACAACTGTATCGCAGGACCATGATCCTTTCAACAACTGTATCACAGGATCACCTGTACCACCAGACCTTCACCACAGCTGTATCACAGGATTAGCCGTACATCATCTTCACCAGAACTGTATTACAGGACTAGCTGTACCACATCACCTTCACCACAACTGTATCGCAGGATCAGCCATACACCAAGTGGGAGAGACAGCTGGGTTATTTTCTGCAGTTGTGAGTTTGATTTATGGATTTTCCTCTTGTTTCCTATCAGCTTTTGTCATTCTGAAACTCTTGGTGTTTTATCTTTATATCTGCAGAGTGGCTTTAGTTTAACCAGTCAAAGCAGGTCATGACAAAATGTTTGATAATTCTAGCTAGTTCCGGTCAGCTCATCAGTGGAGGCCAAGCAAAGAAATAAAATGATACACTGAATGAGACTCAGCAGTTCAGGACATGATTCCTTTGCTGTAGTTGAAGCTTTTTAATACATTGCTTGATCATGCATTCCTCATCAAATCATTGTTGTCATTAGATCTTAGAATACATTTACAAAGTGCTGATTTGTTTATTTCCAGGTTTAAGCCTTTGGGAAAGAGACGAGCTACAGAGATCACCACCAGTGGCCACCGTTGTGACAGAAGGAGCAAGCCACCAAGCGACGTCTCAAGTACCGTGTGCATCCAGTCAGGACATACACGTACCACAGCACCTTCACCACAACTGTAGAGCAAGACCAGCCCATACAACGTCCCCTCACCACAACTGTATTACAGGACAAGCTGTACACCATCATCTTCACCACAACTGTATCACAGGATCAGATCTTCACCAGAACTGTATCACAGGACCATCCATACAATATTTTCACCACAAATGTTTTGCAGGACCTGCTGAACATCCTCACCTTCACAACACTGTACCACAGGACCAGCTGTGTACCAGCACCCGTACTACAACTGTAACACAGGATCAGCTGTACCACATCACCTTCACCGTATCGCAGGACCAGCCATACATCATCACCTTCACCACAAATGTAGCGTTGGAACTGTTTGACCACAACTGTGTCGCAGGATCACCACAACTGTAGTGCAAGACCAGCCCATACACCATCACCCTCACCACAAGTGGATCACAGGACAAGCAGTACACTATCACCTTGACAACAACTGTGCTGCAGGACCAGCCCTACACTGTCATCTTGTGGATTGCAGGACCAGCTGTACAGTCACCATCACCTGAACTGTACCACAGGACCCACTGAACATCGTAACTTTCACCACAACTGTATCGCAGGACCAGCTGTACACCATCACCTTCACCACAACTGGATCGCAGGACCAGCTTCCACCATCACCCTCATCACAAGTGGATCCCAGTACACTATAGCCTTCACCACAAGTGGATCGCAGGACCAGCTGTACATAGTCACCTTCAGCACAACTGTATTGCAGGACCAGCCATAGACCACCACCTTCACCACAGCTGGATCACAGGACCAGCCATACCCCATCACTTTCACCACAACTGGATCACGGGACCAGCCATATACATCACTTTTACCACAAAAGGATCACAGGACCAGTCACACACTATCACCTTCATCACAACCGTATCACAGGACCAGCCACACCATCACCTTCACCACAGCTGAATCACAGGACCAGCTGTACACTGTCACATTCACCACAAATGTTATCGCAAGAGTCGAAGATTCCCAGCAAAGATGTCACCACTCTAGCCCTCAACCTTGCCCTCGTCCTTACCTCGTCCGCATCTTCATCCTGAGCGTCTGTAGCTATATTGCCATGTTGTGGCCAGTGCTGGAACTGTTACTGGACCTATGTGCACCGAGACGAGACTGTGATTCTGTATTATGTGTGAAACCACTGAATTCAGGCTTGAGATTAGTCTTCAGCTAAATGGTGACGG
The DNA here is from genome assembly GCA_018292915.2 of Batillaria attramentaria. Taxonomy (NCBI): domain Eukaryota; kingdom Metazoa; phylum Mollusca; class Gastropoda; family Batillariidae; genus Batillaria; species Batillaria attramentaria. The sequence continues at coordinate 691,325 of JACVVK020000102.1, read as the reverse complement.
TGTCTCATTTTATTTCATTTTAGCTAGAGAACAGTGGCTATAAAGTAACTGTGTGACATATTCTCAGAGATCTGATAGTCAACAACACTAGTCAGAAGAGTTACATGAATATGTAGTCTTTATTTAGACAGAGAGTAATAATGTTTTCTAATAGTTTGAGAGACTTTAGTGTCAGGTGCCTTTGTCTCATGCCCAGTCAGAGAGGGAGGTTTCCCAGCTTTCTTGTATAACAGGCAACACACACGCGGCCGAGTGTGTGTTATCTGTTTCATTCAGCACTGATGCTTACTAGTCAGAGTAAGAAAATCCATTCACAGAGTGACCATGCAATCATTTGGTGTACATCATTCCTGGAATTGTCCACTCCCCACTTTTTATAGCTGTACTGTCCCATCGCATATTTTACAGTTAATTTTTCTGTAGTATTTCTGTATTAATTTTTCTGTAATATGCACCATTTTTTTTGCACTTCAGTTATCTTGAACACACATTTCAGAGCATCTCCCTGAACTTTATCTGTAGCCTTCCCGACAACCCCCACACCCGGACTGCTACAAAGAATAAAATGTTACATATAATGAGTCTGTCACATTGTATGGTTGCATGGAGGGCTTAATTTTTTGACAGCCTTGCTTTTTAAAAAGAATTCTGTATGAATGTACCATATTTTTGTCAGAGCTTAATGGGCAGAGATTAATAAAATGGACAATTCTTTTGCTCTGATTAAATTTACCTGGTGCTTGTTTGCATGAATGCTTTCTTTCAGTGTATTAATTTGATCATGCATGTGTGTCTCGGTACATGCTTGTGTATAATTATGTGTGTGTGTGTGCTTTGATCAGAGTGTTTTCAACAAAATATTTGCATAAACACGTGAACATGTAATTTTAAGGTCCATTCTAGTTCCAGACCTGCATGTATTTACTGACACAGATTTTTGCAATCGGAATCGCATGGTTCACCAGTATGACCTAACATACATTTGCCGTCTCCGGCATACACCTGAATAGAGCATCAGTGCACGACAGAATAAGCTTCATTCCTATTTTCGTTTCAGTGTAGTCGGCAACACATTGCCAAATTACTGCAACCTTTTTGCACTCGAAGCAAAAATGCTCTATGCAGTCCTCAGATTTTTCAGGAGAATATTAGTAGTGTAAATACTACAAAGAATGTTCTAATGTACCAATCTTAATCTTGTTTCTTTTGTGCTTTTCTATGCTGGCGTCCATTTGTTTGTTTGTTTATATTTAATCCAAACTTTTTTCTTAAAGTGCAGTCACCCATTGATCAGCTGATACCCTGTAAGGGACTCGTGAATGGTTCGTGGTGCCATATGTGTATAAGGCGATGAGGGACCTCGGTAGTCTGTATAGCCGCTGGACTCGACATGCTCAGAGAGCATATATCATGCATAATTATTGTATTCAAAAAGATGTGTTAGCTTACACCCCACTTTCTAGCACGGCAAACCTGCTCAGACAACAGCTAGCATATGTCAATCAGACCATACATCTTTGATGGTACCCGCTTAGGTTTCTGGCCATTATCTGAAAACATAGGTTTTACCTCTGTATATTATTAGTCCTCAGTTATTCCATAACTTGGAACGCTACAGATTTAGTTTAGTGAGCTACTCTGACGTGTGTTAAGGATGACTGAAGTGCGAAAGAGTATTGCATCATACTGTCGGGCCTACGTGCCACACACATCTACGCCGCACTCAATCACTCATCAAACTTACACTATCTCTCGAAAGAAACAACTGACAAGAGAATAAAAATCAGAGTGTTCACTTATTCCAATAAAAGTTACATGCGGATCATATGAATCGTTAGATGTAATAAGGCAACACAGATTCGGCTCAAAATATATGAGCGTGATGATTAATACTTGTCGGGCAACAAACTAGAGACTACTAAACACTACTCTACAAATATAACAAAAGAATGCGGGAAGAAACTAAGCTGCCGGCAAAATGTGGGACGGGACAGAGCGCGGTCACTCTGTGAATGGAATACACACTCGGCCGCGTGTGCACTGCGTGTTACACAAGAAGCTGGGAAACCTCCCTCACTGGCTGGGCATGAAACAAAGGAGCCTGACACTAGAGTATCTCTCACTAATGAACAACGTTCTATCTCTCTGTCTAAACCAGGAGTACAAATTTACATCACCATTAATTTACGTAACTGTTCTGACTAGTACTATTAAATATCAAATCTCTTAGAGTACTTCGAACCGTTGATCTGAAGACTAATTCCTTGTCCAAATTCAGTGCTTCCAAACACAGTTCACAAATAATCCAATACAGAATCACAGTCTCTGCTCGGTGCACATAGTCCCTAATAGAAGAGGCATCCAGTAACAGGTCCAACACTGGTCGCAATATAACAACTTAACTCCAGAGGCTAAGAGACTAATCCTGGACATGAGTCGACCGACTCAGGGCACTGGGATGCCGCGGGGACAACGCTGGGCAGTTACTCAGTGATCAGTCGGCCGTTTGGCCATGGGCAGCGCCGGAAAGAGACTGAGCCTCACTGAGTGGTTACAAGCTGACGTCTTCCACGACAAGAAAGCTTCACTGACTGGGCCGAGCTGGTTGAGGCTTTGGGCCGACCTTATGCAGGCCTGAGCCGATTTTGAAATGGGCCGAGCTGAGTGCCACCCCTAGCCGTTGGACAAAGCAGCCGACAGCTAGCATCTAGTTCCTATTTTGTATAGGTATAGATAAAGACAATGATCATCATTATGTGTGCATGCAACACTTGTGTTGATGTTAGTTATTACGGCGCACCGCTGATTTTTGTACCTATGCTTTTATTTTGGTCCATGCGTCCCTCTGAAAGAGGGAGGAACTGAGCTGATCGGCGGTTCTTTTCGCTCCTTCAAAACTGGTGTGTGTTCGCTGTGTAGCAAACGGGTGACGCTTTTTCTCTGAAACGAAGACGTGAGCAGGTGAGGGTGTCTAACGTCTCTTTGCATCGAGCAGAACCGAAAGCACCCGATAAAGTGCGTGCAAATAGCTCCCAGAATTTCGTATACTATTCTTCAAGATTACCACATAGGGTCATATAGTATACGTATACGTCATATTAAACGACAGATGACTGACGAGACACCGCATTTTAGGGATTTATATTATAGCACTAGTAAACTGTACGTACACTGTATGATTCATGTATTACGCCCGACTAGTTCTTATTCTTTATAAAAATTGTAAAATTTGTGTGATTTAGATTCCGTCTGGACTTGTGAGGCAGCATGTCCGTCAACTATGCTGCTGGGCTGTCTCCGTATGAGCACAAGGGGCGATGTGGTATGCCAGAGACATTTGACGCAGCTGAAGTTGTTGAAACAAAAGTGAAGCAACTAGCTGATTTGATGCGGCAGAGCGCCTTCACAGTGTTTCACACTGGGGCTGGAGTCAGCACCTCAGCTGGCATCCCAGACTTCAGGGGTCCCAGAGGTACAAACAAATTGTTTGTATTAGTGTTTTTTAAATATTTAGTATTTGGATATATATCGATCTGATTGGATTACAGGTTTCTGTGATAAGGGAAATTCAGGCTGCATCTTCAGGGGAGCAGGGCGTCATAGTACAATGCCACACTTATTTTAACATGATGCCCTGAATGCACGCTGTGTGATACTGATAGTTTTCCATTCAGCAGCTCTTCACATGATATTGTGCATGATGACTGCGTAAACAATTAAGTTGTATGAATTACTGGACTCGATTTGGCAAGGGAAAATCCCACTGAATTCCTGCCAGCCAAGTACTTGAACCTGTACCTCACATTGTGTAGCGGACGCCCTAACCACTCGGCCACATCCCTGGTACAACTGCTTGTGGGCAAAGACACCCAACTTAGCTGTTTCTGTTTTTATGTTGATGTTTTGTACATATATATACTACGTTATTTTCTTTAGAGTGCCTTGGTGAGAGACAGAGATTGAGATAACCAGTTTTGTAGTATTGTTACTGTGAATTTTGCTTTCAGGGGTTTGGACATTAGAACAGAAAGGTGAAACACCCAAGATTGACATCACCTTTGAGACAGCACGTCCCACCCGAACACATATGGCACTGGTTGCTTTACACAGAGCTGGTCAGTATGTTGCTGAGGCAACTTGGACATACAGAGCTTGCCAGGGATCGATTTTCTCGCGCGCCGTGCGACTATGTCTCATATTTTGATAAAATGTCGCATAGAAATTTCGCAAAATGCGTCATATGTTGCACAAACATGACATCACAAGCGCACTTGACAACGCGAAGCAGAGATGCGCTGTCCATGTCAGTCATAGGGTCTGTTACACTAATCTAATATTAGTGATGAGGCTTACTTATCCCGCTCACCGCGCGCGCTGCCAGGAACTCTCGCTCAAAAGAGTTGCAAAAAATATTGGCGCGTTATCAGTTTTCTCAGTTCTGCGATCGAGAGGTCCTTTTCCATTCAGAACCTGAACGTCACTGCACTTAGGAACAGGCTCTCGGCACAGACATGTGACAGAGTGATGCGGGTGAACTTGATTGTCTCATAGAAAATGAAAATGTCTCATAAAAATGACTGGTCAAGGAGACAATGTCTCATTGGCATATTTGAGTAAATCCATCCCTGGCTTGCCAGTGACATAGTTTGCATGTTAATTGTACATGTATGTAATTTGATGAATACGAGAAATTATCAGTAAAATTATTGCAACTTTAGAAGTTCAGTGACATATAGAATGGCAAAGATGTGTGCAAGATATGATCCATGGGGCTGTCGTTGCTAAGATATGAGCCAAACCTGAGTCTGCCGCCCACTTTACCTGCAAGTGAAGTAATGCGTTTGTATGAAACAGACTATAGCTACAGCCAAGTGGCCGTCTCAGCGCAACTTGCACATGGTCGCTGGTGACATTACAAGTTTACAAAGCCCTAAAATACACTTAACCTTCCGGCTACGTCGCTAAAAAACTTCTTAGTCCTACATCGTGTGAAACAACTTACCCATGGTTTTTAAATAGGTAATTTTTTACTTATTCCTAGTCCTACGTCGTGGAAACAAATTACCCATGGTTTTTATATAGGCAGATTGCACCTTATTCCTAGTCCTACATCGTGGGAAACAAATTACCCATGGTTTTTAGAAAGGTAAATTGCAACTTATTCCTAGTCCTACGTCTTGGGAAACAAATTACCCATGGTTTTTATATAGGCCAATTCACAACTTATTCTTATTTATTGTTTAATTACTCTGCTAATTACAAGTTAAACAACACAATTTTTGGCATGAACATAGTCAAACCATTTATTGACAAAGTCATGAAATTTCAAAGGTGTGACATAAATATTGACCGAGATACGTTCATCTAAAGCAATGTGTGTGTAACTTTTTACCCACGACGTCGTCCCGAATGTTAACCTTTACGCATCGGACGCGAACCGGCTCACGTCACTCTCAACAGCCGTAGGCACCGAGCCGCGAACCAATTCGCGTCATCCTAAACGGCCAGCAGCTGCATGCACGTCGGCAGGGAAGTAGGTCACTGGCCAAGCTCGCGATGTCAAAGAGTTAAGGAGGACCACTGACACAGTAGTGGCAGCATCTGTACAAAACATGTTTTTGGACATGCAGTTGCATATCCAACCAAGTGCCGCTTTAAGCTTTACTTTTCATATGGCTATTCCTTTTCAGGACTGGTCCAGTATGTTGTAAGTCAAAATGTGGATGGCCTTCACCTCCGGTCAGGGTTCCCACGTGATCGTCTGTCAGAACTTCATGGCAACATGTTTGTGGAACAGTGCAACAAGTGTCACACTCAGGTGAGAATGTACTCCAGAATATACGGGGGATAAGCCTTTTAACCCACCCACATATTTTGCCCTTTCTGTGTTCATTTTCAACAGTGGCTGCATTATTTTATTCTTCGCATAGAATGAATGTTCCTGTCAGTAGCTTTGTGTGTTTCAAAGCACTTCACCTGTCCATTGCTATAGTTGTACTATTACTATTGAAGCATGAATTGAATTGCACATCATGTTTATATATTTTTTTGTGGACAGTACATTCGGAGTAGGTGTGTACCCACCATGGGAGAAAGACTGACAGGCAACCCATGCACACAGGCCAAGTCCCGTGGAGTATGCAGGTATGTTACGTCGTGGTAGTAGGGACATGTTTCTTGATGGTGGGAGAGCGTTGAGGCGACAAAAGATTTTCTCTGACTTCAGACGTGTATGTTTTGTGGATGATTCAGGAAAGTGGGGGTGAGTGGGATGGTGATGGTTATGAACAGTTTTCACACAGGTTGAGTCAGACTTCACAATGAGGCTTTTGTTGCAGGGGTCAGCTGTGTGACACAATCCTTGACTGGGAGGCAGACCTACCAAGGCATGATCTGGGACCGGGCGGATGAATTCAGCAGGTGAGTATGATAAAGTCGTGCTTGCGCGCGTGTGTGTGTGGTAGTGTTGGGAGGTGGGTTTTGCGTTTTGAATTTTTTTAAACAGGGGAGGGGGCCAATTTGGTCTGTTCAGATCTGTTCCAGTTAATCTTTTAAGTGAAACAAAACGATTATCATTTGAGTGAGTTGTTCAAATACTTGAAATAGTACATCTATGATGACAAGGTTAAATTGTTTATAATTGATTGGCTGCAAGCAATCCGGCTGATGTATGTTTTAATTTCTTGCCCTTTTTTTTTGGTTTTTGCTCCAGGAGAGCTGACTTGAGTGTGTGCTTGGGGACTTCCCTTCAAATTGTTCCAAGCGGCAACATTCCCCTGTTGACAAAGAAGAATGGGGGCAAGCTGGTGATCGTGAACCTTCAGGCCACAAAACACGACAAGAAGTGCAACCTCAAGATCTGCACATACGTCGATGGCGTCATGGAGAAGCTCTGTCAGCACCTAGGAGTGGAGATTCCGGATTTCACACGCCCCATTGTCAACCTCAGGTCGTTGATAGTGCCTGCTGCACGGGAGAGATGGAAGGAGTACCCTGGTACTGTGTGTGTGGATGCGGAGTTGCTACCCACCAAGAAGGAGTTGGCTGCAATGCACAATACAGACAGATCAAGGAATGTGAAGACTGAATCTGGTTCTGGTTGTATTAAAAACTAAAACTGGTTTAGCTAAAGAGGAGACAGCTGTGGGGCAGCATAGTGACAGATCAGCAAGCGTGAAAACTGAGTCCGGTTCAGGTCCTGTTAAAACTGAAACAGGTTTGGTAGAGCCAGAAAACCCATGCGGAGCCATTAAAAACAGACAGTGGTGCAGGTTCAAAACGGTCAGTTTCTGTCAAAGCTGAGGTGGACTTAAAGCCTGTAAACACCGATGGCAACTTACAATCTCCCATTAACGCACAGACAGAGTCAGACAGTCTTGTATGTGCTAACTCTCACTGTCAGGAAAATAATTCTGCCTCTGCCACGGTTGATGAAAATCAGGCAAGGACGTCAGACTTGGAGGGTAGTTTGGTGGGCAAGACTACGAGTTCTGCAGTGACATCATGCAGTGATGTGAGCTCCCGCTGCGCAAATGACAATAAACATGATGGAAACCACGGATTTGACTCTGAGCCTAGAGCCAAGGTGATCAAACTGGATACTGTATCTCTTTCAGAAAGGTAGCTGACACTGAACAAATCACAGATCTGGTTTGGTTTTGTGGGAAGGTTCTTATCTTTTACGGCATAACTGTGGCAGTTGTTAGTTGTTCATGTACAGACAAATATAATGTATTGTGGTGGTGTTGAATGGTGGTGCAGGACATAGATGTGTATTAGGTAGAGAGTCAAGTCACACATCTTTCATTCCAATATCCACTATGCAGGTCACAGCCACTGGTGATCACAGCTGCTGCTCACATCCCACAGACTTCTTATGTCGTACATTTTAGACATCTTCCACCATTACAGGGAAAACTGATACTGCACATTTTGTATTAAAAAAAAAACAACTCAGTTATTTGTGTTGAAAAAAAAAAAAGGTTTCTGAAGATTAAAATACAATAAAAGGAATCAGAATTAGAAATGCATATTATCATTCATGTCATGTGTGTGTGTGTGTAATAGAGAGAGAGTGCGTTGTAAAGTTTAGCCGCTTTTGAATTATTTTGTGTGCTTGCAAACTTCGAGCCTTCACCTTTGACTGAGGGTACCAACAGATAGTAATGGTTACAACATTGAAAACAAACGATCGGTTACTAAACATTACACACCAAATTCAAATCATGCTAACTGTACAAATTGCAGATTAATAACCAACACTGCACGTCAGAGACATACGGAGAAAACAGATCAAGTACTGTAAACTTCGAATTCAGAACACTTTTATTTACAACCTGGCCAACACACAGTTCTGTAAGAATCATAACGAGTGGTTGTTTGGTAAAATGCAATTTCTAAATGTCCTAGAAAATGTAATTACGCTAAATGTCTCAGCAAATATGTAATTAGGCTAAATGTCCTACAAAATTTTGCCTTTAAAAACATTACAATTTAAAGTACACTTACCACGAAGTCCGCGAAACAGGGACCGCAAATAACACAATAAATATAATGTACACCTGAAAATCTATCAAAAGTTATCGTCGCTTCTGATTCCCTCACCAAGTAAGCCGATTTTTTCATAATAGTGATTTTAGTCTTCTATTATTGGGAATCCCTAGTCATCTGTTTCCGACCTAGTTTACGCCGACACTAGACGATTTTAGAACTAAGTTTTTACATGAAAACACAGACGACTTTCCGAGCTGTTCCACAAGCATTTTGTGTAATTTTGAATGTCCTTGTGGCAGTTAAGACTTCTTTACACTTCTTCTCCCTCGCCTTCTTCTTCGTCAAACTCGCCCTCCTCCTCGGCAGTGGCGTCCTGGTACTGTTGGTACTCGGACACCAGGTCGTTCATGTTGGACTCGGCCTCTGTGAACTCCATCTCGTCCATGCCCTCTCCCGTGTACCAGTGAAGGAAGGCTTTGCGGTCGGAACATGGCCGTGAACTGCTCGGATATGCGCTTGAAGAGCTCCTGGATGGCTGTCGTATTGCCGACAAACGTTGCAGACATTTTCAGGCCTCGTGGAGGGATGTCGCAGACTGACGTCTTGACGTTGTTGGGGATCCACTCGACGAAGTAGCTGCTGTTCTTGTTCTGCACGTTGAGCATCTGCTCGTCCACTTCCTTCATGGACATGCGGCCCCGGAACATGCAGGCCACAGTGAGGTAGCGACCGTGACGCGGGTCGCAGGCAGCCATCATGTTCTTGGCGTCAAACATCTGCTGGGTCAGCTCGGGGACTGTCAGGGCCCGATACTGTTGCGAGCCACGTGACGTCAAGGGAGCGAAGCCAGGCATGAAAAAGTGGAGGCGAGGGAAGGGAATCATGTTGACGGCGAGTTTGCGCAGATCGGCGTTGAGCTGGCCTGGGAAACGGAGACAGGTTGTGATGGCCGGACATGGTGGCGGAGACCAGGTGGTTGAGGTCACCGTAGGTAGGGGTGGTCAGCTTGAGGGTCCTGAAGCAGATGTCATACAGAGCCTCGTTGTCGATGCAGTAGGTTTCGTCTGTGTTTCTCCACCAGCTGGTGGACAGAGAGAGTGGCGTTGTAGGGCTCGACCACCACGTCGGAAACCTTTGGTGAGGGCACGATGGAGAAGGTGTTCATGATCCTGTCGGGATACTCTTCTCTGATCTTGGAGATGAGCAGGGTGCCCATGCCGGACCCAGTGCCTCCGCCCAGGGAGTGAGTCTGCTGGAAGCCCTGAAGACAGTCACAGCTCTCGGCCTCCTTGCGCACGACGTCCAGCACGGAATCGATGAGCTCAGCGCCCTCTGTGTAGTGGCCCTTGGCCCAGTTGTTGCCGGCGCCGGACTGTCCGAAGACAAAGTTATCAGGTCGAAAGATCTGACCGAAGGGACCAGACCGGACAGCGTCCATTGTACCTGGCTGGAGATCCACCAAAACAGCTCTCGGGACATACTTGCCGCCTGAAAGACAAGGAGGAGAGTGAGGACATTGTCAACGGGTTTCAAGGAACACACCTCGAGTGAACACGAACATTTCTTTTACTAACCTCAGGGGACAAAGCTGAACCCACTACCTGCTGCTGCTCGAGGTTGTGGTACAAACAAACAAACAAACAAACAAACAAACAAACAAACAAAGAAACAAAGAAACAAACAAACCCGAGAAAATAGGGTGCTCATTCTAAGCAAGAAAGAGGAGGGAAAAACATGCAAGGGTTGGATACACATCCGGTACAGTGCATACATGTCCAGTACGGATACGCAAGGGAACCAGGTAAATTTAGCGGAAACAGCAACAACTGGCAAGGTTCACTCAAAGTATCTTTTGGCGAATCAGTTATGAAAAGAACTGCTGTCTGCCCAGGAAAATACGCTGGTCCTTATCCACTTTCTTAACCGTTCGTATCTGTGTTAATGTCTATGGCGTACCCGTCGCTTCATTGTAGTAAACGTTGATTCGTTCCAGCTGAAGATCGGAATCACCATGGTAGGTGCCGGTCGGGTCGATGCCGTGTTCGTCTGACATGACCTCCCAGAACTTGGCACCCACTTGGTTGCCGCATTGCCCGACCTGCATGTGAACTATCTCACGCATTTTTGACGGTTGGATTCCAGAGAATCGAGCAAACGTCTGTCTCCTTCGAGATTCGAGTGAAAACTGGCAACCGCAACGCACAGATTAGAAGTCACGTTTAGTTTAGAACACGTCACTGGGAATTGCGTCATCTTTGATACTGACGTCAGTAGTTTATAGAACTATGACGATAGTTTCTGTCGTTGCCAATGAGACAGTGAAACAGCTGTCGTCGCTTAGCTAGAATTAGAAGTGTAAAGCTCACTGGTTGGTCTCATGGCAACAAAGAAAAACACAGTGATGCTGTCGGGTGTTACCTTTTTTTTTCCCCCTCCGACTATCCCTCCTTTTTTTTTTCTTTCTAGAAAACTAAATTCTAATTAAATGGAGGAAAAGATTCACTGATAGCCTCCTTTTACGTAGGGAAAAAAATCGCGGAAGACTGGATCCTTGCTGGCGCCTTGGTTTGAATAGGTTTTTTTTTGTTTTGAGTCTGAATCCTTACAACGTATAAACCAGCTTTTTCTTTTACTAGGGCCGCATCATGCTTAGCAGATGTACATCAAACACCGGTCAGGTTAGGATAAGAGTTACGGATGTGAATTTAAAAACTACCATGAAATTTCACACAGGAACAAAATCACCATTGCCATCGTAAGTTAGTTAACAGTATCCAAAGAAAGGCGCCCTCCCGCCCACCCACCCCCAACTTACCCCCCCCCCCCCACCCACACACACACCACTGCTCCCCCCCCCCCCCGGCCCACACACGCAAGCGCGCGCACGCACGCATCCCCCATCCCCGGGAGGAAACTTAAGCCACAACCAAGGACACTAACAACAACTTGACAAACGAACAAACAAACAAGGAAAAACAAGAAAATTTATCACACCACCGGGAAGATTGCAGCGAACTCGAGACCGGCCTCAATTACCCGGCCTCTTTTTATCGGTAATTTTTGCAATAGACGTAGTCTTGAGCTACATTTAATTAAGATGTTCGCGCATCTCACAAGGGACACGGAGTGGAACAGAGCGTATGAAAGATACACTGGTTTGACACGAGAGAGAGAGAGAGAGAGAGAGAGAACGAACGAACGAACTTTATTTTCCAACGGAAGTGATTTAACCAAACAATGATTATTTTTCAATCAGCCGTTGCTACAAAAACAAAAGACTACAATGGAAAAATAAAAGGAAATACAAGGGGAAAAAGCAATGGCAAAATAAAGAAAAATTACTCGAGAGAGAGAGAGAGAGAGAGAGAGAGAGAGAGAGAGCAGCGCAGATAGGGGAAGCAATCTGAGGATGACGCATACCTCTAGCTGCAAAATAACATATTAGCCTCCCTTCGCCTGAACGGCCCGCCGACGTGCTCCATTCCTTTGGAAAATGTCCTGACAACATAACCCCCAGCACCTCCCCTGTCTGATTCTGCGTGCCGTCTGACAACCTAACAGGGTTAAACATTAATCTCTGATGACAAAAAAGTCTGCATGAAAACCAGCTTGTCAATTAGGTTTTGAGGAAAAAAAGACTTTGTTACTGATTTCCTTAGGAGAAGAAAACAAAACAAAAGAAAATAAACAGGGCCGGAAAGAACAAGTTCCGTCATAAACCGACGCCGCAATATTTGCAGAGGGAAACTTGCACAAAGACCCCGCTTGTCACCAATCTTAATATTTGTTGACCGGGCCTGTCAGTGTGCCAATCAGGCACGCGCAGAATCTTTGATAACCGCTGAAAGGGTGAGGACAAGAACTGAACTGAAAGGAACACCCCTTCACCCCCACCCCCCCGCCCCCAGAAAAAAGCAAAACTCCTGGAAATCCAGTCACAATTCTTAATTTACAAACTCACATTCCCATCAGGCACAATTCAGAGATTCTAAAACCACGGGCGGGCTCATGTCACAGACGGGATGTGCAGATGTGTCATCCTTAAATGGTGACAACAGATCCAGCCCGACCCCCTCCCCCTTCTCAAATTTTTTTACCCCCTCCCACCCCGCCCACTTTATTCCAATTGAAGAACACAGCATCATCGTTGAAAGTGGCTGAGTCACCGTGCCAAAATGTCCTGGAGTCAGTCCTTGCATCAGCTGCCTTTCCGTGTGATTAAAACGAGCCCTCGGCTGTCCAGTCCGAGCAAGCAAGCACACACGTCAAATGATTTAATCTGTAAAAGAGAGACGGGACCCGGGTGCGTATTGATAGTACAACGTGTTAGGGGCACTACGTACAGTAGCGACAGCACTACGATTCGCCAGCACTAGCCCCCTACAGTTCAGTTCAGTTGAAACTGGTATAACTCCGCGCTTCGGAAAGACTGACAACACGCGCTCCATCCAGTCTCTCAGTTCAAGTATTCCCCAGTGTCATAATGGTTTGGTTCACACAGCTCTTGTCGTGACCATTTTAGGTTCGATTGTCGGCCACTGGCTCTTTGCACGCCTCTGCTCTTCGTGCGTTTTCAGTATGGAATTAGTCGATCGAAGCACTGACTTCCCTCGATAGGGTCACATGAAGAACGAGTCCGGCGACTGCGCTACAAAGAAAGGAAGAATGAAAGCAAGAAAGACGAAGCTGCGTTAGTCAACTGCGCAGCACTGAGTACAACGTCTCCGCAGACTCACGGCATCCAGAGGAATCTTCATTAGATCTAAACAGAGACATAGATAAGAGAAATCTATGTCTCTGATCTAAATAAAAATAACCTGATCTTGTCTCTTGTGTGCTTAACGGTTTGGGTCCGTAGACCTACGCAATGTTTTTATCTGTGGCACGATGGACACGCATCATCACTGATCAACGCAGATCTTACAGTCGTAGTGCTGTTGCGAAGTATATGGCGCTAGAGAATCGTAGTGCTAGTGTCATGCACGTAGTGCAGGTAGTACCTAGTGCTATTAGGGAGTCAGTCACCCGAGAGAGACCTGACCGCACAATGCAAGACAGAGAAGTGTCGCCGACCCCCTTGGCCCAGCGGTCCCTTGTTCCTTAGTTGTTCCTTAAAAGGGGCGGCCCCACTGATTTAGTTTGTCTCCACCCCCCCCCTCCCCTCACCCACCCCGTCCCCAAATCATTCTTCGGCCTTGGCTGACCCTTCCGTGTCAACACGCGTGAAGAATCCAGGGGAATAATTTCGTTGAACGATCGCAGGGTTGACATGATTTATGTCCCTTCCCGCACACTGTCTGGGGGTGACATCGGTCATCGTTGTCGGTGCATG